>JAGFBZ010000614.1:0-432500 GCA_018398805.1 Hirundichthys speculiger | reverse complement strand
GGTTAATGTGTCTGCGCTGCCCTCGGAGCAGAAGCATATTTCTGATAGATCATTTCTTTTCACGGAGCTCTTCGGGGGCAGTAATTAGCTCTTTGTGCTGAGGAAACGGTTCGGGGCTCTGCGCTCCGAGGCCTTCAGACAGATCGCTAATGGAGGTGCGTTTGCATCCACTCCCATCATTCCTTCATCAGTCACCCTCCCCTTTCATTTGAAACACTCACAGCAGATGCCCTGAGACGCACACACACACACACGCACACACACACACACACACCAGGATGGTCTGGTAAAAATCCACCACACCCACCTTTCATGTCTGCACATTGTTTGTGTGCACGCGTGTGCGTAATTTGCTTTTAAAAACGTGTCTTTCTATTTGTGTGTGTGTGTGTTAGACTTTGAGAAATGGCTCCACAGGGAGACCAGTAGCATGATAGAGAGAGGCCGGCTAATGAGTAAATAATGAATGTATGTTTGTGTTTTTCCCTATGTGTGTGTGTAGTGTGTGTGTGTGTGTGTGTGTGTGCGTGTGTGTCCACGCAGACTGTGCGGCTCCTCCTGCGCAGGCTATTGGAGTTAAAAGGGAAGTCTTCAGGCTAAGTGGCGGTGAGCAGTGGCTCACACTCATCGGATCGAATGAGAGTGTGTGCGTGTGCGTGAGTGTGTGTGTGTGTTAGATTTGGGTTTATTGACAAGAGCTTCTGTTTCAGGCGCATCTGAAACCCGACCTGATTTAAAAAAAAAAAAAAGAAAAAAGAATAAAGACTCAGACCATCCTGTCTGTTATCTGTTATCTGTGTCCGCTGGTTGCTCTCCGGCCGTCCAGGACATTTTTCATAAAAACACAAACTGAGAGACTGCACGCAGGTAAGAAGGACAAATCCAACAGAATAAAAACATTTAAAAACAAGCCAAGAAACTGAGAGTTACTTTTGTAATATGATGACAACCAAAGTGAGCAGTTTAAAGCTTCAGTAATTAATCAAACACCAGACAACTATGTTTCAGCTGTTAACGCTACTCTAGAAATACCACGTCCGACCACATGGAGGCACTGATGTTCCTGCTAATGTTCATGCTAATGCCAGTTTGTCCCACGTCAGCGGACGACAACAGACTGCATGAAAAGAACTGGACAAACCCTCAGAGATGTCACCCAAAGGTTTCCTGAGAAGTGCTTCTGAAGTCTCTTTTTCCTCGTGGTGCGTAATGCCTCATTGAAAACTGGGCGGAGCTAGCAGCGGAGGAAGCTGGCTGGGACACGCCCATCTTAAATTAGTCACAGTTAGCTATTTTAGCCCAATGCTAACCTGTGATGCTAATGACCGTTACTTCATATATTCATTCTGATCAAATCTCTCCAAACATCTCATTGAGGACTAGAAGAACTCATAGCCAGTCATTGGCTATGCCTGCCGTCAATCAAAAGACCACGCCCCCAATTATACACACATTTATTGTTTTTTGTTGTTTTATGCAATACTCAGGTATTAGTTGGCCGAATGACATCATCTCCCGCCCACAGGCTGGAACATTACAGAGGCCGTTGTGTCAACACTGTGGAGCCCCCATGTGGTCAGACGTAGTACTGCTGCGTTGAGTGGCTTTAAACCTGTAAACCTTCCAGCTGTTTGACACAGCCTTTGCTGATATTATTACCAGCTACTACAGTGGTACCTCTATTTACGAAATTAATCAATTAATTAACACCCATCTTAAATCAGTTACAGTTAGCTATTTTAGCCCCAACGCTAACCTGTGATGCTAATGACCGTTACTTCATATTCATTCTGATCAAATCTCTCCAAACATCTCATTGAGGACTAGAAGAACTCTGCACAACCAGTGACAGCCAGTCATTGGCTATGCCTGCCATCAATCAAAAGACCACACCCCCATTTATACACACATTTGTTGCTTTTTGTTGTTTTACGCAACACTCAGGTATTAGTTGGCCAAATGACATCATCTCCCGCCCACAGCGCCCCCAACAAACCACAGGAACGTGTTTTAGGAGCTCCCGAAAGCCTTTTTTTTGCGGGGCCTTTCCTGATGTGGAGACACGCGTTAACGATTTGGCCCCTCCCCCAGGATCTCCCCGGCTAGTGGAAACACCTGGGGACACTTTTGGAGCCAGATCTTCCTGGTTAGTCGAGCAGCTGCAGCTCTTCTCAGTTCTGCGTTGGACGCGTGAGCTTCCCTGCTCTACGCTGCCCCCTCATGGTCCGAGCTGGTACTGCTGCACATGATGGCTTTTACGTCTTTATTGTTGTAAAGTTTTAGGATGACATTTAAATTTTACAAATGTACAAGAATTGCCTTAATTAGCTAATTGAGCACAACTTGCAGGTATGTGAATGTCAAGTCCCAATAAATTCCAACTTTCGTACTGTAAGCTTCTAAGCTCCTGAAGCCACCTCATGCAACCGCCGTTTCCCGCTCCTGTAATAAATTAAACCCTGCCTGAGGAGGATCAATTTGTTTTAATTAGCGAGCTCTTGCTTGGCATTTAATTGTTCAAACCAATGAGCCTCTGTGATGGTGGGAAAGAGGCAAGAAAAGTGAAAGTCAAATGAAAGATGACTTCCAGCCTAATCCGAGCCGCTGATTCAGAGCCGCGCGCGACCGCGGCGGCGCGTGCATGCTCGGCCGGTCAGGTGCGTGGCAGGTGTGCTGGCAGATGTCCCCGAGCCCCCAGCTGGTCCCGTGGGGGCTCTGGAATCATTCACCTCTAAATGAGTCCCATCTGCCGGTTCTTTGGCTCAGAGGTGGACGTTAACGGGGCGAGACGCATGCAGGGGAAGGCTCCGGCGTTTACCCGGCGCCGCCGTCACCTGCCAGTTAGCCTGGAGCACCGAGCTCGTGCTGTCAAGGGTGTGATGTGTGTCAAAGTGAGTAATGGGGTGTTTGTGGGGTCACGTGAGGCAGAACCGGTGTGTGTTTCTGCTGCCGGATGAGGCTGGCGTCGCCGCTAAAACAAATTTTATCTGCACGACATCATCGTTCTCTCAGGTCGCTGCCCGCTCTTCTTTCCAGCCCGTCTGGTCCCGTGACCCAGTTTCAGCCGGGCTTTAGCCGCTGGACAGATGGCTGCCCATTTGACTCTAGAATACTCAGGTACACAGTAGGAGTGACTATTAGCAAGGACCTCGCAATACGATATGGATCATGATATTTTGGTCACGATACGATAGTATCATGATATCACGATATATTGCGATATTCTACCCAGTTAATATCAAAATTATAAGTAGAGATGAAAAATCAAGTTGCTGTATATGTTCATCAGATGATATTGATCATTCAGAGGACAAATTGAGTCAAAATTATTTGCTTTAAAACAACCTATTCATTTTTAATTATTAGTGTATTAGTTGCTGACAGCATTGTAACCACTGTTAGTGAGAACATGAAGGATAAAGTACCCTGAGTTACTGACAATGCACAAAAATATGAAACAATCATTTCTCCTATCGTGTCAGTTTAATACATGAATTTAAAAAAAAAAAATCGATATTATATTGGGTGGCCAAAAATCGCGATATATTGCCAAATCAATTATTTTTCACACCCCTAGTACACAGGTCTCGACGGACTCGACGGACCCCCCCCCCCCCTCGCAGATGTTTCTTATTACAGCCTAAACTATAACATCTATTCATTAACTCATTTTCTCCCTACTTCTAGAAGTATGATGCCCAAAGCCCTCGATGGCCAGATCGTCATGGAGAAGACGCCTCGTTACTTCGTCACGGTGGAAACCCCGGCAAGAGTTCACGCCATGTCGCAGGACGTGAAGCTGATCGTGGTCGTCCGTGACCCGGTGACGCGAGCCATATCCGACTACACGCAAATCATTTCCAAGACCCCCGACATCCCGCCGTTCGAGAGCCTGGCCTTCAAGAACCACAGCACAGGTACTTTACTGGACCCGACCGGTGCTCCGTCTCAGGAAAACATCTACCCAACAATCACTAAAATCACCGGTTGACAAATAAACTGCTAAAATCTTGCATTTAGTTGACTGCATTATTTTATTTTATATTGTTACAACTGTTAAATGTTGAAGTAAAGTTAAGAATAGCCGTCCGGCTGTTAACAAATTAATTGGTTCTGGAAGTAGTTTCGTAACCTGAAAATTTCGTAAGTAGAGACGCGTTTTCCATGTAAATGCTCTAATTCTTTCCAAGCCCCCCAAAATATGGACATACATTTTTTTATAAATTATAAAAAATGCATCAAAACATGTAACAAATACATGTTACCATTAGATTACTGCACAATAAACATAAAATGAGAGTTGTACATAATGTAAAAAACAAAGAATAAAAATGATGTTCCTTTATCTTTTAACTGCTATCGTCGCCACCTTTTCTCTCTCAGCAGTAGTTTTTGCCTGATGTTTTGTAAAGAACCGATCCAAGGACATTTGCTTTTGTCGGCTTTTAACAATCCTTTGAAAATGTACAAGGCAAACATCATCATAATGAGCGATAGCCCGACTAGTGAACACTTTTTCTGGGTGGTTCTTTTCAATGAATTCTGAAACTTCATGGAATTTTCCTAAAATATCAAAGGGATGCCATGAAGACGCTAGCCGATAGCCAGGAAGATGCTAGCCAATAGCCAGGAAGATGCTAGCCGATAGCCAGGAAGATGCTTGCCGATAGCCAATGGCAGAGCAGCTACAAGTATGTTTACGTTCGGTAAACTCTGTGAGCTGCGAGTAGCAGTGCGTACTGTATTTTTGCCTTTCGTATCCTGAAATTTCTTTCGTAACAAGAGGCAATATTTTCCCATTGAGATGTGTCGTAACCTGAAAATTCCGTATGTAGGGATGTTCGTAAGTAGAGGTACCACTGTATATTTTTAAAAAAAAAGTTTTCTGAATAATGCTGTATTTATAGTGGCAACACGTCCACTGATAAAATGCAAAAGGTTCACTGTGTATGTCCATGTAAGTATGAATAGATAAAAGAGCTGAGTGTTTAGTTAGTTGACGTGAGCAGAAGCTATGTAGAGTCCTGGAGTAAGAGTATACAAGGTTTTTCTGGGTTTCTGAATGAAAATTACAATCACAGGAAGCGTTTCAGTCGAAACTTCCCACTCTGAACTCAAAAATTCCAACTTCCAAGTGCAAATGGAACACACCGTATCAACTAGGGGTGAGTAATGGCAAGGACCTTGCAATACGATATGCAATACGATATGTATCATGATACATATCACAATACATGATATCATATTGCGATATGTATCATGATACATATCTTATTGCGATATGTATCATGATAGATATCGTATTGCAAAATGTATCATGAAACATATATTGTGATGTATATCATGATACATATCGCAATACGATATGTATCATGATACTTGGGCCACGATACGATAGTATCACAATATCGCAAAATAACGATATATTGTGATATTCTACCCAGTTAATATCAAAATTAAAAGTAGAGATGAAAAAAAAAATCAATGGGAATCATAATTTGACCAATCAAATAGTGTTTTTTTTATAGTGGAGATGGTAATGAGAGGCTGAGAAACCGTGGAGGTAATGGTGATTGTGATTCCTCCCCTTCGCCTCCAGGTCAGATCGACGCCCTGTGGAGCCCGCTGTGGATCGGCCTCTACGCCCAGCACATGGAGCGCTGGCTGGCCTGGTTCCCCCGGACTCAGATCCATCTGGTGAGCGGGGAGAGGCTGATCTCGGACCCGGCCGGGGAACTGGGCAGAGTCCAGGACTTCCTGGGCCTCCAGAGGATCGTCACGGACAAGCACTTCTACTTCAACAAGACGAAAGGCTTCCCCTGCCTGAAGAAGCCGGAGGGCAGCAGTAAGCCCCACTGCCTCGGCAAGACCAAGGGGAGGACGCACGTCTCCATAGACCCGGGGGTGATCCGGAAACTGAGGGATTTCTACAAGCCTCACAACCGCCGCTTCTATCAGATGGCGGGAGAGGACTTTGGGTGGCAGTGACTCTTTACCTCCAAACGCCAAATCACATCTCATAGACTCGATGATGAAACTCCAGCGTCAGTACCTTCAAGTTTACCAATCATCTTGTTCAAGGTGTCATTTTTATTTCTATATTTCTATCCATCAGCTGGCTGAAAACAGCATCCTGGTGCTGAGGCTGCAGCGAGACTGTGGTTGTCGTACGTTGTGTTGAACGGTGTAGCTTTTAGGTCGTCGACTGAACAAGGAACTCAAAACAACATGTGCTCAAATTTCCATAACTTTCTTTTTTTTAACCTGTTTTTGCCCTCCGGTGTCAATGTTTTTAAGAATTTAAGGGCAATCAGCGCGGACATATTGAATGCTACCCAGCAAGCTTTGTCTCGAAAAAAGAAGAAAAAAAAAGAAAGAGGGGGAGATAAATCTTTAATGTGGTGAGAAGGAGAGGCAGAGAGGATCTTTGTTCAAGCTCAGATTTGACCGAGCGGTTTTGTATTCTTGAATAATGAATGTGGAGGAATAGATGAAGGGGAACCGGTGTGGATCGCTTGGCACATTTGTATGCCGTGCTTAGGTTAGGTGACGGGGGGAGGGGGAGGAGGGGTTTAACCAAAACAGGATTGAAAACTGAAAAATCGATGCCAGAGAGACTGACCTGTAACTCCTTCTGTGGATTCGATGTCCGAAGCTCCAGCTCCTGCTGACGGGGTCGTCTGTTTTCTGTTTGCATGTATTTGCACTAGTCGGAAAGCATAAATAATAAAACTATTTTTAAGCAGACACTTCTCTCTTCTCACCGTCTTTTCCTGTGTGAACAGCTTCAAAAGGAAAAAAAACGTTAGTGAGCGACTTCTCCACTTTGAATGAATCCAGAAGCAACGCTGCCACCTGGTGGTAATAAAAGAGATCATTTCAGGAAGTCGCAAGCAATATAAAAACCAAATGCTTTATTCTTTTACCTATATACGATGATATTAAGATGCAAATAGTCATCCACAGAAGTTGAAACTCAGGACTACGACACAAGATCCAGCGTAAATACTGTTAGTTAGGATATACACACCAAAGTCCATGCTAAAGCGCTGCTGCACCCAAGAAACGTCACATTTCACTTTTAAAAACAAACAAGTGAATAAAGCACACAAATATACAGAAATGCACTTGATTTGACCGTGAATAACAGTTCTGGTTCGCATCCGTCAGCACGAGGAAAAGTACGGCACGACGGAGCGAACATCTAAACGCTGCTTCGGAGGAGGAGCGCTCCTCTGGCCGATGGGTTTGGCGGTTTGGAGACATTTCTTCTGGAAGCAGCGGCGCCCTCGTGAGGCATGTTGCGTGACTGCGGACACGCTGCTGGATGTAAAAGGCACTCAGCGTTTCCCGCAGCCAACCTCCACCGTCCCGCCGTCTTCTTTCCACAAAGATTACTGTCCCTTTGTGGTTCAAACCCCTTTAGAGATACGGACCCTCAGTCCAGGGACCTCTTAACGTTTCTTTGCTAAAAAAAACTCAAGTTCTGCTGAAATACAAGGTGGATTGACAGCTGAGTGAGTCCTGGACACACAGCTCTGATGACCGGGGTAAAAAAAAAAAGGCTCTTCAACTTGCTTGTTTGGCTCCACTTTCGTTTGCAAGTCACAAGATTCAAGCAGTTTCCTCTCAACGACAGCTGAAGCAGACTTTTCGTCCAACCTTAACCTCAAATCCACTCTGCGTAGCAACACCGCTTCTGTTAGCGTGGGGGCATTTGGATCTGCTGTGATGACAGAGATCCACTGAAAATACTATTAATAAGTGTTGGCTGCACGAACACTCCTGTGAGACGCCGCCCTCGTGTGGTCACCGGCGGTATTGCTTCATACAGTGGCTTTAAAGGTGCTACATGCTGCACTGCGGTGTTACTGAAGCAGGACGCATGCTCGGTGGGTTTTGAGTTGTGTTTATAACACATCCTAAATGCAACTGGGACGATACGAAACCAGGATACTTAACAGTCAATATTAACGTCGTTACTGTACACAACCGAGACCACCGTCGGGGAAACTGAAAACCTTCATTTCACCATAAATAAGGATCAGTTTCAGCGTCGACTGATTCCAAATTTAACCTGACGTCGCTTGAGGTCTCAATTAAATGTTTGTGACTTGCCTTGGCCAGAATATAACAATAATAGACTGACGCAGCTTCCTTTTATTTTTGATTTTTGTGTTTCCAGGAGTGGAATTGCCTTATTCGAGATCTGACCTACAGCTTTGAGCTACCGAGAAAACATAATACACTTGGCAACTCTTGAGGCGTGTTATTACCGTATGAAAGAGCGAACAACATCTACTGTGAGGCCGCATCCTGCCACACATGATTCTGATTTATATTCTAAAACTTTACCTCATATGAGGTTTGGCCACAGACGGTCGGTACTGATCCGTTTCTGAGGCACAACCTGGTCCAGAGTCATGCTACGAATCGGTCTGGATATGGTCTGGATATGGAAAGCATGGCACTCCAAACAGGAACGTTTAATCAGTCACCAAAAGGCTCGGATTCACTGCCACGTCTTCATGATTTTTGAGGGCTAACATAAAAAAAAAAACAAAAAACAACCTTACATGGGGACTAATTTTTACATGGGAAAAATTGAAGAATGAAACTTAAAAAGCTGGATTCCCGAGTCAGAGCATGAGGCATTATAGAAAAGACTGTTGGTCATCAGATCGGTCCTGTTTTTAAGGTTAGCTGAAGCTGCTAACGTATCCATGTTAAATTAAGGCGCAAGAGCAGAAGTGTTTAAGACTTCCCGTTTTTTTTGCAGTGTGATTTTAAGTTTTAAGGGGCTGGAGGTAAAAATAAATAAATTTGTTTCTCATCTCCAACCCCTCCAAGTCTGGACTTGTGGACTTGGACGTTCATGCTTGGCAAGTAGGACTCTAGAGACCTTAGTTCGGGGGACGGGAGGATCCAGTTGGGCCACCCGGGTACCGCGGGAGGAGGAACCCTCGGACTCCTCCGGGGCCTCCGGTTATCCCAGACAGGATCACCACTCGTCTCACCGTCAGCGATGATCTTAAATCAACGTCCTCCCAATCAGTGGGAGTTTCGTATTGTTGCGTTTAAAACCGGAAGGTTCCGTATCGTCTGAAAGCCCCAAACGCGTCTGTAACGACCGGTTTTGACCAGCGCTGCCGCCTGGTGGACACCTGGTAGACCCTACTGGAACAGCGGAGTACGTCTACGAATCAATCAGTCTGAAAACAAACACACTGAACCCAAACGAGGATCAGGATGGACCGTGGCCTCCTCTGGCTTCAACTGTTGCTTTATATGATGCGTTTTTAATTGTTTTTTTTTTTAAGCTGTTATGAATCAACTGCACGTGGACGCCGGCGGAACTTTGGACTGGAACGAAGTCGGCTGAGAGTGACGACGTCTCACAAGTGTACAAGGACGCAAGTACAGACGAGTTCGCCTGCTGAGAAACTGCCTTTTCATCTGAAGCATCTAGGACCTCATACGCAGAGGTCACAAGCATTTTTAAATCCGATATCGAGCTTCCAGCCCGACGTTTATGTTGCATGAGTTCCACCAACCAAAACTAGAAAGGCACTTAGAAAGTGCATCCTCCTTCATGGCATGTTTCTATAAAGTGATCCAGATGTGCAGTGAAGGTGCATGAACCCTTCATGTGGCCCTGCTCCACCTCCCGACCAAATTTCATGATTGTATTTGTAGTTTTTTGTAGTATAATTTTTTCTCGTACACAGACGACGATCAAATCGTTCTGAGCTGACTCTCACCTTGTTAACCAATCAAGGGCCGCACGACAGTGGCTCAATCTAAAGAGAGCAGCCTGCTTTTTACTAAATTAAAAAAAACAAGGAAATAACACTGCGAAGATTATTGGCATTTCTGCTTCCTCTAAAACACGTCCAGGTCCATCAAATTATTTTGAGAGGAAGAGCTTAAACGTGTGATGCTTCACATGAAAACTAGCATATGAGCTAATTTCTTCATGAACGGGCCAGAGGTTATATAAAATGAACCTTTAAACTACCATGGCACATTATAGCTGGTCTTAAAAAAAAATTCAGGCAACAAATGAAAGAATACAAATCCACGTTTAAGAGTTTTCAGATGAGATGGGAGCCGGTCAGGCTGGACCTCCCTGCGTCTGGTGCTCTTAGAGACGACCCGTCCATCACAAACAATGACTCTTTCAGGGCATCCAAAGCTCCAAAGCTGCCTTGGTTAACATCAGGTGATGATCATCAGTAACTAGCTGGTGAACCTGGAACGTCCATCCAGCTACAGATCCAGTGAGGACACGTCAGAGGAGTTCTCAGCGCCATCACAGTTTTTTCTGGCGGTATTTACACTGAACACGAACGAGGCGCCGGCGCTTCATGGCGCCCGCTCTAGCAGTACTCCTCCCCCTGCGGCTCGGGCAGCTCGTTCAGGTCCAGGAAGATGGAGGCGCTGGAGAGCTTGCGGTCGCTCGGGGACGACAGGTCCAGCAGCTCCTCGGCGGCGCTTGGCACCGAGCTGATGTACATGTCCCACACCTGCTCCGGAGAGTCCAGCTCCAGCAGCTTCTGCTTGATCTTCAGGTTCTTCTCGATGTTCCGGCGCTTGTGCTTGAACTCCAGGATGGTTTTGGTGTAGCGGTTGATGGTGGTGACGGAGGACGCCATGCAGGCCGTGAAGGAGCTCCACGCCAGGCTGAGACAGAGAGAGAGAGAGAGAGAGAGAGAGAGAGAGAGAGAGAGAGAGAGAGAGAGAGAGAGAGAGGAAATAAATCTGGGCCTTCTTGACATTAGTTGGTCATCCAACTGGAAGTCGCCATCTTGGAGGCAACGTAAACAAAGCGCACACACTGGAGTAAATCGGTCTTCATTAAAAATGGTAAATTATTGCCGTGTTTTCGGCTGCACCAACCGGACAGACTGCGAGAGACACTTGGAGTTTTATAGACTTCCAAAGGTTATTAAAAATCAGGGAGAACAATGCCAGAAGTTGTCAGAGGAAAGGAGGCGCTTGTGGTTAGCAAAGCTAAACCAAGACCTGCGTGGCAAAAATCTGGACAACATCCAAATTTGTTCGGCCCATTTCGTGTCAGGTAAGTTAAATGAAATGTTGTTAGCTCTTAATTTCATACATGAACAATTATCAAGAAAAAAAGCTCTTAATTTCTAGTCTAATGATAATATCAAGCTACCACCTAGCTACACTAGCAACACAGTTCTTAAAATGTAGAGCTACAATGTGCTTTTTCATTGTATTCCAGGTAAAAGGTTGGAAAGAAAACCAGAGGAAACCAGGTAGTTTACAATGTCGGGGTTTGCAGTCGAAGGGAGGCTCTCCGGCTCGTCGTTGCTCCAAGACGAGGGAGCTAACTTGTACGGATCGGGACCACCGACAAACTAGCTTTTCAGAATATCGTTCCCTTTCCCGTGGACCAAGTCCTTCTCTGTATGTTTTTGCATTTGTAACACCTTTTCTGTGGTTTATTCATCCTTTATTCACGGTCGTTAGCATTGATCCAGCGGTGTGTTTACATCCGAGTACCTCCAAGATGGCCGCTCATCCGGGTCACTGACCAAAAACGTGACGTAGGGGAAAACCCTCTATACCACACGGGTTAATTCCAGGTTAAGTCATGAAAAATTTCCCAGAAACAGGAGTTTCTGAATTCAGTTTTTTTAAATTATCACCACACAACAAGTTTTTTTACTCCCTTAAAATAAATACCTTTTAAAAACAGGCTCTCTGATTATTCTAACACGTTGACATAATTACTTCCTGCCAAAATGATAAGCTGACAAGGCTATTTTTTCTTTCACGTAACAGTTCCAGTCTGACAGGGAAACTTTGACATCCGTTCAGCAGACAAAGACTGAGCACAAAAAAAAAACCTGCCTCTTTTGACAGGTTTTCATTAAGCTGTGAATTTAAACCATACCTGTCAAGTTTTGGATTTGAAAATAAGGGAGATTTTCTGGCTAACCAAGCTCCAGTATCCCTCACACTTTTGGAGAACAAAAAAGCTAAAATCACAGCTGCGCAACTTCCTGAACTTCAGCCAGCTCTTTTGTTTCCTGTGTGTCATTATTGGACAAACTGATCAATCCAGGTGTGTCTGACCGTTGCTGTGAGGTCAGACACACCTGGATTAATCAGTTTGTTAATTAATGGGACACAGGAAACAAAGCAGCTGGCTGAAGTTCAGGAAGTTGTGCAGCTGTGTATAAAGCCACGTTGACATCATTTATTATAGCCTAAATGAAAACACTAAAGGGGTAAATATGAAGAGTATTTATTTGAAGGGATTTGCATATTTTTTGTTCATTTAACATTGCTTGTATTTACATTTATATTTGATTTTCATTCCACACATTGTAGCAGCTACTACAGGTACTGTAGTAGCTGCTACTACAGTACCTGTAGTAGCTGCTGCTGTGGCAGTTATCGCGAGACAAGTGACAGATCTCAGACTGGGAATGTTTTTTGTTTTTTTTTTCGTCATGTATTATTATTTTTTAATAACACAGGTTAAAATACGGTAGATTTATGGGACAAATTACTTCACAGGTATGATTTAAACCCTCCCAAACGCACCACTTAATTGCTTTTGAACAACTGCGTCCTTCTATCCCGGAACATCGTCTCAGTCCAGAGTTGGTTTCTCAGAAAAATGGGAGGAAAAATTTGCAGCGAGGGTTTGTGTCTGCTCTGACTGCAGAAAAACACGCCTGACTGTGCGTTTTTATGCTCCTAAAGTTTAGTCAGATGATCTGAACCTGCTCAGGTGTTTGAAAGAGCGGTGTGCCTGCAGTCTCTCTGAGGTTTTTAAACTGCTGCTGAACTGTTGAGCAACAGCGCCCCCTGCTGGTGGGAGAAAGAAAATCCTCTTCAGTTTCAGAGTTCCTCAGTCCAGCTTCTCAGGACCGTCCTGGATGTTAGGGTTTTTGGTTAGATGCCCAACAGAGACCAGCGGACGAGCTTGAGTATCAGAAAGGTGTCGGTGAGGTTTGTCCTGGTTGCACAAAAATGTGCACGTCAATGAACGTCTAAGTCAGCCATTCCCAAACTTCAGAATACCAAGGCCCAATTTGAAATGTGAAATATCTCTGCGGCCCATGAAAACCTTTAATCACAACTGTGATCAACATATAAGACTAAAAGCTACATTCTAGTATTAATGTGAGGGGTCAACAAATAAGGTGACACTTGTCATATTAAGATGACAGTAGAATAACACTCAATTGGTTTGTTTTATTATTTCTAAATATTTTTAAATCATGTAATAAATATTTAACAGCAATTAAAAACATATTTTAAAAAATCGAGGTTTTAACCCATTTTTGTTTAATTTTAATGACCTCTCACGGCCCACCTGCAGTACCACGACGTCCCACTAGGGGGGGGCGATGACTTTGGGAATCACTGGTCGAAGCAAACATCTCTCTTTCATGGTGGGAAATAATGTCATTTTAAATGCTCTAAACATTTCTATTACTGATTTAAAAAAAAATGTGTCTGGACTCTTTGCATTTTGCACATTGTCCCTCCTCATGTGATTCACACTTTATCTGAAATGCTTCTAAAGAGGGAAGTAAAAGAGAAACGGATCAGTCACTCACATGTAGGACCAGCTGTAGTCCCACGTCTGAGGCTTCCAGTCCTCTGGACCCAGACTGACGGTCAGCTGGAAGGCTGTGGTGAACATCATGTGGGCCACCATGCCCAGCAGACCTGCCAGAGAGAGAGAGAGAGAGAGGGAGAGAGAGAGAGAGAGAGAGAGAGAGAGATGAGCCCACGCTGACTGACCACTGTACTTCTCAACTGGCGCCACTTGGTGGCGGTGTTGCACAAGAGACCTGCGCCGATGTGACCGAAACGCATCCAAACGGAACAAAGTGACCTTTAAAACCTCTATGGAGCCGTGCAGATCAACCCAAACTCCTGTTTGCTCCTCTGAACTTCAAGATGTTTCAGTTAAATGCTGCAGCTGAGATGAGATTCCAGAGAAAACACAGAAAATTACAAAAACTTTTATATCATCAGTGATTCAAAAGAAGGAAACTTGTTTCCCAGTTGCAGATTTCACTAACTATGTAGAAGTTACAGATTGCAGTTTTAGCAGTTTAATAATGTTCTAAAAGTGACGTATAGGGAGGTTTTAAAATATTACCAGATGTTGAAGCTAATTTCTAGAACAGCCTGTTTCTTCTTCTGAGTGTTTTTCTGTTAAAATCATGATTTTTTTTAAAAAGTTTTTTTCCAAGCTATGTCTTCTGCTGACCTGCCTTCTGAATGGACTTCTGGGACTTTCAGTGATTTATTTTTTTGCATTTATTACACAGAAATCAGCATCGACGCCTGTCACCAAACGTGAGCTGGTCAGAGTTATGAAACCAGAGACTGTAACTTTAGGAGTGTTTTGTTTCTGGTTTTGCAAAAAGCTTCAAAAACAGCTTCTTCTTCTTTTTTTTTTTTTTAATTCTTAAATGCTGCCCTCAAACATTTCACAACCCCTGCACATCCTCCAGGATGTTTGTGTCACAACTGAAAGAATTCAGTGACGGCGCGATGATTGGGATACTAAAGCAGTTAGCGTTTATTCACAAACGCAAATATGTACAAATATGTACCAAGTCAGATTTAAAAAGCAGATCCTTGTTCAGTTAACATAATCCGGTTAATATCAGACATTTTAACACATAAACAGATATGTTCATGGGGGGAAAAAAGGCTAAATGTTATGTTCGTGAACAGTGTTTAAATTTTAAAGGGAGGGTAAGTAATTTCTGGATAAGGTCACATCTGTTCATATTTGACACTAAACACCAACAAAACACAAAACACCTCCTTGCTCCAGCGCTCGCTGAGAAACCACGCCCCATCATGAGCTCTCGCGCGCCCCCCACCCACTCCTCAACTTCCTGTGCACAAGCTCAAACCCGGTCAGTGATTGGCTGGAGCCGTAACTGCTATCGTTAAGACTACTCTGGGGCTGCTGGGTAGCCTGGTGGCTTGAGCAGGCGGTCCACATACGGAGGCTGGGCTCCTCCTGTAGCGGTCGCAGGTTCAACTCCCAGCCTGCTTTGCAGCGCAACGTCCCCCACTCTGTCTCTACATTGTGAATAAAGGCCACTTGTGCCAAAGAAAATAAAAACTATTCTGGGTTAAAAACCGTGTAAAATTGCTTACCCTACCTTTAAACATTTAATCAATCCGTTTGGAAAGACCTTCACGGGGCCCTTTATTTCTGTTCTGAGACAGTTTATCTCAGAATAAAGGACGTAAATCCAAGAAACACGCTTAAGGTCCAGCAGGACCGATGACATTGAAAAGAACCTTAATTTAAGTCAGAGGCTAATTTAATAAAGGCCTGACAGGCCCGCTGTCACTCACTCACTGTTCAGCTGAAAAACTGCAGCTTCCTGTGACATCATCAGACAGAGCGCGGTGGCGGGAACAAAATTAAAGCTGTGGATCTAAATGACTACGAACGAGTCCAAAGTGGATCAATGATGTTTGACAAAAGCTGCATCTTCCTTCCCATCAGCGCGACTCCTTATCTGTTCTCTGAGTCCATCGTTTTTTTGGTTAAACATCTTTTCTTATCTTTTCCTCCTTCGGTCTCACTTCTGTGGCACGTTTTTGCCGGCTGAGACCGAGGCTCCGGCTTTTCTCACACATAAAGCAGAGCGTGAACAAACAACAGCAATCGGAGCCTTTCAATCCGATTAGCGCGTAAGCCACCGCCGCGCCGCCGCCCGTAAATCCCTGGACCGAACAAGAACAACACCTAAATTCCCATCTCAGCGCTCATGTTTATTCCTGAAGATAACCCAGTGCAACATTAGCATAATGCTATGCAGATCAGGGGCAGCTTTGTGTCGGGATGAGTGGAGTCGCAGTGTCTCGTCACACATGGGAGTGTCGGATGTTTGCACTCACGAGGTGACATTATTCCATATGAAGGCATTAAATGTCAACCCGGCAGACTTATTTTTAAAAACAAAGCGCTGAAAATGGACATGCAGCGTCCAGAAGACCTGTTTTCAGTCCTCTGCGTCGCGGTAGAGGCGTCCGCCGTCCACCAGGGGGCAGCAACGTCAATCACAATGAATTTGGCGTCTCTGCCTGGCTTTAACCGTACAAACCGGTGAGCAGCAAAGAATATTTCAGCTGTCAACAAGTTACTTAACCCCGACTGAAGCAGTGAGAAGCTTGTCATTAATGTCAGGAGACGCATCCAGTGGTCGCGGGAAAGATTAAGCCTAAAGAGATTTACCAAGATCAGATTAAGAACCTTCTATCGCATTATTAAAACCTGGAAGGATGGCGGAGAACTGTCATCTTCCAGGAGGGAACGCTGGCTGGGAGAGAAATCCTCTTCCAGGTATCTAATATTGAAGGTATTTTCACTCATATTGTGATATAAAATCGTCGGACAGCTGATTAAAGACTGGACCCTGGTCTGCTGACGACCCAATCAGGGTAAAAAGGTCATCATCGTCATCTTGTTCCAACCTACAAGCCTGTGGTGGCAGTATCATGATGTCGGTTTACTTTCCTTGGTCACTTCTTGGTTCAGTGATGTCATCTGCCCCAAAACAACCTAAATACAGTCATGAACAGATTTTTTTTCTCCCCGACATCATCGGCAAATTATAAGACGACAACGCAAGGACTCATTAGGCTCTAAACTGAGAACGAGTGATTCAGGGACCATGATGCACTGCTGTCACTCATAGACTGGATCATCCTGAAGTCAGTCCCACTGAGTCTTTACGATGTGCTGGAGGAGACTTTAAAGTATATTTGAATTTGAATTGAATTTGAATTTACGTAATGGTGCTGCCACCAAGATGAGATACGGGAAAAAATTTAACCCTTTAAGCGCCAAAGTCGCAATATTGCAACAAGCAACATTGCTGATTATAACAGGCTGTATCTATAAATGTGATGCCGAATCTTGTTACTACTTTTCACCAGGAGATGCCAGACATGTGTGCCTGTAATGCGAGAACCATTTTTGGAGGAGGCGCTATTCAAAGTTTTAGCATAAAATGAGCTCATTGATTTCATCCCTTTTCCAAATGATTAATTCTGGAGCCTCATCACCAATGAAACAAATAGAAAAGGCCACCAGTTCTTTGAAAGGGAAATATTGAAACCAAACTCCAAATTTCATGACTTTATGATGTGATTGTCACTGAAATGAAAGCTTTCATTGTGCATGGGGCTACTGGGCAAGTTTGAGCAGGTGATGTCACAATAATCAAATTAGATGACAAATCTACTTCCATTCCACATTTTGGTTCATACTAAAGATATTTCTCATTTACAGTATGTCTTTATCTCAAACCACTTTAAAGTTATAGCCTTTTGAAACCTTGATATCAAAATTGAACATTTTCCAATATGGCCACCACCTTGTGACGTCATAATATGCAAATTATATGAATAATTTCACTCCCATCACAGACTTTGAGTCATACTGAACAATTTTCTCATTGACAGTTTACCTTTATCTCTAATTTCAAGTTAGAGCCTTTTGAAATCTTGATATCAAAATTGTATATTTTCCATCATTTGGGTTCGAACTATATCTGGTCAGCAGATACGGCCCACTTCTTCATTTTCTTTGGACCTTTGGGCCTTCACAGCATTCATCCCGGCATTCATCTGCCTTCAACAGCTTTGTTTATCTGATTGGCTGAATACCTGGTCCAACGGCGTCCAGACTGTTTTTTGGTACCGTCGCCACACAGTCGAAGTAAAATCCAGAGAAAACCAGACTTATTCTTCGTTTCACAGAACGAAAGCATTTAGGACGGTTGACCACATGATTGACAGCCATGCAGTCATGTTGCTCCTCATCCGATTCAAAAGAGAGAAAAAAGATTCAAAAGCCTTGAACGTCTAACGAGAGCACTGAACCGTCCGTCATCGCAGAACCGTTGGGAGGCGTCGACAAAGCAAAACACTGAACAAATTACATATAAACTGCATTAATCCAACTTTTTACATGACATGACCACCTGGGTGGTCACCTGGACACCAGGCTGCAACACTCCGGCTGTCTAGATGAAGGTTCAGAGCAGACTGTCCTTGAGGAATCCTGGGATAGAGACCAATATAATCTGCTTCATCAGAGCCAATAACCCAAGAAACTGAGCAAACTAATAAAGAAGGAGCCACGTGTGATAATAAAAATAAACATAATTGACAACAAAGAACATCTTCTACACAAGACAAGGATTTAACAGTGGACTGTTCTTCATCCAGACTTCTTCAGCTGCTACATGACCTGGATCCATCTGAGACCTTCTACAGTGAGTCTGTACAGTAACTTTACAGCTACCTTTCTTTTTCCATTTAAAAACTATAATAACCAGTCAGGGACTGGTAGAGGATTATTGAAGAGAACTGTTTTCTCTACAAGTTCTGCCTTCAGGCTCCATTAACATGGGAAACATTATGCTAGTTAAAGGCTCTGAATGTAGGTTTGGAGGAATTTTTGAAGACTTGCCAGCTCTACTGGTTGGTATTTCGCATTAAGTCATAATTGGAAACAGGAAGAAATTACTCCGAGATAAATCCAGAGAAATTATAGTTTTTTAGGCCCAAAAATCTACAGTTTTGGTTTTCTCATCTCCCTGACTCCAACTTATTCCCTGTTCTTACTGGACCAGTGTTACGTGGGTATCTGGGGTTAATATGTAACGATTCCTGAGGTCGTCTTTTATATCAGTCCAGTATGAATACACCATGTCAATCATTTTAGGGGTGCATGATAATTATCGGCCTTATAATTATTAGGCCGATAATTATCGTGATAATTATCGGAAATTATGACGTCATCCCGATCAGTCCAATATCATAACGAATAGCTCCGATAACATATATATATTTTGTCAACACAGCAGTGCCTCGCTCCCTCTGAGCCTTAAATGACCGGCAGTGAATGTTATGTTCAAGTGACGTCAGCATAATCAGAAAAATTACTACTCAATAAGGAAAATTGGCTCTTGTTTCTCTATCAGCATCTGTGTTGAAACTGTGGAAAAGTCGAATATAAAAGGTTCAGATGACACGAGGTGAACAGTAACCACGGTGAAACAAAGTCTGAATGGCCTTTAACTGGTAAAGACAAGGCCGGCACCGCTTCACATGTTAACAAGATGAAAAAGCAGCACGCCGACTCTGTTCTGATTTAAAACCGAAGCAGAAGTCACACTGGAACAGACTCCAAATTAATCAGTATGCACCCTCGGGCCTCGCGGCGCCTAAATATTCATATCTGTGAGAGGAGTTTCCCCAGATCTTCGTCCAAAGAATCGCAACTTTTCTTTTTTTTTTTTTGCTGATCAGAGGCATTTCTGTGTTTTATATAAACTGATAATAGGGTTAGTTTCTCACGTCGTGGCTTTAATCTCAGCAGAGGTGGTCGAGTCTACAGATGACGTGGACGTTTTTAGTCAAAGGTGGTGCTGCGTTGACGCCCGCCTGGACGTGGAGCTACGAGACTTTGGTTGTTGAAACCGTTTCCAGACGCCTGGATCTGCTTTTACACACCATCTCTTTTTCTTATCTCTGTCTCAACTCCCAAACCCATGATGCTTTGCATTTGTGTCTCCTGTCGAGCTACTTTCTATTAAAGGCAACTGGAGGCACAAAACCCCAATAGATGCAAATAAGATATGATTAAATGTTCTGGAACATTTCAGACAGGACGGACAGTCAGAAATTTCAGCTCATTTATGTATCAACCAGGGGTGTGAAAAAATATCGATTTGGCAATATATCGCGATATTCGGCCGCCCGATATAATATCGATTTTTCAGCTCCTAATATCAATTTTTTTAGGAAAATTCATTCATTCACTTAAATGTGCAAAAAACACTAATAATAAACAATAAATAGGTTGTTTTGAAGCAAATAGTTTTGACTCAGTTTGTCCTCTGAATGATCAATATCATCTGATGAACATATACAGCAACTTGATTTTTCATCTCTACTTTTAATTTAGATACTAACTGGGTAGAATATCACAATATATCGCGGTATCATGATATCGTGATAATATCATACCCAAGTATCACGATACATATCGTATTGCGAGGTCCTTGCCAATACTCACCCCTAATATCAACTAGGGCTGTAGCGATACACTAATCTCGCGATACAATACACGATATTCGGCTCATGATACGATATATATTGATATTTATCTTAAGATACATTTACATCATTACATCAAAGATGATTTTGGTGACATCTTGTGAGTGTTCCAATGACTTTGTTTGAATTAATTGAACTGAAAGCATCAATTCCACATTATATGGCTGACAGGCAGCTTGTAAATGCTGGACAAAATGAATAAAAGATTTGTTGAGAAAAATAGTTTCATTTCTTTAAACAGTGCAAATTGTTGCTTGCAAGCTTTTAAAGGTGGGACACGGGGGTTTTGAAAGAAGCTTAGAATATTGATACTCACGGCTGAAAAATCGATACTCAATAGTTGATAAAATATCGATATATATTGCAGAATCGATAAAAATCGTTAAGCTCTAATATCAACTGTACTTTAAAGCAGCACTGACTGGGACACCTGGGTAATTCAGAAGAATTAATCGCAAAAAATAAGGGATCACTGTATTCACATGATCTCAGAGAGGAAGCTGTTTGACGTGTGCAGCTCACGACCGCAGGACTAACGGTAAATCAGGTCGTCTTTACATCTACCTGGATTTGCCACGGAGCTAAAAGAACGGGGTAAAAACGTGGACAGCTGCTGTAAGACGACTCTTCATGAAATGGTTCTTTGAAAAACTGTAAATTTGACCCGCCGACTGACTAAAACTCTGCAAGTGGCTTCACTCGGCCGCTGAGCCAAAGTGTCTTTTACTGCTGAGTCACCGCTCAGCATGGTGGTCGGCATCATTTTCACGGGGCGGATTAGAGAAAAGGTCATCGTTAATTCCTCCGCTGGGATATGAAGGGGCCGTCTGAAAACTAGCTGGAAATCTTCTCAGGGGCTGCTGGGCGGCAGCTGGCCAGATGTGACGCTGGACCGACGCCAGCATGGGAGCAGAGCTGAGGGCGGTTTGGAGGAGGGACAATTTTAGATTGCAATGAGGAGGAACTGACAATTATTATTTAGATTAGCATGTAATATATATATAATCAAATATTATCTAACACAATTTAACATAATTAGGGCTGGGCAACGATTAAAATAGCATTGTATATGCAAAATCAAATAATGAATTCAAAAGTAGTGTAAAGGTCACTTTTATTTAAATGTTCTGCTGCCATATGAACTAAAGTGTCATAACATTTTTTTAAACACTTTTAACATCAGCACTGGTCAGTAACACATATTTAGTGTAAATCTCATCTTAAAAAATATAAAATAAAATAAAGCTTATTGCCACTGCCAGGGCATTAATGTCATCCTGTTTTTATAAAAAAATCAAAAAAGTCTACAAACAAAATCCAACAAAATGATTGTGTCTCAGCACAATCAGAACATTAAAACAGGTAATTTCTGAGGTAACAGCAGAAACTTTTAACGGGGAGTTCAACTTGTCAGTTGTTACAAATAACCTTGTTTCTGTTGAATCCTCCGTCTGGGAGAACTTTAAAATGAAAATGTCCATGTTAAAGTTCAGTAACTTTACCAATCCGTGTATCAATCAAAAATTTTAAAAATTAAAAAGTGACATTTTATTACGTTTTTGGTTTTTAAATCTAACACAAAAAACGAAGAAATGTCTGTTTTTTTAATATTTCAATTTTAGACTTGGATCAAAAATACGAAATTAAAAAATGGGCCACAGAACTGAATTTGTTTTATAATCGAGGACTGGACTTTCTGTTGTCATTACACATCTGTACCACTAGATGGAGCCGCACTGCAGTAACCAGCTAGAGAACAGCAGGACAGTGAACACATGGAGCAGATCTGATGGAACATGGAGGAATGACGCCAAAGTTTTGTTGCAGTCCAGAATTTTTGTTTTCAGACAGAATTGTTAATATTGCTACCTGAGTTGCTACCTGAACTGTAAAGTTCACTGATTTTTACCGTTATCCATGTCTGTTTTAGCTTTTCTGCATTTTTTTCCCGCCAATTGTCTTCCAGCCAGTAACAGACTTTTCAAAACAAAAGCATGTGAGCAACGTGCGTTAACGCACATTAAAAATAATATCGGCGTTAATAAATTAATGAGTTAATGCAATAATAATGTATTAACTTGCCCAGCCCTAAACAAAATATAATATAATATAATATAATATAATATAATATAAGTCTACAGTGCTACTTTAAATTACACTCATTTTTTTATTCATAAAATTCACAAAGATTTTTGACATAAAACTACAACTTTTGAGTAAAATTGTTAATTTCGTAGAGTTGCAACTTTCTGTCATAAAGTCAAGAATTTTTGCAGTAAAATTGTGAATTTCACAGCATCGCAACGTTTGTCATAAAATCTCAGATTTAACAAAACTGACTTTTAAGACGACGACTTTGGCTGCAGCTGCAACTTTATGTCCAAAAATCCCAACAGTTTGTCTTAAAACCCCAAATTTTTCCGATTTTAGACTTTGTAAACGTAAAAGTAAAACTTTTTGTCATAAAACTACGACTTAAATCACAAATTCCTGCTGCAGATTGGTTGTAAAAAAAAAAAAAAGAAAGTTGTGCCATCATAAAAACTCAGATTTAAAAAATTCAGAATTGTAAAACAGCATTTTGTTGTAAAATCACAATTTTTAAATTTAATTTACGTAGAACCAGAAATTTCTTATTATCACAACTTTCTGTCATAGAAAGGAGAATTTCGGATAAAATTTGGCTGATTTTTTTGGGACAAAAAAATTCAAACACTTTGTTGTAAAATCGTGACTAATCCAGAATTGCGCTTTTTTGTTGTAAAAACAAAACAAAAAAAAATCATAAATTTCTGTTGTAAAGTTGTGATTCTCACAGAATCGTAACTTTTGACGTCAGACTTTTGTACTTTTGACGGTAAACAGCTCCACCTGGAGTCGACCCGTGAACCTGTCGGACTAAAATAAAACTGTAATTACAGAAACATGTGACTCTGTTAGGACGAACGCCGGACACTTTCCTCTCAGAGGGATCCCACCTGGGGTGGGCGGAAACACAGAGACAAACATCAATAAGACGAGATGTAATCAAGCATTTCCATCTTGTTAGCTTGTTAACATCCATGCTTTGCTTCTCCCACTTTTAATTACCAGCGTGTCATTTAGGGGCTCTCTCTTCCTTCTACCTGGAGAACTTATTATTATTAAGATGAACCAGCTGTGAAAAACACATACGGAGGCATAAAAGAAAAAAAAAACTGGTTTAGAAATAACGGGGTTTCAGCATTAATTTAAGATAAAATGTAATCTGCTCATCGTCTGAGTCGCAGGAACAAACAAACACAACCATCAAACCCATTAAAGGCTCACAGCGGTGAAGGGAAAAGGAAAAACAAGCCTTTGGAGTTAATGCAGCTGGTCGAACCAAGTAAGTGCTTTCAGCATCTTTAAAACCTGTTTCATCTGGTGTGAACAGGTCTTCCCAGAGCTCCTCTGATGGGTCGCAGCCTGGACCTCTCGAACGGGTCGCACCATAAAGTGGATTTGATCCTCCTGAAGTCATTCTTCCACAGTTCTGGTGGGTTTATTAAAGGTAGGGTGGGAGATCTTTGAAAAAAACGGTTCCAACAATCCAACTTAAGTAAGATTTTGAAAGTATACACTCCCTCCTTCCTCCCAAAGGCTCCGCCTCCTCCTCTTCAGCCCACCCCTCCAAACCACGCCTTCACACGATTCATGACTACATGAAAGCGCACGCTGTCTCCAGCAGTCACGGAAGTTCACGAGCATACGTGAGACAACAACAAGTAGCATCAGAGTGGCTGGCTAACTTCAAGCCATGGCGTCCTACCTAGCGGTGTGTCACACATAGTACTGTAGCCTAGTTGACAGAGTTGGTAGCTCAGAGAAACATGCTGGAATATGTTCGTCATGTCACTCGATAAACAATAATTTTGTCATCTTTCATTTTCTCACTGACTGGATGAACAGGCCTACAATACCCATAACCCATCAGTATGTTGAAATATTATATAATCAGAACGGCATCATCTTACCTATCCAGTAGAAACTGGGCCACCTTTCATTTTTTAGCTGGCGCCAGTGCTGGAAAGCCGTACCGATAACCACTCTTGTTCTGTTTCGTTCTTCGGTTAGCTTCGGTTAGCTTCGGTTAGCTTCTGTTAGCTTCCGCATGGCTGTTGCTTTTTCAACAACAGTTTTTCTCTTTGATTTTGCTGCCGGTTGACGTCTTCTTCTCTGACATTGTTGCAACGAAATGATCTGTGCGAGCTAACTTGATTTCTGGCTTTCAAATAGCAACGCTGTGTCAGCTAACCTGGGAGGGGTGGGTGGGAGTGCATTGATATTTGATGGACGTATTAGGCAGCCAATAAATGTAAAGATGATCAGTACATTGATTGGTCAGAGTTTTCCTCTGATTACACCCTCTAGACTGGACCACAACGTTTCGTTTTTTTTGCAAACATCCTATTTCAGTGGGTGTAATGGGAATGTAAAAAGGTTTTCAGGCAGTATTGTAAAAAATGCTGCAAAAAAAGATCACCCACCCCACCTTTAATGTTTAGGGTCATTGTTCTGCTGCATCATCCACATTTTACCTTTAATTGCTGAACGAGCCCATACCATGATGCTCCCGCCGACATGCTTCACCATTGACTTCCATCTCATCCGACCCGTGCGCCGTTTTTCGCTGGGAATCCTTCCCAAGCGAGTCTAATATTTTTTTTCAGCAGTGTTGTGGATTGTGTGGAACCCGTCAAAGACGGTAAACGCGACGTCTACGGGGACACCTCTCACCTGAAAGCACGGTGAATATGGCAGCGAAGGCGTTGAGCTTCAGGCCGTCGATGACGTTGCCGAAGTGACACACTTCCAGGGACATGAGGATGCCCCCGGTGGCCAGCAGGAGGATGTACAGGCACTCTGCCACGATGCACAGCCACAGCACTCCTGTGGAGACAGCGAGGACACGGTGATAGCTATGGGGAAGAAAAGGGAGACGCTGCTGTGATGCGGTGCACCTGGCTGGGTAAATGACAGAAGAGTGATGAAGGGTGAGATAGAAGAAAGGCAAGCGGGGGTGAAGCCTGGCCAGCCACGATAACACGCAACCAGTCGGCGGCCATCTTGGTTGCTTTGACTAATCGCTCCTGGCAAAAACAACATGGCAGCCGATTGTGGAGGAGGAGGAGCTCCACTCTGGACCAGGCTGCTTCGGGTTTGGCTACAATGTCAAGGCAGGGTGCCCCGTGGATAGAAACGTGCACAGGTAGACCCCAGGTGGTGCTCAGGCTCCTCCCCCTTTGCCCTCCAGTTTGACAGGTGACCTTTCTGGAGAATGGCTGCTGTCAAACAGTTTTTTTTCCATTTTTTGCTCCTTTGTTTATACAGGTAAAAACACATTGAGATCGAGATCTCATTTTCAAGTTACCTGTTACCTGTTCAATAGTAAATCACAATGATATGGGGAGCCGAATGTAAAAACTTGATTACAGTTTTCAAACTGATATATTTTCAATATTTAGCTTATTTTCTTCACATATAGCTCATTTTACACACATTTGAGACATAAATTATTTTAAAATTTGGTTATATGTGAACGAAAATTAAATGTTAAATCTAAATGTTAAATCTAAATCTAAATGTCAAATGTTAAATCTAAATATTAAATCTAAATCTAAATGTTAAATCTAAATGCTAAATTTTAAATCTATATCTAAATGTTAAATGTTAAATCTAAATATTAAATCTAAATCTAAATGTTAAATCTAAATCTAAATGTCAAATGTTAAATCTAAATGTCAAATGTTAAATCTAAATGTCGAATGTTAAATCTAAATCCAAATGTTTAATGTTAAATCTAAATATAAATGGTAAATCTATATCTAAATATTAAATCTAAATCTAAATGTTAAATCTAATATTAAATCTAAATCTAAGTGTTAAATCTAAATGCTAAATCTAAATCTAAATGTTAAATCTATATCTAAATGTTAAATGTTAAATCTAAATATTAAATCTAAATCTAAATGTTAAATCTAAATCTAAATGTTAAATGTTAAATCTAAATATTAAATCTAAATCTAAGTGTTAAATCTAAATGCTAAATCTAAATCTAAATGTTAAATCTATATCTAAATGTTAAAAGTTAAATCTAAATATTAAATCTAAATCTAAATGTTAAATCTAAATGTTAAATCTAAATCTAAATGTTAAATCTAAATCTAAATGTTAAATCTAATCTAAACATTAAATCTAAATGTTAAATCTAAATCTAAATGTTAAATCTAAATATTAAATCTAAATTTATTTGATTTGTAAATGTTTAAGTACCACTGTATGGTTCTACACACTGACAGAGATGACCAGCTGACCGAGGCGTACAGAGAACAATGATGATGTCATGTGTTTACAACCAGTTATAAATCTCAGTGCATCATGATAAACAGCGTCGAGCAGATGGAGATGATTTGTAGATGCATTCATATACAGGACATCATAGTCCAAGAGAGGGAAAAAGGTGGCAGAAACCAGCTGTTTCCTAACTTTTAAAGAAAAACAATTTTTGTTCCTGTAAAAAAAACAACCCTAGTTTTAGTTTTAATTTCTTAACCAAATTGTTAATATGACATTTAAAGTTTTAAAGATCACAGATCACAGCGTCAAAAAGTTTCAATTCTGCAAAAAAAAACTTGGATGAGTCCCTTCTGGCTCTTTAACGCTCCTGTGCGAGTCATCGCATAAGCCCCGCCCCGTTGAGACTGGCTCGGTACGTTCTGTACCGGGGGGAAACGGAAGCGGTGCCAGGCCCGTTTTGAGAGAGTGAATGGGTAAATGAAGGAGGTGGGGATGGAGGAGGAGGAGGAGGAGGAGGAGCAAGAATCCCTGTCACTTAAATCATGAATTTTTATAGTCAGAGAGGGTAAACTTGGAGAGCCTCAGCTCTGTGGGCTGGTGGAAGGAAGCAGCAGATTTAAGAACCCTTTAAATATAAGCTGCAGTATAATTGCATGTATCACCCAAGGGCAGGAGGTTATTGCGTCGACAATTAATCACAAGTTGTGTAATAAAAGTAATACGCCTGTTACCCAAAATATCTCAGCGTGATTTATGAACACAGTCACATCCTTCAGCTAAATTGAATTTCACACCTTTAGTAAAACATCTCTTCGAGTGGGCCGGCAGAAATGATTATGAAACATGAGCGCTTTAAAAAAAAAAAAAAAAAAAGAATGTTTTAGAAAAGCTTTGGTATGTTAATCACACGATGCCAGTGAGCAGCAGAAGTGATCAGCAGACACAGAATAAAGGATAAAGAATAACGGAGCAGCGTCCTGTCTGGATGCTCTTCAGTTCAGCCACAACCTTTAACATCTCCGAGGAGGAGGAGACGCGTTGCCTGGTAACCTGCATCCACATTACTGCACTCGTTCATTGATTTACACGGGCGCATGTCATTAAAACCAGTAAAACCAGGCGACCAGAAGCAGGAATAAAGGCCAGAGATGATGGTTTTAATTAAATTAATTAAGACAATAATCTGGTGTCTGTCCATCAGCTTGGAGCTCGTTGCTTCCCGCCTTTTCCAGCAAACGAAAAATCGTTTTCACCAAAACCAAAGAATCAAAGCAGAAGCAAACAAAAGAGGAGGATGGATGACAGAATTCAGTTCAATTCAGTTCAATTTCATTTGTATAGCGTCTGTTACAATGTCAATTGTTTCTAGGCGCTTTACAGAGACCCAGATCATGACCCCAAAATATCATTAACTAAAAATATGATATTAATAATAATATTAAGGAAATACGTGAAATCAGATGTTAAGGTGTGATAACAGACGGTAAAACTCCCCGGTTGATGTCCAGAAGCTGTTCATGATTCCACTTATGGGGGTAGAATAAAAAAAAAAAAAAAAAAAAAAAGGGGGGTTTTGTGTTTCTGTTCACGCAAATCTCATAGTACAAATGATTTCTTTATATTTTCATCTCAGGACTGATGATAAAGAACCTTTTAAATATTTAAATATTGACACTCTGGGAGAAGAGGTGGGATTTAATGAGCTGGGACTAATTCCTCCTTTTCTCACATGAACTCGTTTGTTTCTTTTGTTGTCTGACTTAAATAATTACACATCTTTATCATTATGGGTAGCGAGTGGTCCTGCTACCTGCAACCCGCGATAGCAAGTTACCGAGTTTGCGTAAAGGGGAAAAGACACGCCCATTGCCACACCTACAATGTGAGTAAGGGAGTCGGTATAACAGGTAGCGGCTTTAGGGAGCGGAAGATTGCATTAGCGGTTAGCGGAGGTTCCTAAACCCGCAATTTGTGGGTAGCGGCTTGTGGATAGCGGCTAGCAGGAAGTGTACAATCGGGGGCCTATGTCTTATCGTAAAGGCCCCGAGGAGTCAGCCACCTTGAATGTGACCGGTTGCTTAAAAAAAAAAAATCTCGTTACACAAAAACTACAGCTGCTCTCTCAAAACGACAAAAACAACAACAAGAGGAAAATGCTGCACTGAAAAACACTGAAAGCTCAAGCGGGTTTCCAGGGCGGTCACATCGGTTGGAGCTGAGGATGACGAGGCAGCTTCCCGCCACGGAGGAGGCCTGCAGGAGCTGATCAGGCGGGAGAAAACGTAATAAACGTGATTGATTTTACAGAACGGCCCTGTGCTTGTAACCAGCAGTGAAGGTAATTACTCCACCCTCAGATCCGGCCGGGCCACTTCACCTGCAGCCATTATTTACTCATCTAATTCAGGAAAAAGTTCGTTAAGTACATTAGGAAGAAGAGAGATGGAGTCACGACGCTGGGGGGGTTAGAACTGGTGTGAAGGTACGAACAAATGAAAAAAAAAATAACAGGAATGACCCTTGGTGACATCACAGCTCTGCAGGAGCTGACTCCGCCCCTAATTACGCATCCATTTATGGTGTTACATAAATCTAACTAAATGTTGGACACATAGACGTCACAATGTCTCCATGTCAACATAAAAGTGTGTATATATGTGAATTTCTTACCTCTTTCATTTGGTGGTGCAACATAGATAAAATTCCTGCATTTTTCACCTGAAACAAACAAACAAAAACATGTAAATGAGACATTTAAGCGACACTTTGTGACGGCCGCCACCACTGCAACGTGCTGATAAGAGAGACGGGGGTTCGTCTGGGCTCCATCATGCTGCCAGCCTGGGATTGAGAGACCAGGTAGATTCCCACTAAAACCAGGATAAAGCTGAGATGTAAAATAAAATCACGTTACTGGGATTTCCTCCCAGTAACGAGTTCTGACGACGTCTGTCCTTGTAAGCAGGGCGCTGGACGGATATTTTATTGTCAGCACACACACACACACAAACTAAATAAAAATGCTTCTGTGCAGCTCAGGAGACGGACAGAACGTCTGTAGATTCACGTGGAATCACAAGGCGTGAAACACCACCTCTGAAATGACGCACCTGTAATCTTGCGTTCATATTGGCTTTAAAGGAGACGTATTGTTCTTTTTTTTTCCCGCCGGGAGGTTTCCACATTTTCCCCAAGTTCTTTTCATGAAATATCTGTGACACACTATGGTTTAAATACCATAGAGATACAGCAGAACCTTTATTCAACCACGTATCTGCAGCTCTGTGCATAGCAGCTGGTTCTAGGGGGCGGGGTCAGACTTGACTCCTCCCCTGTTCCCTGCAAGATGTGCCTTTTTAACTCTTTTTGGACTCTGGTCTGGATCTGTGATGTCACAGAACCCGTCATGTCTGAACAGCTCACTGGATGAAGTTTCATCATGATACGACATGAGATCCATTAACTGATTTTTGCCCACAGCTGCCACAAAGTCGGCCAAGAAATGTTTTTATTTTTATTTTCAGGAGCCAGTGGAAAAAAGAGAAAAAGGAACACTCACTTAAATAAAACTTATATTATCTTATATTATACTGTAAATAACTACAGTCCTTGTTTTAATTACATGGCTTATTTTTACCAAACATCATCGTGATACTCTGACGTTTTAAAAATGACGCTAGGTTGTAAAATAGGGACTTTTGTATAATTATAACTTTCTCAATTAAGAATTTTTGCTTTAAAACCGCAAATGTTCCAGTATCACAACTTTTTGTCGTAAGAAGAAAATGTTTGTCATAAAACCTCAAATTTTACAAAATTGTCATTTATTTGTTGTAAGTTTACGACTTTTTCTCAATATTGCAAATTTTGCATGACTGCAACTTTATGTATTAAAATTTACGAGTTTTGCAAAATTGCCACTTTTTTAAACTTAAAACATTTCGACGCTGGGTTGTAAAATTGGGACTTTTGTATAATTATAACTTTCTCTATTAAGAATTTTTGCTTTAAAACCGCAAATGCTCCAGTATCACAACTTTTTGTTGTAAGAAGAAAATGTTTGTCATAAAATCTCAAATTTTACAAAATTGTCATTTATTTGTTGTAAGTATACGACTTTTTCTCAATATTGCAAATTTTGCATGACTGCAACTTTATGTATTAAAATTTACGAGTTTCGCAAAATTGCCACTTTTTTAAACTTAAAACGTTTCGACGCTAGGTTGTAAAATAGGGACTTTTGTATAATTATAACTTTCTCAATTAAGAATTTTTGCTTTAAAACCGCAAATGTTCCAGTATCACAACTTTCTGTCGTAAGAAGAAAATGTTTGTCATAAAACCTCAAATTTTACAAAATTGTCATTTATTTGTCGTAAGTATACGACTTTTTCTCAATATTGCAAATTTTGCATGACTGCAACTTTATGTATTAAAATTTACGAGTTTCGCAAAATTGCCACTTTTTTAAACTTAAAACGTTTCGACGCTAGGTTGTAAAATTGGGACTTTTGTATAATTATAACTTTCTCAATTAAGAATTTTTGCTTTAAAACCGCAAATGTTCCAGTATCACTTTTTGTCGTAAGAAGAAAATGTTTGTCATAAAACCTCAAATTTTACAAAATTGTCATTTATTTGTCGTAAGTATACGACTTTTTCTCAATATTGCAAATTTTGCATGACTGCAACTTTATGTATTCAAATTTACGAGTTTCGCAAAATCGCCACTTTTTTAAACTTAAAACGTTTCGACGCTGGGTTGTAAAATTGGGACTTTTGTATAATTATAACTTTCTCAATTAAGAATTTTTGCTTTAAAACCACAAATGCTCCAGTTTCGCAACTTTTTGTCATAAGAAGAAAATGTTTGTCATAAAACCTCAAATTTTACAAAATTGTCATTTATTTGTCGTAAGTTTACGACTTTTTCTCAATATTGCAAATTTTGCATGACTGCAATTTTATGCATTAAAATTTACGAGTTTTGCAAAATTGCCACTTTTTTAAACTTAAAACGTTTCGACGCTAGGTTGTAAAATTGGGACTTTTGTATAATTATAACTTTCTCAATTAAGAATTTTTGCTTTAAAACCGCAAATGCTCCAGTATCACAACTTTTTGTTGTAAGAAGAAAATGTTTGTCATAAAATCTCAAATTTTACAAAATTGTCATTTATTTGTCGTAAATTTACGACTTTTTCTCAAAATTGTGAATTTTGCATGACTGCAACTTTATGTATTCAAATTTACGAGTTTCGCTATATCGCCACATTTTAAAACTTAAAACGTTTCGATGCTAGGTTGTAAAATTGGGACTTTTGTATAATTATAACTTTCTCAATTAAGAATTTTTGCTTTTTTAAAACCGCAAATGTTCCAGTATCACAACTTTTTGTCGTAAGAAGAAAATGTTTGTCATAAAACCTCAAATTTTACAAAATTGTCATTTATTTGTCGTAAGTTAATGACTTTTTCTCCAAATTGCGAATTTTGCACAACTGCAACTTTATGTATTAAAATCAAGAATTTTGCAAAGTTGCCACTTTTTTAAACTTAATACTGGAATCTTTTTGTCATAAAACATAGACTTTAGCAAAATCACAGCTTTTTGACATAAAAATACGACTAAAATCAAGAATTTGTTGCTGTAAAGTCATAAATTTTATAATCTCACAACTTTGCCATGAAAAGCTATTTTTTATCATCAAATTGTGACTTTTTGACAAACTTGTTTGAGGTAAAAATCACAACCTTTGTACAATTGCATGCAATGAAATTTTGTAAAAACGGAGGTTTAATATTAAAACTTTTTGTTGTAAAGCACCGGTTTTTGCAAAGTCACAACTAGACCTAAGATTCGTCCAAAACAATGAATTTCGTGTAATTGCAACATTATTTCTTAAGAATGCAACTTTTTGATGTGAAATCATGAATTTCACAGTATCACAACTTTGCCATAAAACTGATTTTTGTCATAAAAATCTCAAATTTTACAAAATTGTCATTTATTTGTCGTAAGTTTACGACTTTTTCTCAAAATTGCGAATTTTGCACAACTGCAACTTTATGTATTAAAATCAAGAATTTTGACAAAATCGCCACTTTTTTAAACTTAATACTGGAACATTTTTGTCATAAAACATGGACTTTGGCAAAATCACAGCTTTTTCACATAAAAATACGACTAAAATCAAGATTTTTTTTGCTGTAAAGTCATAAATTTTACAATCTCACAACTTTGCCATGAAAAGTTATTTTTGACATCAAATTTTGACTTTTTGACAAACTTGTTTGAGGTGAAAATCACAACCTTTGTACAATTGCATGCAACGAAATTTTGTAAAAACGAAAGTTTAATATTAAAACTTTTTGTTGTAAAGCATCAGGTTTTGCAAAGTCACAACTTGACTTAAGATTTGTCAAAAACAACGAATTTCGTATAATTGCAACATTATTTATCTAAGAATGCAAATTTTTGATGTAAAATCATGAATTTCACAGTATCACAACTTTGCCATAAAACTGATTTTTGTCATAAAAATCTCAAATTTCACAAAATCACAACTTCTTGACTTTTTTATCGTAAACTGTACGATTTCACACGGCAAGTTTTTTAGTGTAAAATCTCAATTTTGTAACTTAATATTGCAACTTTTTGACTCAAATTCACCTTTCTGTCAAAAAATGTAAATATTGAGTAACTGCATCGTAATTTCCTAAAAGAGTTTTGTTTGTATCGCAACTTATTGATGTAAAAACCTAATTTGCATCGCAAAATCTCAAATTTTTCAAAATCAATATTTTTTTGGACAAAAGATCTCAACGTTTTGCGGTAAAATTGCGAGTTTTGCGGAATTTTGTTGCAATAATCGTCACATGTTCTGGTTAAATCGCGACTGTCGCGACTGCAGCCTCAACGCTCTGAAGGACATTTAGACTTTATCAACTCGTTTCTGGGACTGACCAAAGCGCGCGCACCGGAGCCGCCGGCGCGTCGCTCCGGTCTCCGTGACGCAGCGCTCCGGCTCAGCCGGACCGGCTGGAAACCTACCGGTCATGTTGATGTTCTGCTCGCAGGAGAACCAGATCCCGGTGTGAAACTTCCTCATCACGTACTTGTCCTCGCCGGTCTCCCAGATGTACTGGACCAGGCGCGTGTCGTTGATGTTGGAGCTGTTGAACATGATGCAGAAGGACCGCTTGGCGGTGACCGGGCCGGTGCAGAACGGCTTCACCACCTTGCGCAGCCCCTCGCACCAGTAGCTGGTGGTGAGCGCGGACACGGCCAGGAACAGCGCGAGGAAGTTGAGGGTGAGAGCCAGCGAGGCTCTCCGCCGCCGGTCGATCCCCATGACTGCGGACCGGAGGAGGAGCGACGGCGCCTTAACTGGAATCCCTCGCCTCGTACGGTACCGGATTCATGCGACTTCTCCTCCTCAGATCCACGTTAATCCGGTTATTCCCGTTAATGTGTCCGCCGCTAATTAACGCGGCGCGTCTGGCTCCCTCCGCGCGCCTCTGGCTCCGACTGCGCGCCTCTCACACCAGCTCCTCCAGCGCCTCTAACTCTCTCATTTTGGGAGCTGCCCCCCCACCCCCCTCCCCGCTCCACCCTCTCATCCAGCGCACAGACGCACCTTCTCCTCAGCTCGTGCAGGTGTAGAAAAATAAAAACATGTATGAGGCCATTTGGACTTTTTAGAGTCATCCTGAGGTTTGAGCAGGTACGACATTCAGGGTTTAAGACATAATGATCATAAATCTCCAGTTTGGTCTCCAACACGCCTGATATTTCTACATGTGGGGGTCACGTGTCCTCATTGCGTCTCCATCAGCTGCAGGTCGCTGATTCTGAGATGTGCTGGAGGTCAACATCAACATCACTGCTGTCTGGCAGCTGGAGCTCAGCTCAGGTGTGGATGGAGCACACGTCATTCATTCAGAACCAATGAACGATGAGTTAGTGGTAGAGGTCTTCAATCCCCAATCGGGTCTCGGGTCCATTAAAAAAAAACGTGACTCCGGGTTTGGGTCAGAATCGGTACAGTTAGTCTCGGGTCCGGTCGGTGCTCTCTGACAGGCTGGGTCCACGTTTACTCCAGAGAGGTAAAGATATTAGCGGTGGCAGCCAATGTCAGGACTCGAGGCAGTTTAATTAATTATTAATTAACGTGGCGTATTTGTCATGAAACAATCGTGTTGCCGTAGCGTGTTATTAGCGTGTTATTAGCGGTTTGTCCGGCAGCTGTAAAGCACAACGGATCACCAACATGACAACGCTGGATGAGAGAACATGTTCACGACACGTCCTGACCGGTGTAGGCTATTAGTGTTAGCAGTTGCTACAAATAGCATCTGTATCCACAAAGAAAATAACAACGTGGATTTATTGTTGTTAACATCACGTAGCCTATGTAGCAACTGAACCGGTAGAAGAAGACAACTTTAGGTAAGAAAATCAAGTTTTATTCAACGCTAGACAACTTTAACATGAGCAACTATGGACTGGATTGTCTCGGTTCTATTTGGGTAACTCGGTTCGGTTCGTTCGGAAACTAAAGACTCGGGTCGGGTCGGTTCCAGGTCCAAATATTGCGGGCCCATTCGGCTTCGGACCCCCGGACTTATGATTATAGCTCGGGTCGGGTTGGTTTCAGGTCGAATTTTCATGGGTCCATTCGGGATTGGGTCCATGAAAGTGACCTCCTCTAGTTAGTGGTCCACAGATTTCTGAGAAACCTTTTGAATTAACCAGTAAACACCAACCAGTCAGTCTAACAGCAGCAGATCAATACAACTTCTGCAAAATAAATAAGAAACATAAAAAAAAATCACCTTTTTTATGAGACTACATTTGTTTTGAACTGGATTTAAGTTAAGTTTGTGTTTTTTGTATTTTGGACATTTGTGTTTTTGCATAATAAACCCTTTTGTTTTTGAGATCTCCTGCTCTCGGGTCTTTCATCCGCCTCTGCAAACCATGACACTTCCAGACTGATGCGCAGCAACAATCACTTCTCAAAGATCATTGCTTACGTCTTTCCCTCTTGGCATTGTGTTTAACACGTGCCTGAACGCCTGCTTTCATGGAGGTCTGCTGACGACCAGCTTATCAGGTGCTGATGGTTAGCAGCACCTGACCCTCTTACATCCTGTTTGTAGCAGCAGGGCCGTACTTGGGATTACCCGCGGGGTTTTATCTTATTTTATCCTCCCTTCCTCGTTTTTGTTAAATGAATGGCAGCACCTCTAGGAGCAGCAGCTCTAAGACGCTCAGCCGCTCATCCGTTTTCCCGCCTTCTCTGAGCTGCAGCTCGTTACAAGTTCGGGACATTCGTCACGTCCCGACTTAAAAAAAAAAAAAAGCACGGAAGACACTGAATACGCAAAGGTTCTTGTTTTATCATATGTAATCTTTTATCTGAAAACAGTCGCTGTGGATTTTAGCAACACGAGCTCAAATTTCACCGTTAAATCAAAAAAACGACTCAAAGCGGTGAATTTGTGTTCTGAGCTGTGAGGCCAGAAACAGCAGAGCAGTCGAGCGTTTCCCGCCTGAACGGTGTGTGATTCACGAGCTCTACAGCTGCTCCAAGAAGAGAAAAACTGACTGCTGACAGCACCCCCCCCCCCCCCCCCCCCCCCCACTACAAACAGACAGATAACACCTTCTGTAATTGCTGCCGGGGGATCGGTTCTGCTGGTATCGGGTCGGGACGAGCGGATCAGCCACAGAGACTCAGTCAAAGGTGGCGAAGGGGTGAAAACATCCAGACGGTCCCCGGTCACCGGTTCTGACTCGCTTCTTATCTTTGCAAACATTTCTAAATATATTTATAAAGTTTATGCGTGAGGGGAAATGTATTTTTGTGTGTGAAGCCGTCAGGCTCCTCTGTGGTGGAAACAGCTGCTGGTTCATGAAGCAGAAACGTAAAATGTTTCTCTCTCATGGGTTTGCTTCACTGATGCCAGGTTTACGCTGCTTATGTGTCATTATTTGAAATAAATAAAATCACGTTAGGTTAATTAGTGACCCTAAAATGTCCAGAAGAGTGACTGTGACTGTAAAAGATCTTGTTGATCTCAGAGGGATGAACCTGGTTGAATGAAGGTGAACAGACCCGGACCCTGAACCAGCTGCCCCCGCCCCCCATCATTAATGGGAAAAAATTGGATTATGCTTGAATTACTATTAACTGGGCTGAACTGGAATACAATGGGACTCAACTGGGGTTCTATTAACTGTAAAGTGTCTTGAGATGACTTTGATGTGGAATTTGCGCGACACAGATGAACTAAACTGAAGCGAACTGAATGAGAGCTGCATTGGAGTCTGGTGTCACTTTAACGACTCGACACTTTCAGTGAACCATAATCATTCTTATTTCAATTCAATTCAATTCAAAAATACTTTATTAATCCCCCAAAGGGGAAATTCAAGTTTCAGTACACCAGGAAAAATCTGGTGTACTAGAGGAGCTGCTAGTGTCCAGCGCTCCTTTTCATGCCAGGTCCCATGGTCCGACTGCTAACTCCAGTTAACAGTTGCTAACAGCCGTTAAAACAGTTAACAGCCGTTAGAACCAGTATATCTCCATAATGATGACCAGTGAGATATCTCCAGGTCAGAGGAGGAAACACAGATGAACCAAACCGTCTCCTCTGGAAGACCGAGCTCCTTCAGTCCGGCGAGCGACGGAGCCGACCGTTCCAGAACCCGGTTCATCATGCGGACCGGACCAGGCCGTTGTCATCTCCCCCGGCGGTGCTGGGCCCCACCAGGTCACCAGACGGCCCCTGCCAGGTCAGCTGACCCAACTGGGCAACTGGTGGTTAGGGTTAGAACTGGGGTTCCTCTTAACTCAACTTGGACCTCGGACATGTCGCGAGTTGTGAGGTGGGGTCTTTGGCCCTCAGAGTAGAGGTCTTCAGATCAACCCGACAATCCAAAAACCCGAGGTTCTGACCCGACCCGAATCAGGTTTTGGGACCATTCAAAAGATGTCACTCTGGGTTCGGGTCGGAATCGGTACAGTTAGTCTCAGGTCCGGTCGGTGCTCTCTGACAGGCTGGGTCCATGTTTACCCCAGAGAGGTAAAGATATTAGCGGTGTCAGCTAATGTCAGGACTCGGGGCAGTTAAAATAATTATTCATTAACGTATTTGTCATGAAACAATGGTGTTGCCGTAGCGTGTTATTAGCGTGTTATTAGCGGTTTGCCCGGCAGCTGTAAAGCACAACGGATCACCAACATGACAACGTTGGATGAGAGAACATATTTACGACACGTCCTGACCGGTGTAGGCTATTAGCATTAGCAGTTGCTAGAAAATAACGACGTGGATTTATTGTTGTTTACATCACGTAGCCTATGTAGCAACTGAACCGGTAGAAGAAGACAACTTTAGGTAAGAAAATCAAGTTTTATTCAACGCTAGACAACTTTAACATGAACAACTGTGGGCTGTGTTGTCTCGGTTCTATTCGGGTAACTCGGATTGGTTCATGGTCGGAAACTAAAGACTCGGGTTCCAGGTCCAAATATTGCAGGTCCATTCGGATTCAGACTCCCGGACTTCTGATAATAGCTTGTGTTGGGTCGGTTTCGGGTCGAATTTTCACGGGTCCATTTGGTTTCAGGTCCATGAAAGTGGACCTGTGAAGACCTCTACATCAGAGCAATACAGCGAGGTCTTTTAGTTCCATCTCCAACCATCTGATGCCTCTGTGTTTCTTTGTCTCCCGCAGGACACCATCGTTACTCACTAGTGGACTCATGGATGAGATCATTGCCGGGCCTTGTTATCCTACATTGCCGGGCCTTGTTATCCTACATATCCGGGCCTTGTTATCCTGATGCGAGTCTCTCCTTCACCTCCAGGCTGTTGGGAGTTAAAAGGAAGGGATGACTCTGACAGGAACATCTCTCTGAGGGCTCCAGCTCATCTGCTTCATTCATTTTCTGCTCCAGAGCTCAAAGAGGAAAACGTCCAAGGACGAGCGGAGCGGCACGATCCCGTCACATGTGATGACCATGTTGGACCCCTCGATAAAAAAATAGAAGATAAATCCCATGTTCGTCGTGCTCATGAATATGTGGGGACGAGCAACAGACCCAGAGAGATAAATACTGGAGACGTGTCATTATTTTATTATTTCTTTTTCCATCCACAAGTTAAAGATTTGATGTGCCAAAAGAAGCAAGGCCAGATAACTAATCAGGAAAAAAAAAAAAAAAAAAGAGAGAGTTGAAGGGTCTCCGGCAGGAAACTCACTAATTACCTGAGCACATTTAATTAGATTTAGTGAAAATGCTGCCTGAACCTGCACAGCTGAATATCGACTTTCTGACCTCTTCTCTTCAAATCACAATACCAAACTCACTCACTGGTTTCATTAGCATCATATTTTCTATTCAGAACATGAGAAAATAGTGAGAAAAGCTGCGTATGGGCCCATCAGTACCGCTCTGGACCTGTGTGACACGAACAACACCGTAAGAGGACAGCGCTGTTTCTGAAGCGCTGGACTCTACGTATCCTGTGTGGCGCCGCGACTGTAAATCACAGCCAAGTCAGTAGTCTGATGGAGCACTCGGGTTAACATGCTTCACTGTGATTCAGTCGATGCCTGTCTGAACATCTTGACTTCCAGTATCCTACGTCAGGGGAACTGGGAACTCGTGGTCTGATAGAGTTGAGGATGCCATAAAATGCTGCAATGTTTTCAACCATCAGTCTCATTATTGGAGGTTAACCACATTTAACAAAGACCGTAAGAAGATATTCCTACTCGTAACGAAGGCTTCGACATGTTTATCTCGTTGCACGGACAGTTTAATTACTGTCTCCCTAATATACCTCAGCACCCATTTCAAGGAGGTGATGTTCCCAGTAAAAGCTCTACTGTCACATCCGGCGCATCAGCAGCTTGATGTTGACCGTCTCTACCGACGGGCAAAGCCTCACGGGTGTGCCGGTCGCATCCAGGCGAGCTCGGTCCAAGTACCCGGATGTGATCTTGCTCCGCAAGTATTTTATCGAGGACACATCCGGCGGAGGCTCGTGAAGACTCGAGCCGGCGACGTTTCCCTGAACGCATCTAGCATCAACAGGCAGAAGTAATAGTGGAAGAGAAAGGATTAATTTTAATTGGCTCGTAAGTAGATGGAGTCGTAGGATCTCTGACGCTGTCAGAACATTAAATCAAGTTCCCTTTGGTGGAAAGACCAATGAGACAGCCGTCGTCAAACCGCTCAAGTTTTAGGACGTAGGACAGCGGATTTGAACGAAAGATTGCAGACGGTCCCTACAATTCTTTCACGGTGGTGATCTTTTGTGCGGTGTGTAGGCGCCCTGAAGGAATATTTACTTGTCAGAAGAGACTTTCAGGACAGGGGTCCAAAGTTATTTTGGTTGGTATTTGCTGACAGCAGGGACGGAAGACCTCAGCATCCAGACAATGCTTCCTGAAAGGAAGCAAATGTTCCTCCAGATGAAGAAAGATGAAATCGACATTTTGACGCACATTGAATGCGTGTTGGTCTGTTGGCGGAGCAGTGATGCTATCGCGTATGCAGCTGATTCAACTGCAGAGAGACTGAAACCCGCTCCCCTAGTTCTCTGAAGTACCTTCTAGCCAAGCACGAACTACACAAGTCCAGACTTGGCGCAGTTGGAATTGAGAAAACCACCGATGTCTAACATTCTGATATTACTTGAGACGTAAAACTCTGAAGGTGTAACTGTAACATCCATAAGACACAAAGGGCCCGATCTTCCGCTAGATCTGCTAAAGCCGCTATTTAGGGATAGCGGGTAGCGGGAGGGGCGTTCCCCCGCAAAGAATCCAATCTTCCCCCTTCCTAAACTGGCTATCCCACCTGCGCTAACCGCTACATTATCCATAGGAGTGGTTAGGGCGTTCCACCTGTTAAACCAATCAGTGTGTCAGTAGCCATTGCCTTTAAGAGCAGGTTGCGCTACCCGCTAACCGCTATGGAGCGTCTTTTCATCGGAGCAGCTCTTGTGAAGCTCGTCTGGGACTCTGCTGTAGAGCTTCCTCCTCTTCCTTCCTCCTCCTCCTCTGCACTGATATATACAGATAAATATTTTTACACAGACAATTCCTATCAGCTACCTGAAAGTCCCAGATAGTTGGTGTCCTCCCAGTAAACAGGCTCTGGTCGTCTATGGTTTAACTGGCGAGCAACAAACACAAACAACGAAACAAATCACGCTTTTTATACAGAGTTAATTCCGGAGGTAAAGCCATTTGTGCACGTCCACATGTGACCAGGTGGACGCACATTGATGCTATTTGGACGTGCTCCTGTACGAGCCGACATGCAGGTTGCGCTACCCGCAACCGCAAGATACCAAGTTTGCGAAAAGGGCAAAAGACACGCCCATTGCCACACCTACGATGTAAGTAAGGGAATCGGCACAATAGGTAGCGGAAGATTGTATTAGCGGTTAGCGGAGGTTCCTAAACCCGCAATTTGCGGGTAGCGGCTAGCGTTAACGGGTAAGGGGAAGTGTACGATCCGGGTCAGAGTCACTCTGATGATCCAGATCACGGCAGCCCCGAACCGTTGAACAGAAGGCAACAGGACTTCACCAACATCAACATCAGCTCAGGCCTCCACAGAGGTTCTGGTTCTGGTGCGGGTTCCTCTGGAGTGAAAGCGTCCAAGTCAAACACTGTCATGAATTATCAGCATTGTGCGTTTTCTGCACTCTGGTGTGCAGAAGCGATTGCTCAAAGATGCAGGGATCACATTCGAGTGTCTACTAAACTTCTAGAAAACGTGTGTTTAACAGCAAATGTTTGTGAAATCTAAACTGTATCGACATCCTGCATGTTTGGGTGACTGGGCTTTTAAAATCTGCTGCTGCAGATTTTAAAAGCCCAGTAACAGTCAATAACAATAACAGTTTTATAGATCACATGTACTACAGGGGCCAGTCCTGACGGGGATGTGAAAGAGGCAGCCAGAGCGATATAATGAAGACATTAACAGGGAAGCCAATAATCTCTCACAGTTGTGTTTCAGTGTTCTGGACACATCTTTCCTTTCATTATCTAACCAGCTCATTTAAATAAATATGCGTTGCTGTAAAAGACCTTTCTGTTTATTGAGCTGATTGGATTTTTACCTTCACGAGTCACTTATCGGTGATCCGAGGCTGTGATTTACACGACGTACTTCCATTAGGCCCGTCGGGTTTTTGTCGCTCTTATTTGATTAAAAAGCCTGGCAGGTGCTTGCGAGAAGTGAAATGTGGCTCTGAGCTCGAGATGAATTACGTCTCGTCCTTGAACCTGAACACGTGGAGGAGCGTCATTTCCCCCCCCCACAGAGCGGGGTCTATCAGAGACGACCTCCGATGACCCAGAGCTAGATTTGTTCTCCTCCTTGACTGCTGCAGTGCATGCTGGGGGTTTTTACATCTCTCAACCGGCTGGGGAATGTCTCCGTGTTATCCCAGATGAGCTAGCTGAGGTGGCCTCATGATCTGAGCTCGGATAAACGGAGGTTAACGGATGGATCGGTCCTGACACCTTCCATAGACAGAAGGGACAGTTATTGTTTAACTCTAACTCTTTATTTCAGTCTCACTATAAATGTGCTTGATTTTAGTCTGAGAGATGCAGCATATGCGGAATTACAGCTTTTTACCAAAAAAACATAACAAAAAAGTTTAAGAAAAATGTTGCTCGTTGCGTCGGTCTCGGGACTACAGATGGGAAGTAGCTGCCAGCTAAATCCAACACCGTCCCTGTCAAATTAATGAAATTAAATCAAATATTAAATTCACAGAGTTTCTAGGTCTGCAACATCAGTGGTGTGGCTCTTTGGAGATCTTAGGTGGCCTGTTAAAGGTAGGATAAGTGATTTCTCGATTGGTGTCTCGTTAGTTGATATTTTTGCTAGACACTCCCCCTCCCTCCAGAGCTCCCATCAGAGCTTCCTCCAGAACTCCCACCGGAGCTTCCTCCGGAGCTTCCGCCAATTTTCCCACCAGAGCTCCTTTCGGAGCTTCCTCCAGAGTTTCCTCCAGAGCTCCCTAATGAGATTCCTTCAGAGCTTCCTCCAGAGTTCCCTCCCGAGCTTCCTCTAGAGCTCCCCCAGAGTTTTATCCACAGCTTCCTTCAGAACTTCCAGAGCTTCCTCCAGAGTTCCCTCGTGAGCTTCCTCCAGAGCTTCTTCCAGAGTTTCCTCCAGAGCTTCCTCATGAGCTTTCTTCAGAGCTTCCTCTAGAGCTTCCTCCAGAGTTTCCTCCAGAGCTCCCTCGTGAGCTTCCTCCAGAGTTTCCTCCAGAGCTTCCTCGTGAGCTTCCTCCAGAGTTTCCTCCAGAGCTTCCTTGAGTCAGTTCTGCACACGTGGACCTTTTTTCCCCCCTTTTATTTATTTATTTTACTGTTTATTCATGACATGGGCAGCTGGGTGGGGGGTGGGGGTGGGGGGGGATCACATGTAGAATTACTTACCCTACCTTTAACAACATAACAAGGTGACGAGGAGCCAGCAGAGACTTCACTTCCTTGGAAGGTTAAAACAGTAACACCTATTTCAACACCTGCACACCTGCAGCTGCACGGTGAGGCATCAGAACAGGGACGACCTGAGGACGGTTCGGGTCTGGATGCATCCTGCACGCAGGTTTATGCTAGCCAGCTGTAAAGCAGAGCAAAGCTGCTCTGAACTCTGAGTCTGATATTTATCACCTCTAAAGCACTCGTCATGTTCTGAAGAGCTGATCTGATCGTCTCTTCTGACGGAGTCGTGCACCGATCTGACATTTGCATGAACAAACGTGTACTGAAAATAACCAGCTGTACGAGTGGATGCGAAGAATTTGGTACGAAATCAGAGACTCAACAAGTCCGTGGGTGAAACAGTAGAAAGCTGAGGCTGAACTGCTGCTACAAGACTCATCTGTGCAACATCATGATTCACACATCTGGTTAGAGGCAGTGAAGCCGTTAAAAAGAAATAAAGGGAATCTGCGTGGAAGCTCAGGAGATTTGCAATCACGCTGAGCCTCTCAGTGATGAAGCGTCTGATTTCATGGCTGCATTTACGTCTCAATCACTCGCCTGCTCCTTCAACTGTCGCTCCATCAGCAGAACTTTGAGAATCCCTTCCTGAAACGTAAAATGAACACGTCATCTGTAGTAATAACAGAAAGTAGCGTTATAGCTGACCCGCCCACCGTCAGTTCAGAGGCGGAGCCACATGAGTGGCAGCCTTTTGTCTGCCGTTTGTTCGTATCTTCTCGGGACTTTGCACAGAGCTTTCTTCCATTAAAACTCAGATGTGGACGCCATTCGGCCCGGGGGATTTCTGCTGACGGTTCTGGCTCTTAGTGACAGGAACCAGTTCCTGTAGAGAACCGATTCCGTGTGTTTCAGCTCCATGGAATCGTTTGTCAGTTTATCTAGTGATTCTCTTATCGATTCCAACCAGCATGAATCTCACGTAATTTACGCAAGTTACACACAGTCAATTCCAGAAAGCACTTACGTGATTAAGTTACGTCGGTTTAGCACGTTAGCATTGCAGTTGTAAACAACAATGGCGCCCACCAGGTTCAAACGCTCCAAAGTTTGGCTCCACTTCACCAAAGAAAGGTGGCAACAAGGCAACTAGCAGTCATTGTAAAGTGGAGATAACAGCGTCGGGAGGGAACACGACTAACATGCAGAAACATTTGAACACACAACATGTGATAACGAGTGTCGTGTTTTTGACGCTTCGGAATGATGGATCTCAACCCAGCAGCAGTAGCCAAGCTAAGATCACCTCTGGTAACTCTGGTAAGTAGCTATCTGCTGCCTATGTGCTTCTTTGTAAAACACGCTATAACATTAACGCTATGCTATTAAACGAATGCCTTCTGCATTATATTTAGAAGATGATCGTGACGAGAGAGAGAGAGTATAGCAGCAACTTCAGAAGGCCATAATATTCTGCTGCCTGACCGTTATCCTGGAAGAGAAAAGGTTAGTTTCTTGTATTTTTAAATACTTTGTATGGACAGTATTTATATTGCGTAGGTTTGACAGATGCACGTCTTTATGATGCATCTGCCTGTGTAAGTTCCAGCTGTATTAAACCTTGTTCAGGAGGTTACTTTAAAGTGTTTGTCGTATATTCGTCAGCAAGACGATAAATCTCAAACATAATTGTAATCCGTTACATTACGCGAGAAAAATGCGTAATTAAATTAGTGACTTATGATTACTTTTTAAAGTTACGTCTGAACATTTTCTGCAAAAACCTTAAGCTAAATATTTCATTTTTGTTGCTTGCTTTCCTTGTGCAGAATCGTTTGTTTATGTGCTGGTAGGATTTTGTTACAATGTAGGAAGAAATTACAGATGAGGCTATAATTTTCTGCTACGGTAGGAAAAAATTAGGGCTGGGCAACGATTAAAATATTTAATCGCGATTAATCGCATTATTTCCCTGATTAATCGCGATTAATCGCATTGTATACGAAAAATCAAATAATGAATTCAAAATTAGTGTAAAGGTCACTTTTATTGAAATGTTCTGCTGCCATATGAACTAAAGTGTCATAACATTTGTTGTTCAAACACTTTTAACATCAGCACTTGTCAGTAACACATATTTAGTGTAAATCTCATCTTAAAAAATGTAAAATAAAATAAAGCTTATTGCCACTGCCAGGGACATTAATGTCATCCTGTTTTATAAAAAATAAAAAAAAAGTCTACAAACAAAATCCAACAAAATGATTGTGTCTCAGCACAATCAGAACATTAAAACAGGTAATTTCTGAGGTAACAGCAGAAACTTTTAACGGGGAGTTTAACTTGTCAGTTGTTACAAATAACCTTGTTTCTGTTGAATCCTCCGTCTGGGAGAACTTTAAAATGAAAATGTCCATGTTAAAGTTCAGTAACTTTACCAATCCGTGTATCATTCATTCTTTCCATTTTCAATTGTCAATCAAAAATTAAAATAATTAAAAAGTGACATTTTAATATGTTTTGTTTTTTTAATCTAATACTAAAAAAAAAAAAAAAAAAGGAAAAAATGCCTGGTTTTTTTTAATATTTCAATTTTAGACTTGGATCAAAAATACAAAATTAAAAAACAGGCCACAGAACTGAATTTTTTTTATAATTGAGGAATAGACTTTCTGTTGTCATTACACATCTGTGCCACTAGATGGAGCCGCACTGCAGTAACCAGCTAGAGAACAGCAGGACAGTGAACACATGGAGCAGATCTGATGGAACATGGAGGAATGACTCCAAAGTTTTGTTGCAGTCCAGAATTTTCTTTTTCAGACTGAATTGTTAATATTTCTACCTGAGTTGCTACCTGAACTGTAAAGTTCACAGATTTTTATCGTTCTTCACGTCTGTTCTAGGTTTTTTCGCATGTTTACCTGCCAATTGTCTTACGGTTCCGCAGCAGCCAGAAACAGACTTTTCAAAACAAAAGCATGTGAGCAACATGCGTTAACGGGCGATAAAATAAATGTCGGTGTTAGTAAATGAATGCGTTAACTTGCCCAGCCCTAGAAAAATTTTAGGTAGGAAAAAATTTCAGAACAACGGAAAGGCGTTCTATACTTTTGGAAATTTGTGCAAATTCAGTGTTTAATGCCTCCCCCTGTCCTTATTTTCTGCCTCAATTATCCCAAACACACACCGGCGCAGTAATGAAACCCCAGCGTTCAGATCAATGAACAGGATGCGGCTCGTCACATCCACCTTCATCCCGCCGTGTCGCGCTGGCGGACCGCAGCCTCTGAGCTCATCCTGTTATCGTTGTTTACCTCCACAACCCTCATTATCTCATCTGCTCCTCTGTTTTTTGTTCTGTTGTGGGTTTATATCCGCCCTCTGATTGCAAACACCTGTAATGACTCGCAGCTCTAATGCGTCTCGTTTGGTGAAATGGACGAATGTGTTCAAGGTTGAGATGCCGCTGCCTGCTAGCGAGCGCGTTGTTTGTGTGCATCGGTGCTTCGTAAATGCCAAGGGGAGTTTACGAGTTGTAAAAGGGTGCGTACCTGCGCCTCGGTCTCTCACTTTGTCATTGCTGAATGTCAGAGCTGCTCCCGGTAATGAACTAATCCTGAGTGAGGTGGAAACAAACCCTCCCTTAAATGTGATTTACTGCTGACAATAACGTCTGAAGTGCATCACCAACTCGCTCCCCGCCCATCCGACGGAGGCGCTTTGCCGCCATCTCTTCCTCCGAGCCAGTTTACCTTTAGCCCCAGCTCAGGTTCGAGGAGCTCCAGTAAAAACAAACGCCATTAATCGACTTTAAACGTGCCGTACACACGGAGTCCTACGGGCTGTACGGGGGAGCAGGGGACGTAAAATTACAGCTTTTGATTAAATAATAGGTCCTTAGAAAAAGCTCTCATCCAGGCAGGAGGACGTGAAGGAGCTGCTCGGAGTTATTGAACCATCTTCAGATAAAATTACACTTGCAAATGAACGCAACATGTCTCGACTGATTACACAGATCATTACTCTTGGCCTCGCTGAAGGCTTCAATGAACCGGTCGGTTCTGTGAACCTAAAGACCAACGACATCCAGCCACCAGCCAGCTCGTTCCTGGAAGTAAAAGCCCAACTGAGATTATTGGAAAGTTAAAATTAAGAATGGCCAGCATGCAACAGTGTTTTTTATCTGAAACATCCTGAGAAAAGACAGAGAAGAGGGTTTAGATGAAGTCTTGAACACGTGGATTTTGCACAGTGAGGAGGAAGGATCCGGCTGTGTGAACGGCGTGGAGACTTTCCTTCACCACTGCTACCTAAAGCTGTGAAAAAAAAAAAAATCGATTTGGCAATATATCACGATTTTCGCCCGCCCAATATAATATCGATTTTTCAGCTCCTAATAACGATTTTTTCAAAAACACTAATAATAAACAATAAATAGGTTGTTTTGAATGATCAATATCATGTAATGAACATATACAGCAACTTGATTTTTCATCTCTAATTTTAATTTTGATATTAACTGGGTAGAATATCGCAATATATCGCGATAATATTGTGTCGTGACCCAAGCCGTCGTCTCTCCCGCAGCCCCGGTAGCTCTCCAGACCTGCGCTGGCCCACAGGAGCAACACCGACCAAATGAAGCTGCCGCCGACGAACAACATTAGGGAGTCGTCGCTGACTGTGGACCACGAAGAAGAGGAAAGGCACCACAAACCCGGAGAGATATCCAAACTGGCGCGTGATCTTGATCGCTCTGCTCCTGAAACGTTCTCAGTAGAACTTGAATGGAGCAAATACTTTGCCAAAGATGTCTTGTTCACCGTTTTTAGAGGTCAGGATTCCCTGGAGTTTACTGGAAGTATGTTTACAAGACAGTGAAAGTGCCTGTCATGGCAAAGCTTAGAGGAAGAACCCAAAAATGCAGAAGTAGAATAAAGAAGGTGTTTATTCAAACAAAAGTACTAACTTATCTTAAATCCAAAAATGGGGAGACGGGATTGGAGACAAACAGAGAGACAACCAGGGCTACAAACACCAAGACTAAACCAGACAAGACAGGACTTAAATACACAGAGGAACAAACAAGAGGCAGATGCAAACAATCAGGATGACAAGGGGGAAGGAAAAAAAGCTGAACACAATGAAGACAAGATAAACCTTTAAAGTAAAACAGGAAGCACTAGAGACAGGGAGAGACGCCAACTGGACACAGAACACAGGACTTCAGCCACGGCTAACCCGGGTCACACGGCCAACCCGGGTCACGCTGCTGACCCGGGCCATGACAGGAGTTTTCAATAATGTCTCAAAATGGTGAATGTAAGAGCTATAACTGCACGTTGAGTTTGCACTAGCCTGTGAATGTAGCACAAATAAGCACAGATGAAAAAGAAATGTTTTTGCTCCTCACTTATCGTAACAAATATTCCTGTTTGATAAAATGCGATTAATCGTGATCAGCTAATCACAGAGCCTATAATTCGTTCAATACAATTTTTTGAATATTCATGAAGAAAATGTGTCAGTGTTGCATGTAAGAGCATGTCTCCATTAATAACAGCAACTGTTCAATGATTAAGAGTTTTTAGTGCCTTTTGTTTTATATTATAATCAGCTGTCGTACTTCACCAGGACTTCAAAGACGCGCGGTTGAAGGTTTAAGCCTTGTGCGCTGGATTTTTAAATTCCCATGTTAAATGGGAAAAACTGCAGTAACATGAATCTTTTTTTTTTTCTTTTTTTTAAAATGGGATTCTGGCCATTATCACAACAGTACCAGCTGGCTCAGTGGCCTAGTTTCCAATGAGCTGATTTCGGAGGAGAGAGAATCCCATCCTGCTGCCTTCACTCTCCGTTTGTTTTTTGGGGAGGTTAAAGGGAGTCTCAGGTGGCGGGGCGCACATGGCAATTACACACCAGATAGAAATGTAACAGGGAAGCAGGGACGATAAGACGGGGAGAGGCTCAAAAACATATGGGATATGGAGCGACCGCACCCTGGAGAGCAGGACGCTACGACTGCGAATCAGAAAAAAGGTGCAACAGTGCAGAAAACACACACACAAAAAAAACATGAATCTTTGTGGACAATATGGACCCAATATATGATGTGGTTTCAGAGGCAACGGGGCTTAAAATCATAAATATTATAAATGTAAAAAACCGAGCCCAGGAGTCCAGAGGATCACAGGTTCTTTGATCAGGGGTAAGCAGAGTTAAAAGAACCTAAAACGTCAGTTTAAAAAAAGGTTTTATTAATTGGTGCGCTAAAAATGAAAAACAATGATATGACTATACTAAAAACTACGAAACATGACGCTGTCCATAAAAAGTCCTCTCTGCCACCCACAGCTCACATCTTCAGGCCCGTTCCTCCCTCATCTGGCGGCGCTGTTGGACTCCCCGGTTGCCCTTCAGAGGTCCTGTCAGGAGGAACGGAAAAACCCGGAGCCAGTATCGGAGATACACAAAAACTCACAAACACTATTCTAATCGCCTGGGCCCGCCGCCAACCCCCCAGTACCCACCGTACTCGAGGCCAAAAATACTCCCACTTTTCCTGGGCGGGACCAAGTCACCACCCAGGCTGGAGTATTCACGCCAAACAGGTACAGGTCGCTGCGCTTCAGACTAGATCCTCCTGGCCCCGGGTCCCAACAGCCACCACATCTGTGGGTGGACAGCGGGCCGATTTGGATCTCCTGGGTGGAGCACTTTGCCCTCCGGCAACTCCCGCTACCATCATCCCGCCGGCTGCTAGACAGTTAGCCTACCGGCTAGCCCGTCGGCAGCTTACCTGGCCCTCTCTGGCTCCGGCGACCCCTCGCTTGGGTGTGGCTGGGCCCTTTATTTCTTCCCTACCCCCGCACACCTGTTTACTTGGTTGCTGCCTCTAGGGGGAGAAAGACACTGCATTTACAAGAATAAAATAACTCTAAAAACAAAGGCATAAAAACATGCGAGCAAAAAAAAAAAAAAAAAAAAAACATGCTCCCCCAAAAACTGCCCCATTCACTTATAGTTCATGTTTTTCTCATCAACTTCATTTGTTAATAATGTTTAAGACCTGGAACAAATCACAAAACAACTGGGACGGTAAATCGTTTGACCGTTTCCTCCTCACAGCTCTCAACAGGTGTTCTGGCGTTGAAGATATCGAGCGACCGAGGCGTCGTTGTGTCTCATTCTTTCATTATTTCTACAGGACGAGCAGCGAAGCGGGTGTCGGCTGTTACATTACCTTTGGTTTCAAGGAAAGGTGGGTCCAGACCACCGGCAGGTTGGTCCAGCACCTGCACCCTCGTCTCCCCCAGCCACGCCGCCGCAATGTGTGCGTAAAAAAAAAAACCTGGACACCTCAACGTATTTCTTCTTCTTCTTCAAAAACAAAAAAACATCTGGAATTCTGAATCGTCTGACGTCAGTACTTGTTTCCATGTGATGTTTCCGGGTCCATCACTGATGCCTTCTCTGGCATCAGTGTCATCGTTCTTGGAGGTGAAGTGAATCGGGTCTCTTTCACCCCTCAACCCTTCATCCAGGTAGTTAACCAGCTATTGATCCAGTTGATGACACAGAACTTGAATGTGTCTTCTGGACCGGTAAGAGGGCTAGACTGTTGCTAATATTGACTCTAAAGTCACTAACTGGTTAGGATTAGAGGTCATCGGAAAAACCCGACCACCCTAAAACCCGAGGTTCCGACCCGACCCAAATTGGGTCTCGGGTCCATTCACAAGACTTGACTCCGGGTTCGGGTCGGAATCGGTACAGTTAGTCTCGGGTCCGGTCGGTGCTCTCTGACTAACTGGATCTGCGTTTATCCGAGAGAGGTAAAGATGTTGGCGATGGCAGCTGTCACTCTGCCCCGCCCCCTTCCATCTAATTGGCTGCAAAATGTCAGATGACAGGTCAAGCAAAAGTAAACAAACAAACAGTATTTTAGTTTAGCCACTGTCAGGACTCGGGGCAGTTAAATGATTATTCATTAACGTAGCGTGTTTGACATGAAACAGTCGTGTTGTCGTAGCGTGTTATTAGCGGTAGCTGTAAAGCACAACAGATCACCAACATGACAACTTTGGATAAGAGAAAATATTTATGACGCGTCCTGATCGGTGTAGGCTATTAGCGTTAGCAGTTGCTACAAATAGCATCTGTATCCACAAAGAAAATAACGACGTGGATTTATTGTTGTTTACATCACGTAGCCTATGTAGCAACTGAACCGGTAGAAGAAGACAACTTTAGGTAAGAAAATCAAGTTTTATTCAACGCTAGACAACTTTTAACATGAGCAACTATGGGCTGGATTGTCTCGGTTCTATTCGAGTATCTCGGTTCGGTTCGTCGTCGGAAACTTAAGACTCCGGTTGGGTCGGTTTTGGGTTGAATTTTACGGGTCCATTCGGGTTCAGGTCCATGAAAGTGGACCCGTGAAGACCTCTAGTTGGGATCTACCGTGCGCCTCTTTCATGGGCGCACATGTGAATCTGCTTTACGATTCGCTGCCCCCATGTGGTCTGGAGGGGCGTGGCTGCGTGGTGCGCCTTTCACGGGGCGTCTCTCGATGCTGATGTCGCGTCCTTGCACAACCTTCCTCTCAGCATTGCAAAGAAAGGTCGGAGCAGAACTGATGACGTGACATTAAAGTTCTTCGAGAACAGGGTGGAAATCGATTTGGAGTGAATAAAAATTAGCACGGAAAAGGTCACGCCGACTCCGACAGTCTTTCACCGATTGGCTGAAGTAATCAGGCCGCTGTCTGCACCTCTGAGAGGAAAATAAGACAAAGCTGATATTTCCCAACTTTCTTTCCCACACAGCTCATCACTTTTCTACTTTTAAATCCTCCTCTGCTTTTTTTGCTCCCCGGCGCAGTGACTCAGGAGAAGCTCGGGCGTCGTAATAAGGTGTTACCCGTCTAATTGACGGACATGCCACCATCTTCCTGCGCCGCAGCAGCAGAGGCACCGGCTGACACTTTACTGCTTTCTGGGTGCAGAAACGAAGCCGTCAGCACATTAAGCCTCAAAGGCCCTGAAGTATGAGGAGCCTCAGCTTTAAAGCTCTGAGTCACATGGTTGCGACTCAGCAAATATCGTGTTGAAGGGAATTGTTTTTATACTTACCCTGTAAATAAAACACAGTTGTTGTCGGTTGTTGCAGTGTTTTCTGGAGCAACCGAGGTCTTATAAAACACCTCCTGAGTCAGAAGAAGTTGGGACGATGCCTTCTGTTTGGAGGTCTAAATGCAGACAACTGCGTACTTTAGCACACAGCAGCTCTCCTGTCTGTCCGAATATCTCTGAACAACACTAACCCCTAACCCTAACCCCCTAACCCCTAACCCCTAACCCTAGTCCCAATCCCCTGAGGAAGCAATACATTATCTTATTTTAACTTATGGTGTGTTCTTTTTTAAATGGTGGGGGGCTCCACCGGCCCTGAACCCCCTGGAACAAGAGGCTCCTTTTCAACCTTTCCTAGATTCCTTCCGGACAAGAACTTTTTGCAACTAGATCACTGGATTTTCTTCCCATTTATCATAATTTCACAAACAAACAATAACCTTTCTTCCTCCGGAGCTTATCTTCTAGACCTGGAACTCTCCAGGATACAGGACTCCAACAACAGCAGCAGATCATGCACTGTCGAAACCAACCAGGACAATCGAAGGAACCAAGACCTGACCCAGTATACAACCTACAGCAACAATAAGGTAGGAGCCTTCCACCATGCACACCAACACTGGAGCGGACCTGAGAGCAGCTCCAGACCTCCCATTCACACACACACACACACATACATACTCCTCATATCACATTAACAGAACCACCGGACCCTATCACTAGACACACCAGTAAGCAGTACTTTAAGCTAATTCAAGCTATACACCATAAACGCGTCATGGACAAAGCAGCATTTTCTAACACATTTCCACCAGGTATGTCAAGACAGGCTACAAAATTTACAGACTTTATAAAACTGTCTACAACTAGTCTTGACAGTCGAGAAAAAATTCACCAGAATACGATGTCATTCCCTCAACCATCTTTCAATAACCAGTCTAGAACACAATGACCATCGGACGGATGGACAGAGGAAAAGGGTGGAGAGGATCTGGATCCACAGGACCGCTGTACCGGGGGATTGAACCATGAACTATCTACCTAAGGGTCAGTCTCTTACCCCCGGGTTGCACTTTGTCCCCCTTGGCCTTGGGTCCGGACCCTCCCCCTCACCCCCCCCCCCCCCCCCCCCCCTTTTTTTTTTCCTCTCCCACCTTAACCCTGGGATGTGACATACCAGAAGAAGGCAGCCTATTTTCAGTATTTTTTGACTGTGTTCTTCTATTAACTTTTACTTGTTTCTTATTCTTAAGCACTTAACTTGTATATAGCACTTATCTTTATATATTTTTTATATTGTTTACTAACCATGGCTGCCTTTCTCCTTTTTCCCACGTCCCAGGGAAAGCACCCCTTTCAACCCACCCAATTTTATTCATTAATGTTTTTGGTTTTTTTTTTCTTAGAAAAATATTCAGCAGAGGAACTCCAGCATTCCCCTTTTTTTAAAAAAATATATATTGTGTGTTTTTACTAGTGTTTGACTTTTTAATACAGCACTTACTGTTTTAGCACTTTGAAATGTTTCTTATCCTTTTTATACTAATCCCTTGGCTGCACCTCCTCCATCCCCTCTATTCAATTAAAAGTAAAACAAAAATTCCTTCTTATTTTATTATATTTTATTTTATTTATGTGTATATGTGTGTGTATGTATATATATGTATATATATAAACTTGTTGAAACTCGAACCTGAAGACCAAACCATTTTTTTTTTGTGATAATTTAGTGTGTGCCAGGCCTGAAGAAGACCTTTTTAAGTCGAAACGTTGCTCCGGCACACTTTTGTTCCTTTAATTTTAGATTAAAAACAAATTTATTTTATTTTTTTATTTCATTTTATTTATTTATTTAATAATAAAAAATAATTTAATTTAATTAAAAAAAGAGAATAAAACATGTCCATGCAGGACGGGCAGTGGACAGTGGTCCAACGCGGGAGGCGCGGAGGTCGTCCCCGTGCACCCCGTTATGTTCAGGGTCCACCGCCATCCCAACAAACTTTTTCATACAGGGGGGGAGGAAGCTGGGGGATGGACCATGCCCGTCCCTCCTCCAGCATGAGGGGAGGTTGGGTTCAGTCTCCTTCCCCTTCCCCTAACCCCCTAACCCCTAACCGCTAACCCTTTATACTTTGTCTCTGTCACGGACGAGCATCAAAGAAGGGAAAGCAAGAATAGAGTCTCCCGGCTTTGCAAGATCACGTCCCTCATAAAGACACCGTTTGACACCTGGACATGAACTAAGTAGCTCCAGAAGACTTTGCGAGATGAGATATTTTCATTTCAGAGCAGCAAACTGAGGGAGGGAAATGGTCCACGAGGAGGAGAAAACGCAGACGAGAGGAGTTGAGAGAAACAAAGAGGTAGATTTTAAGTGAGTCAATGAGACCCGAGAGTGACGAGAAGGGAGATGATAGAAACTTAGGGAGACGCTCCAGTGATGAACAGATAAAACTTGTGATTGCAGAAAATTAAAGTCGGTAACATCCGAGTGTGACGGGAGGAACACGAGCTTTTGTACAGCAGCCAGTCACCGGACGACGATTCGGTCTTTGCGTGACGTAAATTTCCAGCTAATGTCTTCACGGAGACAGTAGGTAAATTTCTCTGACGGTTTATCGTCCGTGTGACGTGACTCCGCCCCTCGGGGTTCGTGACGGCGCATCATTGCTCTGTGGAGGTCGGGGAAGGTCGCCGGACTGAACCCCAGCCTCCGTTGCCCCCAACTCCTCACAGCTCTGGTCCCAGAGGAGGATTATCGGGGAGGTTTGCGCCAGAGAGGACATCCGGCACAAAACCCACGCGAAGCGCGATGATCCGGTTGCCAGAGGACGCGTTACTTCCTCATCCGTCAGGTCTGAAGTCTTCTGGGTTAAAGAAGCACCACTGCACATCAGCAAAAAAAGCAATACTCCCCAGCGGGACAAAAGCCCCGACAACAATGTTTCTGTGACAGCCGGGAAGGAGATTAATCAGTCCCGTGTCTGTTGGCGGCGCACATCTGCGATTGACAGCAGTTACGTAACAAGAAAAAGGTCACTTTCAGGTCGCGGTCGTGGCCTCATCTTCGTACCAGTCTGGTTCGGAGCAGATCCGTCCACTCCGACGTCACTGTTGGGCCGCTTTGACAGACGACTGGAACTATGAGGGCCAAGTTTATGATGAAACTGCAGTTTTGTTTCAACTTTTTTACAGCAAATCCTTAAGTCATTGGAGCAGGAGAGGTTCAGGTGCAATTAATAACTGCAACGATGGCTCAGCTGTATCAGTCGCCCTGTGAACCATGATGGACCGCAGAACAGATTCCCTAATACGAGTGCATTCATCACCTTTTATATTTTTTTAGATTCAGTAAGAAATAGGGTTAGCGTTAACCATAACCCTAACCCTAACCACTAAACCTAACCCTAACTCCTAAACCTAACCCTAACCCCTTAAACCCAACTCTAACCCTAACCTTAACCCCGAAACCTAACCCTAACCCCCAACCTTAACCCCTAAAATTAACCCTAACCCCTAAACCTAACCGAACCCCCAACGCAACCCGAAACCTAACCCGTAACCCCCTAACCGAACCCCTAAACCTAACCCTAACCCCCCCGAAACCTAAACCCCTAAACCCCAACCCGGAACCCCTAAACCCTGAACCCCCTAACCCGAACCCCAACCGTAAAACGACCGAACCCCCTAAACCTAACCCTAAACCCCGAACCCCGAAACTAACCCCGAACCCCAACCTAACCCCAACCCCAAAACCAACCCTAACCCCAAACCTTAACCCCGAAAATTAACCCTAACCCCTAACCTAACCCGAACCCTAACCTAACCGAAACCTGAAACCCAACCGAACCTAACCCTAACCCCTAAACCCAACTCAACCTAACCTAACCCCGAAACCTAACCTAACCCCCAACCTTAACCCCCCTAACCCCTAAACCGAACCCGAACCCCAACCTAACCCGAAACCAACCCTAACCCCTAACCCTAACCCGAACCCCTAACCCCTAAACCCTAACCCCAACCCAACCCCTAAACCCAACCCTAACCCGAACCCCTAAACCCAACCCTAACCCCAAACCCCTAAACCCAACCCTAACCCCAAACCCCTAAACCCAACCCTAACCCCTAACCCTAACCCCTAAACCTAACCCTAACCCCTAAACCTAACCCCAACCCTAACAGGATCAAGTGTCTGGATAGATAAATGGATTCAAGAGATCCACAGAGCAGTGAAAGGAAATAAAAAACCCAAAAAGGTCCAGGCTAGAGGAGCATACGGCCAGACTTCCCATCAGCCCGGTGGGAGCGGCGGCGGAGCGCCGAGCCACGGTCATCTGGTCGAGGCGACAGCCAGAAAGCAATCAGGCTGCGCTGACAGGGAGGTGAGGGCTCGGTGACCGGACTGGAATGAGAGCGATGTGTGGGCACATTGATCCTCGAAGGTGGTGGTGGGGGGGGGGTCTTGTGCAAACCCTCCGGCTGTTTTCCTGCAGTCTCATAACGTATTAAACTGGGAATTGGCCTTCCTGTGAAAAGGTATTGACCAGTCTCAGCTTAGCAGCCGTAACTAAGCAAGGCGGGCCTGTCACCCAGAGGATTTCCTCCCGAGATGACAGTTTATTAGGCTCCTCTGAGACAATCTGCATCTTGATTGTATGGTAATATGACTGACTGAGGTGGAAATAGCTCTCGTCCTCAACCTCATATACGCATTTTTCAGGCCCTGATGCCTGATTTTACTCAAGAACTGAACTACTGGAACAACAGCTGCATGTCTTTAACACGAGCTGAGTTCAGGAAACTTCAACAAGGGGAGACGTCCGGTTTGAAAGACTGTGGAGACAAGTGTAGCTCCTCAAACGACCACTAGGGGCTAGCCATCTCCATTAACCCCCGAGATTAAAACGTCCAAATTAACTGTCTGGAACCAAAAAACAAAAACAAATTCTACAACCATGACAGCTGTACGGGGGTTGGATTTTTATGCACCTCCTCAGGTGAAATTGACCCTTCGGTAAGAATCGCCCATACTGTCAATCCGTGCGTTTACATGGGAAGTTTAATTCCTCTTTAATTCAGAATTAAAGTTAAATCCGAATAAAAGTTACCATGTAAACACCTAATTCCAAATGAAAATGTCCATTCCGCATTAAACTTAATTCCGAAGTAAGTGGCTGGTTTATTCTGATTTTAATTCCGAATAAAATAATTCCGCGGTCATGTATACGCTCATTCCTCTTTAAATTAATTCCCGTCTTTCTGCGCATGCTAGTTCTGTTGCCCGTCTGTCGCGATGACGCTTATATTCCGCGCTGGGCTTGTTTTCAAAACAAAGTTTCAAGATGGCAGCACGCAGTAAACGGTGTTCAAGAGCAGAGACAATTTATTTAATAAATAGCTTGGAGGAACTGGAAATAATTAAAAGAACAGATGGCAGGAAACATAAAAATTGTGAGCGTTTCAAAGTTGTAGCGGTCAGGTTAAATGAAGGAGGTTTCACAGATAGAGACGCCACCCAGGTCAAAAATAAGTGGAATGTTGTTGCTAATCGAGTTGTTGCTAAGTTTGTTTTCTTCCGGTAGACATAAATACGTAAAGACGTCCACCGCCCCCATCCAATCAGAACCCTTCCCAACCCCCAGACCTAAAGCGGAATTGGATAAAGCCGAACAAACGTGTTTTCCATGTAAACTCGAAGGAAAATAGTTTAACTCGGAATTATTTAATTCGGAATAATTAATTCCGAATTAAAAAACATCATGTAACCGTGGCCAATGACTTCTCCCCTATGGATCAGAGCTCGCTGTCTAAGCCTGCCTCGTTGTCTACCAATATTTATGGCTCTGGATATTTATTTTGTTAGGTATAAGATAAGGCTAGTGATGTTAATGTCACTTTATTAGTTATCTTAATACAATGCTGTGACTGTCTTATCCGAGGCTAATGCTAACATAGCTCTGGTGTGGGATAGATCTATGGACCAGAGCCAGTGTTGGGAAAGTTCACTTTCTACACGAACTAGTTAAGTTCATAGTTCATCACTGCGAGTTGTACCCCCCCGGCGACCCGTAGGCTTCTACATTGGTATACCTTTATATATAAGGCAATTCTTGGTCTCCTTCCATATTACCTGTGTGTTTTCATCACGCAAAAAAACACCGGGCAGTATTCACTGCCTTCTCAGGACTTTTTTATGCTCTCGGACTGAAATAGGGAAAAGGGCTTTTGGGTTTTCCGCACCGTCAGCCTGGAATTTGTTGCAGGACGATTTAAAACTGAAGGAGCTCGTGTCGCTAAATGCTTTTAAATCTAAGATGAAGGACTTGGAAGCAGTTTCTATGGATGTCGCTGTTTTGAGCTTGATGTTTGTATAAATTACTCCCAGAAACTCTCATCTTGTTTTATAGATAGTTTTACTTCATGCAAATTTTACTTCTTATAAATTGTACTTTGTTGCCTTGTATGTCTTTGTCTGCAACTTTGTGTTTTGCTGCTGCTGCCAGGTCTTCCTTGACAAAGAGATTCTTAATCTCAATGGGACTAACCTGGTTAAATAAAAGGTTAAACAAAAATAAATAAAAAATAGAAATTAAAATGAACTAGTTCAGTTCACCATTTAAATACTAAATAGTTCATAGGTGGAGGTATGGCCTGGAAAGGGGAGTGATATGTAAGAATTTAGTATATCTGACTTTAGCAGTAATATATACAGTGTTGTAGTGACACAATCAATCGGCAGTTAAACGATTATCCCCGACCACGACGGAGGTGCAAAGTGAATTTATTCTCCAAGTTGTATACAAGATCAGAGAGGTCATTGACTCACATCACAGAGTGAAGGATGCTGGGAAATGAGCAGCCAGATCTTCCAGTCCTGCGATCTCCTTCACCTTGGACCACGTCAGGACCCTTCCAGGTTGACTAAACGTACCTCGAGCCAGTGATCAAACTTACAAAGGGTGCCTTTAATGTTTGTTTTAAAAAGAACGAAGAAGAAAGTTTGTTAAAGGCTTCGACTACACTAACATTATCTTTGGCTTCACTTGAAATCGAAATGACTGTGCTTATAATTTAAAACCATGTTAAACTATCCATCTTAAATCCATTACTGCACACTGGCTGTAATAATGAGAAGCTAAAATGTGCAGCAGCAGTCACTTGGAGACTGGATTCTTCAGCTGCACAACTCAGGTGTTTAAGCTCAGCCCTGCTACGAGAAAAAGAAAATCATTCTCAGTGGGGTAATTTTAATTATTGACTTCAAAAACAAACAAACAAACAACCCCCCCTCCTCCCCCTCAGGGATGAAAAAAGGCACAAACAAAGACAGCTTCTTTGTTTGACTGTTCGAGTCTCAAACAAGCTCCAACAAAGCTGGTTTTGATGGACATCTGCAGCACGAGGCGGGAAAACGCCGCCGTCGCTGCAGGCAGACACATTTTGCCGCCCATGTGAGCAGCGGGGGGGTAAGGGGGGGTAACAGGCACCGTACAGGCTGGCTGAGCTACACATTAGTCAGGCTGGCTGCCTTTTAATCCTCAACCAGTGAATTCCCACCTGACTGAGCTGAGTGGAGCTCCTGAGATGATTGCCTGGGACCCTTCAATTTACCACCCTTCACACCTGGTCTCGGGGGGGCCGTGGGATGGGGGGGGGGGGGGGGGGGGGTGGGGGGGGGGGGGGTGGGGGTACAGCACACCATCGGCTTTATTGGCCTGCACAGATGAAATGCAGCCCGTCGGAGCCTCCTGGGAGCAAAGACTCGATCCCGCTGCAGGTTACAGCATCATCGGCGCCGGTTTAACGGTCCCCTGGGACGTCCGGGTCGTCTTCATCGTTCTGTCGGATCTTCCATTTTCTTTATCGGTTTACAGGAGCGGTAGAACCTCAGCTGAGCCGATAACACATCTGGTGCAGAAACGCAACACCTGGAAGTGAAAAACGTGATCCGATGTGGCGCCGATATTTTGTTCTTAGTGTTTCAATGCATAGAAAGTATAGGGTGTAAAATATTTGATGTCTTCAAATGGGAGACCCTCCAATCTAAAGTTGGAATTATAAGCCTCCCAATTCAAACATTATATTATGATATAATATGATATAATATAATTAGGGCTGGGCAACGATTACATTTTTTAAAATCGCGATTAATTGCATTATTTCCCTGATTTATCGCGATTAATCGCATTGTATACGTAGAATCAAATAATGAATTCAAAAGTAGTGTAAAATGCACTTTTATTTAAATGTTCTGCTGCCATATGAACTAAAGTGTCATAACATTTGTTGTTCAAACACTTTCAACATCAGCACTTGTCAGTAACACATATTTAGTGTAAATCTCATCTTAAAAAAATGCAAAAGAAAACAAAGATTATTGCCACTACCAGGGCATTAATGTCATCCTGTTTTTATGAAAAATAAAAAAAAAGTCTACAAACAAAATCCAACAAAGTGATTGTGTCTCAGCACAATCAGAACATTAAAACAGGTAATTTCTGAGGTAACAGCAGAAACTTTTAACGGGGAGTTCAACTTGTCAGTTGTTACAAATAACCTTGTTTCTGTTGAATCCTCCGTCTGGGAGAACTTTAAAATGAAAATGTCCATGTTAAAGTTCAGTAACTTTACCAATCTGTATATCATTCATTCTTTCCATTTTCAATTGTCAATCAAAAATACAAAAAAGTAAAAAGTGACATAAAAAGTGACATTTTATTACATGAAAAAATGCCTGTTTTTTATATTTCAATTTTAGACTTGAATCAAAAATACGAAATAAAAAAAAAACGGGCCACAGGACTGAATTAGTTTTATAATGGAGGACTGGACTTTCTGTTGTCATTAGACATCTGTGCCACTAGATGGAGCCGCACTGCAGTAACCAGCTAGAGAACAGCAGGACAGTGAACACATGGAGCAGATCTGATGGAACATGGAGGAATGATGCAGTCCAGAATTTTTTTTTTTTTTTTTTTTAGACAGAATTGTTAATATTTCTACCTAAGCTGCTACCTGAACTGTAAAGTTCACTGATTTTTACCGTTCTCCATGTTTGTTTTAGCTTATCTGCCGATTGTTTTCCAGGTTCTGCAGCAGCCAGTAACAGACTTTTCAAAACAAAAGCACGTGAGCAACATGCGTTAGCGCGCGATAAAATAAATGTCAGCGTTAATAAATTAATGAGTTAACGGGATAATAACGGGTTAACTTGCCCAGCCCTAAATATAATGTAATATATTGGTAAGGAGAGCAGATTTAGGGACCAAAACGACGTGTTTGCAGAGGAGCTTTTGCAGCTTTTAGCTCTCTGGCTCCCCCTGCAGGTGGTGGAGGTCAAGTCACTTTTACAACGCTGAGCTTTATCTTTGTCTCACTCGCTCCCATTTTTTTCTTCCCTCACTGAGCATTTCTCGAACGCCGTCGCCATGAGCGGGTTTCATCATCGCTGAAGTGACACAGCGCCATATGTGACACGCAGTCGTTTGACCAGGACGGGAGCTGCAGCTTTTGCTGTTAACGGCCCCCAGCGGTCTCAGACTTGAAAAAGTCAGCAAATACACCTTCAAGTGAAACTGAAACTGACATTTCAACGTGAAAAGAAGTTCTTGGTTCTGCCTGAAGTGATAATCTGGATGAGATCCCTACAGACAAACCAAGGACTTTTGAACTTTGTAGGTGTACAGAAAGTGTTTATAAAGGACTGTTGATGGAGCACCTGTCTGGTCGCTGCCGTCTCGTCTCATACAAGTCAACTACCGAAGTCCAGATGGAGGAGGAGCGTTTATGACCTCTGCTTCCACAGGACTGGACCGGTACCTGTTCATATTTATGACTGAATAGACCAGTGTTGGAAACATTTGGCAGCTGGAGTTATGAGAAGCTGACGTCGACCATGAAGAGATGCTCGAGCAAACATTGATTTTTGTGCACTTTGTGTAGCTTGGTTTGTCTGTATGGACCCTGCCGACACTATCGCTGAAGAGGAATCACAATGTTGAGTCTTTTATAGAGGCTTAAAACAGTAAATCATTCTGACGTAGGCCGACTGCCCCCCAGTGATGACATTAATTGCTGCTTTGGTGCAAACTTACAACTGAACTCAAATCCTGTTGTTTTGGTCCTGAAGCAAAGTTCTTCTTACCATCTGATGGTAGACCTCGGGTTGTTTTTCAGTCCAGAGTCTTCCTTTAACACCTGAAGACACAATTCAAGCTCACTCCTGTCAACCAGGGCAGTGCAGAGGGGGGGTAGTAGCGATCCAAAGGTGACCCCCGCGGTCAACCCCGCAGTTCGCCGCTGCTGCAACCAGATAGTTCAATAGCGGCGGGAAAAGTACAGAAAAGATATTTTCCATGGGGACCAAGACACTGGTGAAATTAACCTGATTAAAGAAAGAAGCAGAGCAGCCGCAAAAAGACAAGGATTAAAGACTCAGAGGGCAAAACTTAGTGTTTGATGCATTTAATTAGTCAAAAGAACCGGTAGGGGACAAAAATAAAACAAAAAACCAAACCAACAGTGCTGTCAGTCAGCCTGGTACACGATCAAAAGCAGATTACATCCACCCCCTCTCTCCTACACTTTTGTTTTCCATCAATCACATGCTGGAAAAGAAAAAAAAAAACAAGCAACAAGTATATTCATGCGAGCTGGAAGTAGGTCAACATGGCTACCTCTGCCACCTGGAGCCACTCGTCTCTTTGTATTAACCCCACGTTTTCAGGGGGAGCCGCTCAGCCAGACGGAGAACAAGAAGGAAAATGGGTTGAGAGAGCGTTGCTGTGTTAGACGGGGTGGAGGCGGAGCTATTCATGGAGGCGAGGATGTTGTTCAAAGTCAGCTTTTATATTAAGAGTCAATAACTGAAGCACTTATTACTAAAACCCTGGACTTGTGGGGTTTTAGTAACAGGTGCTTCAACTGTGGGGTATCTGATACAGATGTATCTTAGCCAAATGAAAAATTGATTTACTTTTCTGCTCCAAATTGGTGGTTTCCAGGAGAACGGTACTTGTCTGACTGCATTGATCCAAGTGAAAAGTTTGGTAGAAGACATTTGGGATAATTTAGAGCAGAGACTGAGAACCAGACCTTCTGGTCCAACATCAGTGTTTGACCTCACAAATGTTCTTCTGGAAGAATGGACAAAAATCCCCATAAACACACTCCTAAACCTTGTGGACAGCCTTCCCAGAAGAGCTGAAGCTGTTATAGCTGCAGAGGGTGGAGCCACGTCACATTGATTAGGAATGGGAGGAGCTAAAGCTCATATATGAGTCAAGGCAGGTCAGCAAACACTTCTGTCAATATAGTGTATTTGTCATGGTCTTGTTTTTTTTGTAATGACAAAAACAATTATTGAATGTCTTATTTTACCTGAGTGCAAAGAGACAAGAGTGCAAAGTAAATTTAATCTCCATTTGCATACAAGCAGAGGGTCATGTACTCACGGACGGGACAAGCTGATGTCAGGAAATGACAGTGAGAAACTCGGAGACAAGCACTTTCAACAATTCGTCTGAATAACAACAAAGCCTTGAGGCAATTCCTCCAGACGGCTACGTGTCCCAAAATCATATGATGAACATCTGAGTGAGTGACGATATTCCAGGGAAATGTCAAACAACTTAACATTATTCAAACAACCAGGTCACGCTGACCTAAGGGCCACTTTTCTATAACACTCCCCACTTTTTGTTGTACATATGACGAGCTTATCTGGATCGCAGCAGCAGAGCATGCTTCCCCACCCCCAAGGGGTAAAAGCCGACAACCACGAGCTACAGAGGGAAAAAATGAAGCTTGGTCCCCCCCCCCCCCCCCCAACACCTGCCCTCACTAGTTGTTTGATTTATTTGTCTCCAGAAGTTACAGAGGACAGAAAAAAGACCCCTGAAGGCTAGCTACTCTACAGTAAAGCCCCCAAAAAAACCAGTGGGAACAAAGCTTCCTAAGATTCCTAACTAATCGGAAGATTGAATGACCAGTGCTCAGTCTTCAGGAGCACCAGCAGGTGCATCCTCTAGTTGATGTTGGGGAAGAGTCTGATCTCTGATTATGCAAAGAGAAGTCGTCACTGGTTGGAGTAAAAACCATCAGAAACATTGGATGAACCAGTAGCCGGAGGTCAGCCAGGCCTCAACGTAATCCCAACCTAGCTCTTGGACCTCAACCTAAGACCAAGCGATTTTGCAAGCCCACATTGTGCAGGGATTCGACTTCAATTGAGAACATCTGAAACCCATCCGTGGTCGCAGCTGTGGGATTCTCCAAATAACAGTGTGGATAACTAACACGTTAACATGATGGCAGGATAACGAATCGTAAACACCCACACATGGAAGAAGCATTGCCAAATAGCACATCCCACACTAACCCGAGGTTAAGACTGATAAACGTTTTTACCACAGACCCATAGACGACCAATAGAAACAAACAGGCCTCATAAATTGTAGGGACGACGGTAAACAAGAGGCGAAAGAAAACCCTCGGACATTCGATCCGACCGGTGATACTTGTAAATCGCACTACAGCACCAGAATAATAGAATATACACATTGCATTTATTCGATGTGTCCGGAACGTTCGCAGCTCCCAGATCCATCCGCATCTTGAACCGCGTTCTTAATACTCTCCGTGAACGCCACTAACACCCTCTACCGCAGTAAGTAGCAAAGCTCAGGAAAAGACCAGCGACCCACTAAAAACGAGTCGAGTCTTGGACCCGCCGGCTGAGAATCGCTGTTCTGCATACACATCTATTTTTATACATATTTAAATGTCAACAACGCTTGTTCACTGATGTTATATTTGTGACATCGCTGTTTAATATGAATGTGAAGCTTCTTATTTGTAGTTTTATTCAACATTGTCTGTACATCTTCTTAACCCTCATAGCCTGCACGGTTGATAGGTTTGTCCTATTTAAGTTAGCTAGCTACCATTTCCTAGAATGTACATTTGATTGTTTAGTCCGTTATTTAAATCTGTATATTCCATCATCTGCACGTTCATAACAACTGCATTTCGTCCCAGTTACACTGACGTTTTAATTTATTTCATGTTGCATACAGTGTTGCTCAGACTCCGATACCAGTATCGGAAATTGCTCCGATACTGTCAAAAATATCGGTATTGGTATCGGCGTTTACAGGAGTCCAGGCACCAACCGATACCAAGTAATTTATATTTAATAATTTATTAACCAGTTACTTTTGTTACAATACCAGCAAAAAGAAACTGGGACGAAATTCTTTCAAAAATCGCTGCCCTCGAATTTTCGTCGAAAATTTGTTCATTCTTTTGTTTCAAGTCTTTAAAATTTCGCTGCAGTCTTCGATGCCGTCATGCAAATTATCGCTTTAAAGATCATTCAACGAATTTTCGCTCAGCGATTTTTCACAGTGAACGTACCACCAAAGTGCGAAGAAATGTAAGGTGAATAAGGCTGTTACTGTTAAGTTTTAAGTTATAAAATGACTACAAAGAAAATTTATTTTAGTTCAATCGCATTTGCATTTTGCAATACTGTTTTATACTGTTCTATATGGAAATAAATATAGACATAAATGTCTTGGATTTGCTGTATTTATTCATCTTTTACAACAATGATAATTATATTATAGTCCAGTGTGATGCAATTTTTTTTTTAATTTCGTAGTTGAATCGGTAGTCGGTATCGGCCGATACTCACAGCTAAAGAATCATAATCGGTATCGGGAGGGAAAAAAATGGATTGAAACATCTGTAGTTGCGTAACCTGTACAGTTTCTTTTTAGCAGGTTGTGCTAGCACCACACTTTTCCTCGGCCTGCTTTCAGATGACTTGTATTTTGCACCCGAACACATGAACTCTCATTTTCTGCTGCCCCCTGCAGGTGTGGAGTGTTATCGCTACATCGAGTGCCTTTAGCTGAGAGACATCTTCCACTGGAATCACTGGAATCACTCTCGTGTCTTTTTAGATGACAGACATTAAGAAAGAGCTGCAGAATTCATTTAATTTAAATTACAGTTAATATGACTGTATGTACATAAATTAACTAATTAACTGTGTGGACAATAGCAGCGCATTGAGTTTGATTAGAGTCACTGGGAAAATATCGCAGCAGTTTATACAAACAGCACTGAGCAGAAATTTGCATCTGCAGTGAAAAGGACGTGATTTATCATAAATACAGACAGCTATTAATTATGGGTCACTTGTCTCCAGTCTGGCCATCTGCCACCAGGAGCCCCGAGTCATGAACGCTTGAGAGGTGATAAAGACAGGAAGAAGACGCATCACACGAGAGGAACGATTCCTCTGCTGGAGGATTGATTGTCATCGCCGCTCGCCTCCTTCTGAACGCTCGCTCACCAGGAATGACAAGGTCAGAGGCTCGTTGCCAAATGTCTGTCGAGTGCAGAGCGCAGACACACTTGACAACACCGGGATACACAAACATGACGGTCCGTTTAGCAAATCAGACGTAGCTTCCCTGTCAGCGTGACAGCGTCTGGACGACTGCAGCGGTTACTGATGAGGAAGGACAGATCGGATCGGTGGCGTGGTGGGAAATTAACCAAGACTAGAGATCCCTGCAGAGCGGAGAAACACCGTCATGATAAAATAGGTCATTAGTGGCTGGTTAGACAGCTTTAACTTTACTATTTCATTATTGATATCCATCTAATACCAGCAGACGCTACTGTCATTTCAGTGTGGCTCATAAAATGTGCCTAAACTAAGAGCATCGGGAGGCCTGCTGAGCTGCTGTTTGGCAGGTTTTTTTCCTCTTTTTCGGGGATGAAGCCGCAGGTTGATCGAGAAGATGGCTGGAAGCGGTGAGGAAGAGGCTCTGAAGATGAACTAGACGTCTGCCGAAGTTCTTACCGGCACAGCTGGGTCATTTACGATCCATACCTGCTGTTACGGACCCGAGATCCGGCGGCATTGCGTGTTCTGTGGGCTATCCCCAGCTGTCGCCTGCGGACCGGACCCTTGACCGAGCTCCACCCCCTTGAAACAGCTGAGCAGCGTTGCCATCACCTGGGCCCGCCTCCCCACTATGAAGGACCCGTCAGAACTTCATTCGTGGCAGACTGCCAGCCACAGACAGATCTGCCGCCGTTGAGAGACTTTGTTGTAACTTGTTGGCTAGTGTGGCTTATTGTTTATATTGTATTGTTGTGTTTGTTGCTGCTCTGTGTGAGAGCTTGGACTTTGTTAAACCTCTTTTTTCACATCAAGTTTTGTTTTATTATATATTTTTTCCTCCTTAACATTAATAAATGGCTAGCCGCCTTATTTACACGCCTTGTTACTCCCCTTAATTTACTACTAGGCTCACTCACCATATCTGGACCGTAACAAGTGGGGGCTCGTCCGGGAAATGAATGCGGGACCTCTCGCAGGCGACAGCTGGGGATAGCCTACAGAACGTGCAATGCCGCCGGGTCTCGGGTCCGTAACACCTGCTCACCCCTGAGACCACGGTCACCAGTCAGGAATAAAGGGCGGAAGTGAGGCGCCGTCTCAAGCAGAGGGGGTCGAGCATCTGCAGGGCCGTGGACCCTCTGGTCCCTGGATCCATGTTCCAGCCCTCCCCCCTGGTCACGAGCTGTGGGTGGCGGCCAGACGGCGGCTGTGAATATAAATGAAAATATAAATAAAGGAACCACAGTGTCTGCATTTCCTCACGTCCAAACGTTTTCTGGTTTGGGTGTTGTCTGAAAACTTGTTACCCGGCGTCTGAAGGTGTGTGCGCGGCCGCTGCTCCTGGAGGACGATCAGTGAACGAACAGGTGTGAGCAGGTGTTGCCGAAGGAGTTTGATCTCTCCCTTTCAGGCCTCGTTCACCTCTCTCTGTCACATCCAGCTGTGGCTCCTCATTGTCATTCCGGAGGGACGACTGTCCTCCAGATTTATTTGTGGAGGAGCCAGGCTCTCACCCTGATTATACCGTCCGTCCAGGAGGAGGAATCAGCAGCATCTCCTCCTGATGGGAGACAGAGAGGAGCAGGAGAAGAATGACTCATCTGAAAACAGGATGAGAATAAATGAAAGTCTCGGCAATTTTAGATTTTCATGCTAAGGTACGATAATAAAAACTGCATTGCTCAGTAAAAACCCCTGGGAAAGATAAAAGATAGAAACAGATAATATCACAAATTGTTCCAGCCCCCCCCCCCCCCCCCCCCCCCCCCCCCCCCCACACACACACACATATACACAGAAATGCTTTCAAATTAATGATTCATCCATCCATCCATCTTCTTTAGTCATCCATCCATCCATCCAACTTCTTTAGTCATCCATCCATCCATCCAACTTCTTTAGTCATCCATCCATCCATCCAACTTCTTTAGTCATCCATCCATCCATCCAACTTCTTTAGTCATTCATCCATCCAACTTCTTTAGTCATTCATCCATCCAACTTCTTTATTCATTCATTCATTCAGTTTGCTTCTTCATTCATTCATTCATTCATTCATTCATTCATTCATTCCATTTTTTTTGCAGCTCCAATCAGAGTTTGTGTTCTTATTTTAAATTATAATTTGTCAGTGAAAGCATTATTTAAGGGCTTTAATGAAGGAAAAGGTACAATCAAAGAAATAAAATATTACAAACACTCCCAGGTTCTTGAAATAAATCTGTCCTTTCTGACTCTTGTACCGCTGCGTTTACGTCGTTGCGTGACGCATGTGGTGGATGTAAATGTAATTAGCTGAGCTCAGCGTATCAGGTGTCATTTAAAACCTCTGGAATCAAGGAGACGTCGGCACAAAACACACATGAAACAAATGTCAGATGTCAATATTTTTGAAACTGTTTTTTTTTTTTAATGAACCATCATAAGCTTCATGGATCCACCCCAGATCATCACCACTCCACCGCCGTGCTTTAACAGTGGGTATAAAGGTTTTCTAGTGAAATGAAACATGATGCTGATCTCATCTGTCCATACGATGTTGTTCCAGGTGGTTCAGATTCAGTTTTGAGGCTTTTCTTCTGGTAATTCGTGCGGTCGTGGACTTCAGCGTGTGACGTGTATTAACGCACATGTGAATGCTCCAGATGAGAAAACATCTGCTTTAATAGGTCTTCATATTCAACATACATATGCAGTAAAGGAGGTACTTCGTATTCCCCACACAATTTCCTTTTTTGCTTTATTTTTGTTTAAATAAAAGACAGCCAACTTCCATTAAATATTTTTTATGTTTTAGACAAAAACAATCTGATTATCGATCGATGGCTACAGTTTTGTGTTCAATAGTCATGAACAAACTCTTCATTTCCCACAAGACTTTAAAAACAAATCTAAGAGGAAAAAATACATAAAAAAGCAGACATTCTGGTAACGATTGTTTTACGGGACTTTCATGCGATGAATGATGAAAAAGGCAGGAAATGTACAAATGTCAGTAGTTATTACTCAGGTTTTCATGGTATTTTTCATCAGTATTACAAAGTAACATTTCACAGCCATTTATATCCAACTGATGTTTTTGCCTGCATGTATTGCAGTCTGGCTGTTTAGACAATTAAATACAGTCTTCAGAGGATTAAAAACTGTCCCCAGCTGCTTCTGGACTGTTGTCTCTGCAGAGGACTGAACTGTTGCAGAGACGCTGAAGGAAAATCTCCCGGAGCAGAACAACCAGTTGCTGTCACCTTGCTTCCTTTTGTGAAGCAGAGTCGTCACCAAAGGCAAAGCTGAAGGAGGTTAATTTGATGCACAGCGATAGCGTCGGGGTGTTATCGGGGGCTTTGGCCACGCTCCAGCTGCCAGCCGAAGACTGGAAATGAAGCCGTCCTGCTGCATTTTAACCACGTGCACGTTGGAAGGAGAAAATTCGTCTTTGGAAGTAGGACAAGCAGGTGGCGCTTCTTCGAGGTCAGTCAAATTGAGTTTTAAAACTGTGCTTCCTGTGTGCTAAAGTCATCCGTGCAGGGAAAGAGAAACGTGAAAGAACACGTTTCTGTTTTCCCTTTTTCACACCAGAAAGACATTTTTTTTCTCAAATGTGTAAAAATGCTTCAAATCAACTACCTTTACAGATGTCTCCATTTCTCTGTCAGTCTGCACATATGGATTCCTCAGACTCAAGGGGCTACATCCGGCTTCTTAAACCCATGCGGACATGCTAACATTTGCTCTTCTGTGGAGGGTGAGAAACTTTATGTATCTCATCTAAGCTCTTGCCGATTGTGCTAGCATAATTTTTTGGCATAATCTGAGGAATTGAACATAATTTTTGCCCTTTTTCCAAAAGTAGCACTGCTAGCATAATCCGTATATTTTCTTGTCTTAATAGCACAATTTTAGAATAATTCAAATCATTTGTCAGAAACTGCATGGTTTAGTTTTCACTGTATTTGTTTTTATTTGTTTTGAAACCCAGCGCAAGCTGCTAGCGCACGGACAGTTCGTTGTTTATTCGAAATTTGCATACTTCACCATGGTAACTGGAGGCCATTTGAGTGCAAAACCTTGCGCAAACTGTAACGTTCTGCTATATGCGATGGTAAGCAAGCTATCCGCGGATAGTTATCCACCACACTATCCAGGGTTTGTGCAACCTATTTTTGTTAGCTGGATAACTATCCGCTGGATAGCAGATTTATCCGCCGTATAGGCCTAACCACCGGATAAAGTTACCCAGGTTTTGAACAACCGGGCCCAGAACGTCAGGCCAGGGTTAATAAAATACATTTTCAAACTTGTCTTGTGAGTTGTGAAGTTTGTGCACAGAATAATTTTTTTTAAAAAGTAGCATCATTTTGAAAAGCGAGCATAATTTGGGCAAAAAAAAAAAAAAAAGAGCACTGCCACTAGCAAAATATGCCACTTTTACTAGCACAATCGGCAAATGCCTAATTTCATCACTTGATTTATAATTAGGGGCATAATAAGTGTTGTCTTTCTGAGTGACGGCTGCCCTGCAGTCACTGATGTCAGATAGCTAGCTAGTCAGCTAGTCAGTGAGGACCTAATCTCTTGGAGCATCATGACTGGTTTTTGAAACGGCCTAGAAGTGTCCTAACTAGAGGTCTTTGGAACAACCTGAAAACCCGAAAAACCTGAGGTTCTGACCCGACCCGAATCGGGTCCATTCACAAGACATGACTCCAGGTTCTGGTCTGAATCGGTACAGTTAGCCTCGGCTCCGGTCGGTGCTCTCTGACAGGCTGGGTCCACGTTTACCCGAGAGAGGTAAAGCTGTCACTCAGCCCCCTACGTCCCCGCCCCCTTCCATCCGATAGGCTGTAGCAAAAGTAAACAAACAAAACAGTAGTTTGGTTTAGCCAATGTCAGGACTCGGGCCAGTTTAATTAATTATTCATTAACGTGGCGTGTTTGTCATGAAACAACCGTGTTGCCATAACGTGTTATTAGCGGTTTGCCCGGCAGCTGTAAAGCACAACGGATCGCCAACATGATAACGTTGGATGAGAGAATATGTTCATGACACGTCGCTATTAGCGTTAGCAGTTACTACAAATAGCGTATGTATCCATAAAGAAAATAACGTGGATTTATTGTTGTTAGCATCACATAGCCTATGGAGCGACTAAACCGGGTAGAAGAAGACAACTTTAGGTAAGAAAATCAAGTTTTATTCAACGATAGACAACTTTTAATAGAAGCAGCTATGGGCTGGATTGTCTCGGTTCTATTCGGGTAACTCGGTTCGTTTTGTGGTCGGAAACTAAAGACTCAGGTTGGTTTCTGGTAGAATTTTCACGGGTCCATTCGGACCAAATCGGGGGCTTGCTGAAAGCCAGTTAGCCAGATGTTCCGTCATCTCACTGGTCACCTGCTGTGGCAGCAGACCATTCAGGTGATTTTGCTTCAGGAACCTTATCTTGTGATTTGCAATCTGTATTACCACCCACCTTAAATGTTACTTTGTTGTCTTCAAAGAGTCTGTGCACCAAATTTGTTTACTGGTGTTGTGCAATAAAGGTCGAATTTAATGTAATTCATTAAGTAGGGCGCGATTAACAGTTTAATAAACAGTTTTAACTGGTTTGCAAGTAGAACTAGAGAAATTAGAAACTATCAAGCGATGATTCTTCGGCTATTTGGCTCCTTCCACATAAAACCAATTTCTAATAAGGATGCTGTCTTGCACTTGGCCTTAGCTTTGGATCAGCACAAACTGAGATGCGTGGTGGCAGACCGGTAAGAGACAGGAGTCGTAGTATTCCTAAATTTGCTCCCAGGTTGGTCTGGATCCTTTCAGGCTGGTTTGCCGGTAGCTAACTAGCAGAGCAGGCTCTGGTGGTCAACTAACCACAGCGAAACTGCTGGTTAGCCAGAAGTTAACCGCCTCACGATTGTTGCATCATGGCTGAGCTGCTGAAGAAACCAAAGAACTGAGAAGACGACGCTGAACGGATGCTCTTCCTGCCACGGTCTTTCAATTAGCCGGCCTGCTAATGGTTTCTTGCCTTGATCTTCTTTCAGACGCCATTATGAGTTGTGTGCGGTGCTGCAGTGTGCCAGGCCAGATTAGTTTCTTTATATTTATCTCAGCTCTGTTGGTTGGGTTTAGCTAGTAACTCGTCTGTGTCAGTGTTGGATGCTAATATGTGCTCCCTTTCTCTTTTAGCATTCTCAAGGATCTTCTGGTCCCTCAAATGAACGTCAAGGAAGATGAGGAGGCTTCTGAGGGAACACGTATCCATCTTCCTTCCCTCCTCTTTAGAGTGACGTGACATGCCTCCACATGTAAGTGGCCTTTCACGAACCCTGGAGTTCTCCCTCTTTAGCTCATTCATCCTCAAATCTCAGTGAAGTGACAAGTTACCACAGACAGTACATCGATGTACTACATTTGGAGATTTTGTTGTCTCGTAGCTTGGCCGTTACATAACTGAAAGATAAGCCCATCGCCATTTGTGGTTTTGTGGCTCACCAGGTCACTGGCTCAAAGCTGCCGGTGTCTTTTCGGAGCACAGCAGGATCATTTTCACAGATGTCGCTCCAGGAGCCGGAAGGCTCGGTTGCAGTTTCAATGAGTAAAACTGCGTCTATGCACGAATGTAGTTTTGGTACATTAAGTTTTTGTCCCATTAAGATACAAGCTCATCAACTATCCTGTGTCTTTGATATGATTGTGATGTCATCATGTGCCGGATGGTTTTAGTTGTTGAAAGGTCTGGACGGTGGCCAGGAACCAGACAACCAGACTTCTACGAAGCCAAGCATTTGCAATGTATGCAGCTCTCTGTTTAGCATCATCTAGCTGAAAGAAGAAAGGGCTTCCTTGGAAAGGATGTTGTCTGTACGGGAGCATATCCGGATTGTCATGGTTGGGTTGGAGGTGCTGGCTTGGTGCTGGATGGGTTGCGATGAAGGAGTGTGTCGCTGTCCTCCTTGCCACCACCCTGTCTACTCCTACACTCCAGCAGGTTTTTGGTAGCATTCACTGTTTTCTAAGTGGGGCCCGGTGGTGGTGTTGTTACGGGGTGGGGGCCACACCTGGGGTGCTTCAGCCCTACTGGTGTTTAAACATCTGGCCCACCAAGGTATTTACCAACTGGATCCCCATGATTCAGTTGTGGTGACCCTGACTGGTGGACCTGTGAGGTGTTTGGTGTATCCTTTGGGGTTGAGCCAGCAGCGGAACATGTCACTGCCGGGCCGGGGGCGGGTCACATGACCGGGCCCTTTAAGCCCAATAAAGCTTGTGATTACATCGTTTTACAACATACACATGCCGGCAACAGCGGGGCTTACAAGCATTAATACATTTTTGACACATAGCTCAAAGCATTTGATAGTAAGAGTTCAACACCACGAAGAGCGACCATGTCATTCTGAAATCAATCAAACCTGTAGTATTATGGAATAATATATTGTCTAAAATGTATTATTTCCATCTGTAATCCTTAACACAGATAAACAGTAAGACAAGAAGGCAAAGAACATAAAATACAACAAAATAAAAGCGCAAAAACAATTGGATAAATTTACAATAGCTTAAAAAACAATAAAAATGATTACTCTTTACAATGCATCCTGTACAGAATAATGCGAGAATAAAATGAGCCCCTTAATGTGAGCAAGACTGGTTGCTGAGCAGCCAATTTTTGACTGCATGTGAAAAAGTTATATAATCTGGAATTGTCTTTATTCTGTCCGGGAGTCCATTCCATACTTTTACGGCTTTAAAAGAGAAGGCTGATTGAGAAAAGGCAGTCCTTCAGTCCATTTCAGTCAGTAAACTCTCTCGCTATGGAGACTTCAAAATGTTTTAATAGTAAGACATTTGGGTTTGTTATCTTGGCTCCCATCTAAACCAGTCCCCACCTACTACAGGTGATCAACTTGACTTAATCCCAGTCCACAAGACCTGGAGCAGGGGAGGAGGTGGGATTTTAAGTGAATGAGAGACATCAGAGGGCATGCGAGAGGCGAGCACCTAGATTTATGAATGAGACGGAGTAATTGGAATAAACCATGCATGTAACGCTGCTGGAGATCCTGCCTGAATGAGCTCCCAGGGTGTCGCCTCATATGTGGAGGCTTCTATTACAAAACCACAACTGTCCATGACAGAATCACCACCTGGGAGCCCAACAATTACAATCATCCAATAGAGATTTTCCATCCTGTCACTTGATCTCCAGAGTCTCAGAATCGGAGAGCAAATGACGAGGTGGAGAGAAACCTTTGATATTTCATATGATGGATGAGGAGACGTTTAAATGTCTTTGTAATATCATCCCACGGAAGATTTTTTCAGAAATAGTTTGACAAATTCTAGACAGTTTTTCAGACCTCTGTTCATCTTTTGTTCGGAGAGACTCCGCCTCTCCAATCATGTCAATAACCTGCTGACAGTTAATCTTATCAGTTGCAGATGTTCCTCCAGGTGTTTCTTTTTTTTTCCTCAGTACCACTTACTTTTCACAGGAAACTTTTGTTTCCAGTGTCACAGCTTTTGAGATGCGTTGCTGCCATCCCACTCAAACTGAGCTCACATTTTTCACGGAAATTCACTTTCAACAGTTAATGTTGTTTTAATGTTCTACCGCGATGAAAATATGAGATTTCAAAATTCATTGCATTCCGGTTTATTTGCATTTTATGAAAAATGAACTGCCAAAAACCAGGAAAAACCAGTCTCCAGGCTAACACATAAGTGGAGCAACACATCCGACGAGGTCCTCCAAGACTGCTTTGAGACAACTGACTGGCAGATGTTTGCAGACGCAGCTGATGGAGACATCAATGCATACACAGACTCTGTCATAGGCTACATAGGGAAGCGCATTGATGACATCGTGCCTAAAATCTCCATCTGCACTTACCCTAACAAGAAACCCTGGGATGGACCAGTGGTGCGTGTTAAACTAAACGCTCGCACCGCTGCCTTCAACTCAGGAGACCCAGAAGCCTACAAAGCAGCCAAATATGACCTCAGGAGGACCATCAAAGCTTCTAAGAGGGAATACAGGAGGAGAGTGGAGTCTGCCCAGCTGAGCCACGACTCCAGACGTGTGTGGCAGGGACTACGCTGCATCACCGACTACAGGGGGAGGAGCAGGCCAGTGGAACTGTCCAGCGCATCATTCCCGGACGAGCTAAACACCTTCTACGCCCGGTTTGATGCAAACAACACCGCGCCTGCTTCCAGACCACAGGTGAGCAGTGAGGACGCCGTGCTCCACCTGGACACAGCCACAGTCAGACAGGCATTCAGGAAGGTGAACCCCCGCAAAGCACCAGGGCCCGACGGCATCCCCCCGGACGGGTGCTGAGAGCCTGCTCCAGCCAGCTAGCCGAGGTGTTCACCAACATCTTCAACCTGTCCCTGAGCCAGTCGACTGTGCCCACCATCTTCAAGACCTCCACTGTAGTTCCCATCCCAAAGACCCCCACAGCATCATGCCCAAATGACTTCCGGCCCATAGCACTCACATCAGTCATCATGAAGTGTTTTGAGAAACTCATCCAGAAACACATCAGCAGCTCTCTCCCCCCCACCCTGGACCCCCTGCAGTTTGCATACAGAGAAAAGAGGTCCACAGATGACGCCATTGCTCTTGCAGTTCACAGCTCTCTCAGCCATGTAGAGAGAAGTAACACCTACGTGAGAATGCTATTCATTGACTACAGCTCAGCATTCAACACCATCATCCCCTCCAAACTGGTCTCCAAGCTCACTGCCCTGGGCCTGGGGGGCCCCATCTGCAGCTGGATTTGGGACTTCCTCACCAACAGACCGCAGGCAGTGAGAATCGGCAGCCACCTCTCCTCCACACGTGTCCTCAGCACCGGCACACCTCAGGGCTGCGTTCTCAGTCCACTACTCTACTCCCTCTTCACCCACGACTGCACCGCCAGGCACAGCTCCAAAACCATCCTGAAGTTCGCTGACGACACACACCATCCTGGGCCTCATCACCAACAACGACGAGAGAGCCTACAGAGACGAGATCTACCAACTAACCAGCTGGTGCCAGGAGAACAACCTCTCTCTGAATGTCAGCAAGACCAAGGAGATGATCGTGGACTTCAGGAGGCAGCGGACTGACCAGCACCCCCCCATCTACATCAACAACGCTGAGGTGGAGCAGGTCAGCAGCTTCAAGTTCCTGGGCGTCCACATCACTGAGGATCTGTCCTGGTCACTTCACACAGACACTGTGGTGAAGAAGAAAGCCCGGCAGCGACTCTACTTCCTGAGGAAGCTGAGGAAGTTTGGCATGAACACCAGCATCCTCACCAACTTCTACAGGTGCACCATCGAGAGTCTGCTGACGGGCTGCATCACAGTGTGGTATGGGAACTGCACTGCCCAGAGCCGCAAAGCACTACAGAGGGTGGTGCGAGCGGCAGAGGACATCACAGGCAGCAGCCTCCCCTCCATCCAGGACATTTTCTACAGCAGGGGTCTGCGTAAGGCGCAGATCATCACCAAAGACCACACACATCCAGCACATGGACTTTTCCGTCCGCTACCATCTGGCAGACGGCACAGGAGCCTGCCCGCCCGCACAAAAAGACTGAGGGACAGCTACTACCCCCAGGCCGTCAGGTTACTCAACTCCAGGTAGCACCTTCACTCTGCCATAAAGACTCACTACCTCTATTCCATATTCTGTCATAACCGCTGCTATAGACAATGTGCAATACCCCACTATGTGCAATATACCGTATTCATGTGCAATGATTGTATACACACCCTTCCCATGCACCTTACACTACGACACTTTAGTTAATGTTGACACCCTAATATCTTTTTTTTCTATTGTATATTGCTGTATATTTTTGAAAATGCTATATCTAATTTTGTTAGGATCCACTCGGTGTATAGTGTACCACTCTGTGTATATTGTGTCTCATATTATCATTACTAGCACTATTATCATCATCATATTATATATACATATCATATACATAGTTATATACGTATATTATATTACAGAATTTACAATCATATTGCCATATCTTATGCGTACTGAGTATCTGTACTATACTATATCACATTATATATACACTTACATTAACCTATACTTATATTATCATTGTTATTACTATTATATTATATTATTATTATTTTATTATTATATTACACACATTGTGACCCACTGTACACTTACCGCATATGCTTGAAATTTTTATTTTTCACTGCATTATTTGTTGGAATTCTCTACTGTGTAGAGTGTACTGTACTTTTATCTTACTCTTTTTATCCGGTTTTTCCCTGGCGAGTCACGAGCGGTTCTTTCTCCCCGCAAGCATTTCATTGCATCCTTGACCCTGTGTTAACTATGCATATGACAAATAAAGCCTTGAATCTTGAATCTTGAATCAAACAGAACAAAAAGCAATCAGCTTTTTAAATACAGACAAATGGACCTGTGGAGGTTTGAAAGAAATGAGTGCAAAAGAGCGTCAGAGGTCTATTAAATCATAAATCCTTATGTGCCGGTGGAGAACGGATGATCGCATTTTAAAAGAACCTAAAGAACCTAAATCAGGATGATTTATTTTTCTCAAAATAATAGTGAACACTACTTCCTTGCTTGCTCGCTTTTAGATTACATATTTCGCAAAAGTCCCAAATGTAGCAGTAATGAGCGGTTTCGACCGGTGCTGCCACCTAGTGGGGACCATTTTCATGGTATTCAAGTTTCCCCGACTGGCCTAAATAAAACTATTGTTGCAATGAATGGCAAGAAACAGATTTAATACAAAAATCACTATCAGTGAAATCTGTTTTATTTTGTTAAAATTCTGTCAACTGTTTTCCATCATTTCCAAATCTCCATATCAGACTTAAATTACTCAAAAAATGAATACATGGCCTAAAAAGATAAATAACAAAAGCCCACACAGTTTTGTGTGCAAGGACAGGTGTGCCCGTGGTTGTCTGTGCACACTTTTATGCATTTGGGCGGACAAAGTTGGTCCTGGAGGACCGGTGTCCTACAGGTTTTGCACGTTTCCCTGCTTTAACCCTTACCGCTCCTGTAAAAATTTGCCTAAAACGCCTATAAAGTAAATTGAAAGCTGATCTTAAACCATTTGTAGTACATGGATGGTTTTGGACCTTATTTGAAAGGTAACATTCTGAAGTTTTCCCCCAACTGTCAGAATCACCGTAAGTGCTACTAGCATTGAGTAATCTAAGTTTGAACACACTGAAATAGAAGTTTTTTATTTCCACCTGAATTTATTTTTTGTTAACAGATGTCTGCAGATGAGTGCAGGTGTGACTTATTAGCTGGAAAACACAAGGGACCACAGCATGAAGCCTTACCTAGTGCAAATTCAAATTTGATAAGAATACCACAATAAATAAGTATTTTACACATGTTATTGGAAGAGTATGTCCAAAAATGTCCATTTGGAGACTCCAAAAGGACACTTGGATAACCATGGCCACATACCTAAGATAAAAGTTATAACTACCTTTTACAACACAGCAAACATAGCAAACTATTCACATATTTACATACATTTACAATTATAACCAATTACAGGTTATTTGCAGCATTTTTTACATAAACATAATTTCCTAAATGACGTATTGACGCACGTTTTGACTGGGCTGTGTTATGCAGGTAGTTTCTGGTTGTGGCTTTGTCTCCACCCCTTGAAGCGACACATCGCTGTGTTCAGAATTTCATTGGCTATACAATCCGTCTATGGAATTGTGTCGCATCAGTACATGGTCCTTGATCAGATGTGTGTCTGATATGAGGCACTTAGACATGATTGAGATCCACGCGAGGCCTCATCACTGACCCACACAGGCGCTATGCCAAGTCCTGCCTGCCTGAAAACTGCTGGACTTTCCTATGCCTTATCACCGTTATACACTCTACGGTTTTAATTTGTGACTGGCTGTCGAGCTTTTGGAGTGTATAGGCGCCTGTAAGCCATGGCTTACCGCCACAATGTTCTTTTATGTGTTTGTTTAAGAGGATAAAGGATCAGAAAATTGATTTCCCAGGCTCATGTTCTTGATCAGTGTGTAGAGCCGCTCAGACAGGACAAGTTTCGTGCATTTCCGCAATAACTTCCGTGTGCATTTCTCAGCAGGTGTGCAGAAATCGGCGTCCCACCTGGAGCGTAACCGTAACCCCTTGATCTGCTTGCATATCGCTGGGCAAGACACTGTTTTCTGGAGCTAAATGTCACCAGTAAGATAAGCAGAGTTTCCATGACAGTTCAAAGCTTCAGCGACATTTCAGAACGTCATTAAAGTGACTGCGTTTCCATTAAGATGCTTGTTATGTGACATGGTGGTGATTCCTCCTCTAACAGTAGGTCTTTCCAGGAATGATGCTGATGGATGTCGAGAACTTTCGCTTTAGCAGGTTCATTTGGGAGTTCATGTGAAACTAACATGTTCCTGCAAACCTTTATAAACCTTGATGCTCAGACTGCCCCCCCCAGATAAGCAGTAGTTCAGAGACGGATCGAAAAATTATATTTTCAGTCGCTGGTTGCTATAAATGAGAATGGCCTTAAAGTATCTGGTGAACATACGTGCCTGTTGCATTCACGTCTAAATGCAGGACGCTTGTAGTCTTGATTTGTGTCGGAACTGAACAATGTTTCTGCTAGCGTGAACGTAGCCCACCGCTGGTCTCCTCAGTTTTGCATCCTGTCATGTCACACCTGGGTTCACTTGTGATTGTCGCACACCTGCATCGTGTTAGTCACCAGTTCCCTCAGTTTCAACACCGCCACGCTGTTAACGTTTGTTTGTTCCTGCTCTCTTTTATACTCTGCTCTGCAAGTTGTTTGAGTTTTTTTGTGTTTGGGGACCTTGTTGGATCTTTTGCTTCGCAGCGCCTTCTGTTTGCTGACTAGTGAGCGAATAAAGCTTATTCTAGTTCTTATGAGACCAGTTCTCTGAACGGGAGTTTGCGTTTGAGTCCTTCCTTTCTTCAGTGCGACTGTTTGTGCTGCAGACTGAAATGGAGTTGAAGTTCTTGGATTATTACTGCTCTTTGTCTCTCCAGCTGCTCATTCATTGTCTGGATGTGTCTCATTTTTCGTAAATACGTTTCCACATGACCCCGTTAGACACGTCACCTCAGGCAGCACTCATTGATGTGGTCGCTCGTTGCTCTCCGAGATGTTTTGTTTGCTTATTTGCATACTCTATTTTCATGCATTTAAATGGTCTTGTTTTTATATGCGTTTCTTTTTATGCGTCTTTAAAGCCAGTGCGTGCCTCCAGAGTTTCCTTGTGCATCAGTGCAGCATAATGACTTCTACTCTAAAATCTCATCTCGTCAGCCCACCGGTTGAACGCATGTTAATAAAGCAGAATGTTGCTTTGTTTCACTTTTACTGTGCACCATTAAAAATTGCTCTGTGCTGAAGAATCCATGACCTGAAATAAAATAACCACAGTGTTTTTCTGACAAATGTGATGATGCTCCGATAGGCCTGTTGACTCACTGTTACCACATTGATTCTTTTACTAACTAATAATGTTTATTATCCTAAAATCCCTAAAGCTGTCATGTGTCCTTTGTTCTTATTTGTAATTCTTGACAAATCAAAAAGACAAAAAGAGAGTGGAGATGGGGATTTTAAAAAAGGTCTTTTACAGTGTCGGACCCGGTAGGATCCAGTGACTTTGCAAACCACAACTCCTTGGTGGCAGTAGTGTATCACTTTTGCTTATTCTCCGTGTTCTTTTATCTGGTGCCATTGTCAAGACTAGAAACAAAAGGTCAATTAAAGAGTTTAATATACAATCATGAATACTAAGATTTAATATGCCATGCATAATATTTTAATCGGCCGATGATGCATTGCCTTAACACCACAGAGATGCAAGGAAATGCACACCGAATGTCAGATTGTCTCAGTTCTTATAGGCAGATCCTTGCTCTTCTGAGTTTTATTGCTCTTTGTCTCAGAACCCAGATGGTAAACAGCTCTCCAGTCTTACAGTCCAGGATAATAAACCAACTGTTTATCTGGAAGTCCCAAACTTCCTTGGAAGACAGCAGAACAGGAAGTCAGGAGATCCCAGTCGTTGGGTCATAAAGCAGCATCATAAACAGAGACTGCATTCTTACATGCCATAAAGTTTAGTTTTAACAGTTAAACAGTTCTCTAAATTAATCTTAATCCTAACACATTGTTGTCGTCAACAGTGGAATCTCAAACTCAGATGGATTGACTGATTTGTTCAGAATGAATGTAAGGAAACTTTAGTCAACGTCATAGGTTCTAATGAGCCAAGCTAAAAAAGCTAGCTTATGGTTTGGTCAAGCCACCCATTTGACCATTTTTGGGTGATCCAGGGTTTGATGGTGTCAAACCTGCCAAAATGTTAAAATCGACCAGAGATTCGGAAAATTCAGAAACCACTGTTCATAAAAACGTACGACTGTTGTCATTGAAGTCTTAACCAACTATTTTTATACAAACTATGGTCACAACACTTTCTCAAAATGGAATACAAAATCCCGTTAGCTTAGCAGTGCAAACAAGCAGTTTATTTTCTTATGAAGATGCTTATGACAGTCTTGCTAATCCTTAAAAAAAAAAAAAAAAAAAAAAATGTCACATCAGGTAGTAGCTGCGCGGCTAGTTGAGGAAAAGTGAATTGAAATTTTGCTTCGTAGAAAAGAAACTCAGGAGACTCTTATTCATTGATTAAATAAGAGTCCAAAGCAGCAACTGGGACACTAACCAGAAACTTAACTGTTGGGATGTAGTCAAAAACAAAACCAATGATTATATGCCGTCATAATTCAGGAAGCTAACAGACCAAAGAGAGCAGGCTAACGCTACACAAAAGGTTTATTAACAGAAACAGAGTGAAATGTTCTGGCGGAGGATTATCTGGAGCACATGAGTTGTTGTAGAGTTCCAGAGTGGTTTTTTCAAACAGGTGAGGAGATGACCAGCAGTTATCCAGAGTCAGGTGGGGTCGACAGGTGGAGAGAGCAGCTGACTAACTTCAGCTGACTAATGAGCAGGTAACGGGGCGGACTGGTTCAGCTGGAGGTTGAACAAGTACAGGTCAGTGATGGAACATACGAAGCGAACCATCGAGGCGCGTCGTATGAAGCTCCGCTTCGATGCGCTGAAAACCACGTGACCACTGACAAACGAGGTTTCAGACAACATGGCAGACATGGGTTCGTTTTGTGAGTCAGTTTGCAAAATAAAAACAAAGAACAGCACCGCTCGTGGGTTGTTGTACGTAGTTTGGTTCACGTAGTTTATGGGCCTCCCAATGCACAGTGCACCAAATATTTTGAACGAATATTAGTTGAATGAGTCCTTGACATTTGACATTAAAAAAAGTACAGCCACCAATAATAGTTACTTTGGGTGGGGGAATTAAATAAAATACAGTGGACTTTAGAGGTTCAATGAAAATCTTTTTTGGGAAATACTGTATTCAAAGCCTTATTGTGTTGGGTTTTTCTTAAAACATAGATCTGTTTGATTAACTCAGGCATAGGCGTAATTTATTGGGGGGATGGGTGGGTTGTAACCCCCCAATATCATATCATAATTATTTAAAACAAATGTTAGGTATTATAAACACGACAATGTCGTAGATTTTCTCAATGGGAGTAAAAAGGAAAAAAAAGGTGACATTGATATTTTATTATTCTGTGTTCTTTGAACAAATAAACCTAACCCTAGGTGTAAATGTGATTTATGATATATTTTTCACTATTGATCTGTCTCTCTACCTGAGCGAATGTCACTCAACCCTCCCAATGTTCAACTCAAAGTTACACCCTTGAACTCAGGTGTCACTGAATGAAGCTTTGAGCAAAACAGTGGGCTGGAAAGCTTCACAAACTGTATTTGACCATCATCAGTTTCCACAGGTCACGTTTCAGGCTCCAAACCACCATTTCAACCTGGCAGGGAGCTGCTGACCTCCCGCCTTATAAACGCCACTCCTGATGACTTGATGCGAGACAGGTGAGCAGAGGAACAGCAGAGACAGGTGTGTGCCAATCAAGCAGATCCCAGCGCTCCACCTGAGACTCCAAAAGCAAACAGGTCACAAACAGAAGAGAAAACTTATTTCCAGCCAGAGGTATTCAAGAATATTCAAAAAAGTCAGACCCACCTGAAGTGACCCAGAAGAGTCTTTTCCATCTTCTCATTTTAAAGTGTAGCTCCAAAATGCTGGGTTGCGTCATTAATTCCTGTGTTTGATAATTTTGTGTTTGACAAATTCACTGAAGCTGTTTGGGCTGTGAATTTAAAAAGAAGTTATTCTATCAGGAAAAAAACAAATTCTATTTAAGAGTTTTTTGGAATGAGGAATCCCATCAGAACTAACTGGGTAACAAAAACAGCAGCGCTTCTTGGTTCTCCTGCTTTTTATTCAAGTTTTCCCTCTGAAGAGTGGAGATCAGATCAAACTGGCCCAAGTCTCTGTGTTCTCCCTTTTCTTTGGTGCCCCCCCCCCATCCAAAAAGAAAAAAAACATCTTTATTGTCACATCAAAGACAAACAGGCCTGATTTCCTCCCAGTGTTTGGAGCTGTAATAAAAGCATCGCGGTCCTGGTCTGCACACTGTGATAATCTAATTTTTATCGTTGGACTTCAGGCGAGACGCTGCGTACCGTTGCCATCCCTGGGCCCGACCCATATTCTGCATAAAATGCTGCCCCGTCACCATGGAGTTCAAAAATCAGCATCAATGAGCATTTTTAACGCTGTCTCCATAAAGCATGACTGTTACCCTCGGAGACTGAAATGAAATGGAGAGTTCCTGCTGCAGGTTCAGAAACTTTCTGCTGCCAGGATGGCAGTGGCCCCGTCAAAATTCGGAAGTCTTGCGTCGTCTCGTGTGGAGACGGAACCTCCTGGATGTCCCCATCCAGCGAGATGCATGACTTTTTTTAAAGCAGCTTGAACAATTGATGACACGTCCTGTCCAATGGCGCCGCACGGTCCCCATGGTGACTGTTACAAGGACAGGAAATCACAGCTGTCAATCATCCCGCAGACTATTTATGATCCTCAGTGCCATTTCAAGGACACGTCGGTGTCCATAACGACACGGCATCTTCCCATCCCCGTCTTCCTGGTCTTGTCTCTCCTCTTGGCAGTTTTATATCTTCTATCCTGCTTTATTTATTTATCTGTTTTCAATGTCAAGACAATTTATGCAGAATAAAAACAGAATTTTGTCTGTTCTGATGTGAGGCTGTGAAAAAAAAGCATAATAATGACAATAACTTAGTGCAATAATGCATATAAGCACATATGTATGACTTTAAAGCCACTCTATGTAGCATTTCCACTCTGGACCACATAAGGGCTCGTAGATCTGCTGTGCTAACAGTACTGGGCTAATGACTGTCCGACACATCTTTTAACACCACTTTAAACCAGGGACCTAGACGTGAACTCTGTGATACCGTGACCCCATGTTGCTCCACTGAGTTGCTTTAAAGAGCAAAGTTATGAAAAAATACATTTTGTAGTGCTTGAGAGCATTTATAAGAGTAACTGAAGTGGCAAGTGTCCATGACACATCACAACCCTGTCACTCTATTCTGGGTCGGTCTCAGGACATGTCATTCAGGTTTTCAGGGTACTGTGACATCAGATGGGAATTATCCAGCTTCTCCATCTTCATCTTCACCCCATCCTCCCAGTGGAGTGGAGTCGAGTGGCTACTTCCACCAGAAATGTGAAAACTTAGTTGAAAACTAAGCTTTTGATCTGTGTTTTTGTGGTATTTTAATCAAGGGGCAACATCTGCTTTTCAAAGATGAAGCCACGGTGAAAGCATAAAAAAATGAGCAGTTGGTGTGTTTGGAAGTTTCTGTCAGACATTTAAAAAAAAATGTATTAACCTTTAAAAAGGGTAATGAACTGTAAATATACTAAGGCCCTGATCGTACACCTCCCGCTACCCGCTACCCGCTACCCGCAAATTGCTGGTTTAAAAACCTCCGCTAACCGCTAATGCAATCTTCCGTTTCCCTAAAGCCGCTACCTGCTTTGCCGACTCCCTTACTCACATTGTAGGTGTGGCGATGGGCGTGTCTTTTGCGCTTTCCGCAAACTCTGTATCTTGCGATCACGGGTAGTGGGTAGCGGGTGGAATATTGGGTTCTTCGCGGGGGAATGCCTCTCCCACTACCCGCTATCCCTTAATAGCGGCTTTAGGAGGTTTGGCGGAAGATCGGGCCCTAAGTGTGGTCTAGTATAACAGTCAATCGGCAGTTAAACGATATACTGACTACAACAGAGATGCAAACTGGATTTATTCTCCAAGTCGTATACAATTCAGAGAGGTCACCAGGGCTTGACACTGAGACCGGCCAACTGGCCAAATGCTAGTAAAATTGGCTGTGGCTAGTAACAATTTTTGTCTCACAAGCAACTTTGGCTGGTAACTTATTCTTTGATATGACACATCACAATAGTTGTGCCAATTGTTTTGTATTTAGAATGTAAATGCAAGAATATTGTGAAGAAGAAAAAAACTGACAGCAAAACTGTGGCTAGCATAAAGACTAAATGGCTAATGACTGAGGAAAAACACTAGCCTCAGTGGCTGGTGAGCAAAAAAGTTAGCGTCAAGCCCTGGTTACTACTCACATCACAGCGGTCAGTCCTCGAAAACATGAGGACCTTGAGATAAGTTCTTTAGACGCCTATGTGTCAAAACTTAGCAACTTGATGGAGCCAGAATGATAATCAGAAGCGATGGCCCTCAACAGGCCAAAATCTAGAGCAAAAGTCACGAACTTATGAATCAGCATTATACAATAAGGCCTCAAAATGCATTTTTAATATAACCCCTGTCCCAACGTAGCGCCTGCAGAGCTCCAGGACTGTTAGCATAGCAACGTAGTCCAGGCTTTTACTCTTCACTTATTTCTGGTAAACTAAATCAATTTTACTTTCATTTTTTTTGGTTCATTTTATCGCATTGAACTTCAGCGCTGGTAAATACGCCGTTTATCTGCGCCCGAGCGCGCCCTGCCGTGACCTTTGCCCGGGTGGCCGTGCGGCGCCGCGGGTCGGGCTCACCGCAGAGGGAGTCGCCGCGTGTCAAGGAGACCGAAGTTCAGCAGCAATTGGAGCTGACAGCTCATTCATCATGGCGGAGGTATCCGTTCCACTGAACGGAGCGCATTCTCCACCCCAGACTGCATCTGGCTCGCTTAATTAAAAACGGGAGACCAGTAAACAGCCTCAATAATTTATTCTTCTGGAAGGGTTGTATCATTAAGAAACATAGTTTTGATGTTTGGCTTTTTTTTGTGTGTGTGAGAGAGAACGAAGAATTGAGCTGTAAATTTAGAGGACATGCTTTCGTTATTGGCTTTCTTCTGCTGTTATTTTCTCGTTTCTGCAGTGTGTGTTTGTGTGTGAGTGAGATTCGGCCTCATAGTCGATTACAGGCAGACGTGTGCAGGTCCAGAAAATGTGCACAAACACACTCGCAGCTGTGGCTGGTCTCTCAAAGAGTAATGCGACTGGTACATTATAGGTATTCAGGTGAGACGTGGACGCCGTCTTTTCTTCAGGGGTCGCCACAGAGCAACACCTGTTTCCATCTCACCGTGTTTTATACATTTCTGGATTTTTGCTCACTCCTAATGTAAACTTATAATCAAGCATGGCTTGGATGAAGGAGTTGGGAGCTGCAGAGGACCCTGAATAATGGAACTATGCTGCGACCTACAGTCAATCATCCCTGACTGCAACGCGTGAAACGCATGAAAACATACTGTAAACTTACTAACACGCCTATTTTGATGTAAAAAGTGGTGGGAAAATGAATAGTTTTAGTTAAATAATAATGTCCCACCACCTGAGATTTTAATCTGCATGGATGCGTCAGCGATGTGAGAGCAATATTTGGAATTTTAGGGGTCAAAACAGACGTCCCCTGGTCATGTTTTGTATTGCAGCCGGGGACTTTTATTGGGAGAATATGGGGGACAGACAGGACAGGTCCCAGCAGAGCTCTCAAGTCTTCATTTCAGATGTCATTTCAGTAGCAACGCAACGAGCTACAACAGCTAACCGTAACTGAACCAAGGTCGGTGTGTTCTAGCCGGCTTCTCGGCGCCACCTGTCTGCATAGTCTTTTTTGCAACATGGTGCTGTGTAGTATAAGGAAAAAGAGGATTCAGAATCGCTCGGTCGGAAACCTGTGGGTGACATCACCGAGGGTTTGTCCGGGTCTTCTAATATAGTCGGTGAATCAAACGAGGAACCTTCCTGCTGTGAGGCAACAGTGCTAACCACCAAACCGTTGAAATACAATGTTATTTTGATCGTACAGCTCGCCTCAGGTTTGGCTTTTTACGGAGCTAAATCTTTACTGCAATGGTGCCAAGATTCTCCAGAGTCTCCAGGTATTCTGGTTTTTATTGGACGATGCCCTGCTCAATTGGCTCCAGCTTCCGTCAAAGGAAAGTGTCTCTCACTTTGGCATTTTGTTGTTCTACAACCAGTTTTAGTATTTTAATGTAGTGTATCTCCAGAAACTTTCCATTTGCTGCTTCATTTATATGAATTCTTGAAACACAGCTGAGGGACCTGAATGCTTCTCTGTGTGCTCAGCCTTTGATATTTATTCAAGTTAATGGAACTGGCTGATGCTATTTACTTTCCGTCTTCATATCCAAGTGCTGTTCTCTCTGCGTATACTGTGTGTCCAGTCTCAGAATAATTCAGTGATGTGCAAAGGATTGGACTTCCCTAATCTCCTAATTACTTTTTCAGCTATTTTGTATAAAGATGTAACCAAATTTGGATCCTTATCTTTTAAATAATTTTTCTTCAGGGAACAGCCGATGCATATTTATGTGGTTTAGAGGTGTGTCTTCTGAGGCAGGTCTGAAGGACGGGGTTTTCCAACATCTTCTACTCAAACTTCAGGAGTCAAAGTTCCTGCTGATCATCAGCCTTTGATAAAGTGATCAGCTGCAGATGTGCAGATCCCTATAAAAGCAGATGTTTTTGGCAGTTTGCTGGAGTAGAGCGTTCAGGTGTGGGTGAACACAATGCCAAGAGGGAACAACATTGGCAGTGGACCTAACCCAAAGAAGCAACTGCACACGTTACAAATGACATTTCCGAATAATTCGGAGTTCGAGATTGATTATTCACAAGTAGAAAACATTCAAGTTCAAGTCACTTTATGGCCATATTCTAACTTGATTCCCCCCTCTCAACATCTTTACAATCCTACAAGAGCACAGAGGTGCTCAGAGGGCGTCGGTGTAGAGGTGGAAGGGGCCACGGGCAATGGTCCGTTTGATGTGAGGCAGTAGTGTGACATGGTTACGTTGGAGTCTGGACTCGGGAAGATCTCATGCAATGAGATTTAGTGTCTCTCCTCGGCATGTTCAGAGGGTTCTTCCACTCTGGAGAGAAACTATCACCCTTTTCTTGGGAGTTGGAGGTGGAATGAAGAGGGCATCACTAGCATGTCTTCATAACACTATCGCTGTGTGAAAGTGGGTGAAGGTGGCTCATGAGACCACTACAGTTGACAACAAGGATGGACATCGAGGACGATGTGGCCAGTGATGCCATCACAGCTCTACTCACAGCTCTGAGAGCGTCATTACCACACTGAAGCACTGGAAGCACAGTGGTGGTCTGGTTTTCATAGCTTTCACTAGAGCGACCTTGAGTTGAGTGAAAGCCGAGACTACTGGGGGTACCTCCAGTGATGCACCAGACAACTCTCCTTGCTCTTGTTTCTTTACTTCCAGTTCATACCGATCCATTTATCTCTATCTATGGCCTTGAGTTCTTGTGTTTGTTGGCATCTTTGACTTGTTCCCCCCCAGTCTGCCGTTCTTGGTGGTGATGGTGGTGATGGGGCGGATCTTAATCACAGAGGCGTGAATGAAAGAGAGGATTTGGTTGGTAGCTCTAAGCTAACAGACTGATAAGACTGTTAGCTTAGCCCTGTAAGGTGAACCGTACCGATAAAGCACCAGATGCAGTCAGTAAACAAGAGCAGACATCATTTTCAAAATCTTCCTTTAATGCAGTGGTTCTCAAGCTTTTTTGAACAAACGCCCCCCCTGAGCAAGGTAAGGCAAGTCTTTAGATGCCTTGTCTGGAAGTTTTTTAGAAAGCTGCTCCTGTAATCGCAACGGCTTCATTGGAGAACACCTGCTCACGTAGCAGCACGTCGGCAGATGTACGTTGCTCTGTGACGGAATAAATCCATAATTTATGTGATAAGCATTGTACTGCCGGTGCTTTTTCTTGTTTTCCGCCATTTGCTCGTCTGATTGAGACTTAGACAGAAAAGGAGATTTTACTGGGTCATGGAAGCAGCAGACTCGGAGTTTTGGTCTCGTACAACAGCTTTATTTTTTGAAAGGAAATCTGAGCACAACATTTTATTGAAACATAAATAGATTTGCACTATTAAGAAAAACCTTGGGAAACCGTGGAAGTTTAAAATAGAGTTCTCAAGGTGTGGCACCCCTCATTTGTGTCTGAGCACCCCCCTCTCAGCCCTGACGTTTCCAGCACCCCCCTAAGGGTTCAGGACACCCCTTGGGGGGCGGTTCTCATGAAATTTCCATTTTTCACACTAGCCAAGTCTGTCAACACCAATGGACACCTCGTGCACTTCAGTCTTTTGGGGGTGGAGGAATAATTTGAGGACCTTGGAATGAGAAGTGGTTTACTGGTCTTACATCCCAAATGGGCTGTAAAAGCAAAACCCTTACTCAGTGTGTTAATGCGGGTAAAAGTACATTTTACTGCATGAATTCAATTTGTGAGATTAAGTAAGGAATTACAAAGCCTGGCTTTTATTCAATTTGTTCTAAACTTTTTTTCCACGCTTGCAAGGCCGTTTCGCTCAGAAAATTGTAGACAAATGAAACCAGTCCAAATACTTATTGCTTTCTCGTAAAACACGGTTTTCTCATTCTTCACTCCATAAAATCTCACCATAAAAAGCCTCGCATACCTCATTTACTTGGTGGAGGAAGGTGTCATTGAAGACCGCCGCATCAGGCTGAGTCACCCTGATGCGGATATAACCCTCGTCCCAACAGCTTTAAGTGTCTGTGTGCATACAGTTCAAAACAAATGACAATGTTTTACGCTGAAATACAGGAAATTTTTTCACTCCTTTTAAAAAATAGGAGAATTTTACAAATGTTTCAGTTTCAGGCGCAGCAGTCTAAGGCGACCTTCCATCTATTTGAGCTGATTTTCACATGTGACAGCAGGAAACGCACTTGTATAAATGATTAATGGCTGAATCACTTCAAGTTTCTTTTAGTTGCAGGATCCTGAAGCCTAGAGTTAGGGTTAGGGTTAGGGTTAGGGGTTAGGGTTAGGGTTAGGGGTTAGGGTTAGGGGTTAGGGTTAGGGGTTAGGGTTAGGGTTAGGGTTAGGGTTAGGGGTTAGGGGGTTAGGGTTAGGGTTAGGGTTAGGGTTAGGGGGTTAGGGGTTAGGGGTTAGGGGTTAGGGTTAGGGGTTAGGGTTAGGGTTAGGTTAGGGGGTTAGGGTTAGGGTTAGGGTTAGGGTTAGGGTTAGGGTTAGGGGTTATGGTTAGGGTTAGGATTAGGGGTTAGGGGTTAAGGGTTAGGGTTAGGAATTGGAATCTGTGGTTAAATAGAAAAAGAGGTGACAGAATTATCTAAAACAGTTTTGTTTTTTCCTATCATTACCTTTTATCGTTTTTACTTATTTAGACTCATGGTGTTCAGTTTTTAATCCAGGTACTTTGGTATCCTCCTAGAGTCCAGAAACATTCATGTGAGGTATATTAGTGAATATAAACCGACTGTAGGAAGGAGCGTGAGTGTAAATGGTTGATATCTCTGAGTGGCCCTAACTCTCTCTGTACCAGGCTATAAATATGTTTATTTCTGCTGTAAAATTTGACATTTGATCAAGGAGGTTGCGGTCAAAGACAGCCCCTAGTGGTTATTTAATGAACAACACCCTTCCCTACTTTTGGAATTGCTTCATCTTTGAAAATTGGATGTTTCCCTTTTGTGTAATTAACAATAAACGATAATAACGAACTGGTAATCGTTGCAGGGTTATGTAGAGTATATAGCCCTGTGTGGCAATAACTGTGGTAGCGAACTTCAGTTTCACTCTAATTTCTGGAAGCAGGAAGATTTATAACCAAAACAACACTGCATGTAGTTGTTTTTGAGCCATTAAAAATCAAATAAGAGAGCCTTGGAACAAACAGTACCTCTTAACATTTAATGCGCCTTTGAAGCCTGCACGTCTTACTGGGACTCTGAAAGGCAAACACACAACACTATAATTACTACTTGATTTAAAATTACCCAAGATGCAGTCTGATTGTCTCTAAGTGTTGCTTAACAGCTTTCTTGATTCCTTCAGAGATGCTAAGCTTCTAATAAATGGTTTGTCCTCAGCTCCACCTCTCTTTTGATCTCTTTCTTATGCCTGTCTGCTAGGTGGCCCATCTGCGTTTTGTTCTTCCTTAGATGGGAAACGGTGCAGTCGGAGCCATCCCAAACGTCCTAATCTCAGATAATGGAACAAAATTGGTCTCACTCCCCCACCACCACCACCACCAATCCTATCCACCATTTTAATGAGTGCTGAGTTCAAAATAAATGTCATCGTTAAATCCCGTAAGACTGTGCAGTTGGCTCTCCAGAGCCTTTTTTAACATCAATCATTCCAGAGGAAATGTATTTGCTTTTTCTTCAGGACAATTAACTGTTCATAGTGTTTTACTGTACAGAATCATAAAACGGTGTCTCATGTTTACGTGGGTGTGATCGATGGGCAGATTACTGAAGATGAAGGAAACTGAAGGTTTATTCAAAACATTAAGACTTTCTATGACACCAGGCAGTAAATATCACATCTTTATAATTCAAAAACAGAAAGTTTGGCTTCAATATTAGGGACATTTTTCTCTCCTGGATCCATTACTAAAGACCATTCAGTCATTATACAAATGGAGTGAGAGATTGGTTAACGGCAGTAAGTCGGACTACGAATACAAGTGGCTGAATTGAGCTCCCTCTGTGCCTGGACTCTTCCCTAGACTGAAGGAGAGAAGCTCCGCCATTCAGGAGGGACTCGGAGAAGCTCCGCCATTCAGGAGGGACTCAGAGAAGCTCTGACATTCAGGAGAGACTCAGAGAAGCTCTGACATTCAGGAGAGACTCGGAGAAGCTCTGCAATTCAGGAGGGACTCGTAGAAGTTCCGCAATTCAGGAGAGACTCGGAGAAGCTCCGCCATTCAGGAGGGACTCGGAGAAGCTCCGCCATTCAGGAGGGACTCGGAGAAGCTCCGCCATTCAGGAGAGACTCGGAGAAGCTCCGCCATTCAGAAGGGACTCGGAGAAGCTCCGCCATTCAGGAGGGACTCGGAGAAGCTCCGCCATTCAGGAGGGACTCGGAGAAGCTCTGCAATTCAGGAGGGACTCGTAGAAGTTCCGCAATTCAGGAGGGACTCGGAGAAGCTCCGCCATTCAGGAGGGACTCGGAGAAGCTCCGCCATTCAGGAGGGACTCGGAGAAGCTCCGCCATTCAGGAGGGACTCGGAGAAGCTCCGCCATTCAGGAGGGACTCGGAGAAGCTCCGCCATTCAGGAAGGACTCGGAGAAGCTCCGCCATTCAGGAGGGACTCGGAGAAGCTCCGCCATTCAGGAGGACTCGGAGAAGCTCCGCCATTCAGGAGAGACTCGGAGAAGCTCCGCCATTCAGGAGGGACTCGGAGAAGCTCCGCCATTCAGAGAATCTCCGACATTCTGGAGGGACTCAGAGAAGCTCCGACAGTCAGGAGGGACTCGGAGAAGCTCCGCCATTCAGGAGGGACTCGGAGAAGCTCCGACAGTCAGGAGAGATTCAGAGAGGCTCTGATATTCAGGAGAGACTCCGAAGGGTGCCACCAAGTCCCTCTTAATTAAAGAAAAACTTTCCCTTTCGGGACGCCTGCTTGCGAGTGCCTTTTGTTGTCCTTTGAGACATATTGCTGCTATAATTTTGAAAATTAACTTATGTCTTTTCATCAAATGGTTTAAAGATTTTTTTCTGTTTTCTTTGTGAGTAACATATGGGTTCATAAGATTTGCAAATTTTTGCATTATGTCTGTATTTAAGCTTCACACAGTCAAGCAACCTTTCTGGAGGTGGGGTTGTATAAAGTGGACCAGATGGAATTTAGATTTTTAAGGTTTACATGTGATTTTTTTTTTTTTTTACATTTGTAGAGGGTAATGTGGTAATTTAAAGTTTGACATCATGTTGGCAGAACTGTCACAATGCTTCAACTCAGACACACATGTTTGACACTCTGGTTCACCGTTACAGCTGCAGTCAGTCTCCAATCATCCCATAAATATCTGTGATATTGGAGATTTTCATCGGGCCAGTAGGTCTGATGTACCTGAGGCTCCTGCAGATAAAATATTATTCGTCGATGTAAAGCACACAGTGATGGTGTTGTGCTCAAAGCAAATCCAGTCAGTGATCTCAAGAGAGATGAGGACTGACATTTACATCAGTGTCCTTTACAATAGTGCTATAAAACCAGAGAAATGACGAGTCTGAATAGTACGGTACCAGTGTTCATCATGCAGCTTTCAGATCTGACGCCACTACTGAAGTGTAGTGGAGGGAGCATAAACATGCTTATCATCAGAATAGTTTGCTTTGTTGTTCTTTTAATTGTATTAATTGCATTGAGAGACCGTTGCGACAGGTTCTAGGTCAGGCCTCTTCAGCTCCAGTCTTCAGGTAGTTCAGCACACCCATTTTTAACAAATGGCTCATTAACAGACTCATACAGACTTTGGCTGTTTCTCAATTCCAAGTATCCAAAGTCTGGACTCGTGTACTTTGAAGTACGTTCTCCTGAGTCGTACTCACGAAGTATGAACCCCCAAGGATGGGAGGACGCAGTCTGGACTTTCTGCAATTGGAAACGCTGTGTACTTGATAGCATCACAGCTCAGCTAGCAGGCTAGCACATAATTATTAACATCCAAAATTTATATATTTGTTTATATATCTGTTTTCATATATATTAGGGCTGGGCAACGATTAAAATTTTTAATCGCGATTAATCGCATTATTTCCCTGATAAATCGGGATTAATCGCATTGTATACGCAAAATGAAATAATGAATTCAAAAGTAGTGTAAAATCCACTTTTATTTAAATGTTCTGCTGACATATGAACTAAAGTGCCATAACATTTGTTGTTCAAACACTTTTAACATCACCACTTGTCAGTAACACATATTTAGTGAAAATCCCATCTAAAAAATTTTAAATATAATAAAGTTTATTGCCACTGCCAGGGCATTAATGTCATCCTGTTTTTATAAAAAATTTTAAAAAGTCTACAAACAAAATCAAACAAAATCCAAAAAAAGACTTTCCGTTGTCGTTACACATCTGTGCCACTAGATGGAGCCGCACTGCAGTAACCAGTAAGTGAACAGATCTGACGGAACATGGAGGAATGACGCGAAAGTTTTGTTGCAGTCCAGAATTTTCTTTTTCAGACAGAATTGTTAATATTGCTACCTGAGTTGCTACCTGAACTGTTAAGTATAGAGATTTTTATCATTCTTCACGTCTGTTCTAGGTTTTTTCGCATGTTTACCTGCCAATTATCTTCCGGTTCCGCAGCAGCCAGTAACAGACTTTTCAAAACAAAAGCATGTGATCAACATGCGTTAACGCGCGTTAAAATAATTGTCGGCGTTAATAAATGAATGCGTTAACGCGATAATAACGCGTTAACTTGCCCAGCCCTAATATATATATATTTATTTTGTATAAATAAACATTCTGAAATTTAATGGAACTTTTAATGGACCATGAACTCTACTGGCAAAAGTGCCATCTTGAACAACCTGGACCATCCTCTTTATAACAACATTTGAGGATAAATTATTATTAATTATGTTATTGATGAGCTGATGAGATTTTGGATTTTCCCCCTTGGGGGATGAATAAAGTACGTCTAATCTTAAGAGTTGATTATGCTTTAATTATATTGAGAAAGTCTTGGAGATCTACTTGACTAACTTTTATGTGGCTCTGACCTGAAGTCGCTGCTTCTAATGACTCAAACAATGATTTCTAGACTGGATGCCGTTTGTCTTTGCGGCTGACAGGCGAAGCTGAACATCAAACACACACAGCTGTGGACGTCTAAGAGCGATGCTGCCGCCCAGACGTGCAGGGCTGTCCTGTAATTGGTTGAGGCAGATCTTTGAGGACGCTCCTCCAGAGTTGCTGGGTATTAATTCTGCCTCTGAGCTCCCAGCTGCTGCCATCATCCGGACCTTCACACCCAGCTTTCAACATCCACTCTGCGCTAATTAGCAGCCAGCGGCCTGTAAACAAACCGCCATGCTACACTGAGCTAGTTTTTAACACTCTGATTGGTGGAACGGACATATAATGATAGCAGGACAATGACTGTTTTTGTTTACATTGGTCGTTGTGAATTTAGATAAACTCTAATGATTAACATTGAGCCATGATGATGATGATGATGAATGGTAGAACTGAAAGGGGGAGGGTATCTCTTAAAAATTGAGAATCAATTTTAGCCGCTTTTGGGCCTAGTGATTTTGGACTTTTGCTGATAGATTAAAAAAAATATATATATATATTTTCCCTTTCCAGTCTTCTGTCTTTATTTGATGTTGCAGTCCTACCACCCAGGTCGTAACGAGAGTAATTAATTTTTTGGTTTATTTGTTTGTCGTCTTTTGTAACTGTTAAGCATGTCGGCCAACTTTTGCTGTTTGTTGATGACCTCAATGAATAAATATGACCTCAACAAAGTTAGTTTAAAGTTACGAAGTTTTGCACAAGAAGAGAAAATGAAAATGTGGGAGGGGGGGGACCACTTCTTTTATGTTTTATTCTATTTTGTGAAGCACGTTGTGAAGCATTTTATATGTATGAAAAGTGCTATATAAATAGTTTGTTTGATTGATTGATTAATTGACCGCTTCTTCTGTCCTTAAACTAATATTTGAGTGTCTGATGTGACAATCAGTCTCTGACATCGACCTCTTTCAAACAGCCAGTTGTGCTCTACTTTTATTTCACCCTGATGTGTTTTGTGGAACACACTGAGGTAGTAACAGAGGCGAAATAGGTGCTGTGTGCATTAGCAATGTAGAAAACTGCAAATAGGATGAGGATGGCAGCAAACGCCACACAGACAGCAGATCGCCTGCGATCAAGTCTACTTCTAGAGTAGATATTTAAATCAAATTAAAATCAAATCAAATTTATTTATAAAGCCCTAGAGACTTAAAGACTTCTAGAGTCTCTAAATCTGCACATCTGAGTCAAAGGAAGTTCGTAAGTCGCAAGTTTACATGACACGCAAAATCCCCGGCAGAAACGACCGGTTCCAACCAGTGCTGCCACCCAGTGGTCACCATCTTCGCAGCACTCGGGTTTCCCCTATTGTGCCTTTCTTCGTTTCTTCTTGAGATTTAAAAATGTGCTGCTTTTGATGCTGTTCTGCTTCTTGGATCTTTGTTGTTGACTGTGGCACTTCTTAAACATTTGATATGATTAGTTCACATGACAATGGAGCCATTTATTTATGGGAGGAGCTGACTGAACTTTCCAGAATGTGTTTTTTTTTTCTTTTTTTTTGGTTGTTTTTTACACTAAACTCTGGAGATGGACAGTTACTGCTTGGTAATGATATATTTACTGAATGTGGGTTTAAAAAAAAACACCTACATATACAGTCATGGAAAAAATGATTAGACCACCCTTGTTTTCTTCAGTTTCTTGTTCATTTTAATGCCTGGTACAACTAAAGGTACATTTGTTTGGACAAACATAACGATAACTACAAAGATTGCTCATCAGAGTTTTATTTAAGAGCTGATATCTTACCATTTTCCATGGTTTTCTTGATTATAACCTAAATCACTTAAGTTTTTACATCAATAGCTATGGCGTTGTACTGCCAAAAACACTACTTTTATGCATTCAGTGTTTTCTTTCTGTCTGTTTTAGTCACATGATGACGTTTAGTGGTACCAGGTATTAAAATGAACAAGAAACTGAAGAAAAAATGCTGGTCTTATAATTTTTTCAATGACTGTAAATTGCTTACCCTCCCTTTAAAATGGTGGACCTCTGCCTGTTAGTTGGTAGGCTATTCCATATTATACAAATATCAAATCATTGGGTGAAACTCTCAGTCTGGTTCGGGACTTTTTGGACTTCTACGGTTCTATCTTCATTTGACTCCTTCCAACAACGTCTTCTGCATCAATACTGCCTACAAAAGAAAATCCATCTGCATGTCTAAATGTTTCAGATCTACCTGATAAACTGAGGTCGTCTTCTTAATGATTGTCCCTTTTTATTAAAAAAAAAAAAACAAAGTTCGTTAAGTAATAGTTCATAGTTCTGAATGAGCATGAAATAGGATTATTTTACAGTGCAATGACGAAGACTTTTGGACGAACACATGAATCTATTTGGAAGTAGATGGCTGCTGCTGATAACTTTATCCCGTTATAACTTTTTCCTTCTCTTTTAGCACACAGAGCGACAGCAGAAGGCAGGACTCGGCTTTTATCCACAAACTCCTCAGCTCTCTCGTCTTCACCTCCTTCCTCCTCCCCTGCCATCCTTCGTGGGCCCCTGACAGGCTCCGTGGGCGGCAGCTGGCAGGACCGTGTTGAAGAGGAGCTGAATAATTGATGTGCACATATGGGCTGATGCCCCTTGTTCATCTCAGCTGCCCTCTTCCTTTACCATCACTCTTTCACTGTAATACAGATGATACAGATCTGTGGAAAGAAAACGAGGGAAGTCGTTTTCTTTACACAGATCTGTATTATCAGCTCTGAACGTTTCACTTTGACGCCAACAACATATCTTTTTCTTTCACCATGTCATTATTTAAGTAAAAGGGAGAAAATAATGAAAAAACTAATAACCTGAAATAGTCTTTTCGTTTATGATTTCATCAGTGCCAGCATTGTGGAGGGATTTTGGACCGTCCTTTACAACATTTCATTAAGGTTTTAAGGGAGTGATTCCCAAAGTGTGGGCTGCGGCCCCCTAGTGGGCCGTCGTGGTACTGCAGTTAGGCCGTGAGAGGTCAATAAAATTAAACAAATACATTTTAAATTTTTGATCTTTTTAAAATAGGTTTTTAACAACTGTAAAATATTCATGACATGATTAAAAAAAAATACATTAAGAAGTATTAAAATAAGCCAGTTGTGTTATTTTACTGAAATTTTAACCTAATTGTCACCTTATTTGTTGACCCCTCACATTAATATCAGAAGATAGCTTCTAGTCCTGTATGTTGATCACAGTTGTAATCAGAGTGTGAATTATACAATGACAATTGGGGGGGTCAACATTTTCTAGAGATGACAAAAATGACAATTTGTCCCTTCTTTAGGGGGGGTCAAACCCCCCCAAATCCCCTGGTAATTCGCACTATGGTTGTAATTAAAGGTTTGGGTGGGCAGTGGAGATTTTTCCCATTTCAAATTGGGCCTTGGTATTCTGAAGTTTGGGAATGGCTGGATTTAAGGCTTTTGCTGATGATCCCGAGACATATATTCAACTTTCTCTGTTGATTTCACATTTCAAATATGACCTTAAACAAAAACCTAATGAGTTTCTGTTCTAGCAAAGAACTACAACGGAGTATTAGGGCCACAGTGAGAAAAAAAATTGTGGACAATGATTTTTTTTATTTTTTTTATTTATAAGTATTTGTACTTTGAAGAGATTGTGTCAGAAATTGCGCCTATTCAGAAAAAGAAACTACACTGATTCTGGAATCCTGGAAACTGTATTTCGACTTTATTCTCGACATTTCAACTTTATTCTCTAAGTGAGGAATGAAAAAAAAAAAAATCATTGTCCACAATTTTTTTTCTAAGTGTAGCCCTAATACTCCATCGTAAAGAACAGTATCAGGTGACGAGAAATTTCAGTTGCAGTGAATCATTTAGTGGGAAACAGACTGACGAGCTTAAAGACGAAGTTCTGCTTCGATGCTAAATGATTTGATGGCGTGTGTCCCAGTTAGTTTATTTGTATCATAAGGAATCGACGCAAACAAAGGAAAAAAGCATATCCAGCTCCTCCGGGGGAAACCAGGGTGATCCCAGGTCTGCCCCGGGGCCCCTCCCACCTGGACTCACCTGAAACACCTCCCCAGGCTCCATCCAGGTATCCACCCGCTCCGCTGCGAGACGAAATGAAACCCACACATTCCCTCTTTGGAGTTTGTCGTTTTATTCCTACAGTCTAACATTTTAGTGCTTTAGTTCAGTCATCCCTACTTTCAGAGATGCATCACTTTTTTTCCCATCTGATGATTCCTTTGGTATCTGTGAACACGGCGGCTGCACTCAGCAGGGGATCAAACCACCGACAGCAGCTGCAGCAGCCTGGTAGCGGATAAAATCTGGAGCAGCACGTAGAGCTCAGAAACAATATATAAAGCTGTCTTTTCCTTTGTTGCACATCCCACGACAGGAAAACAACCGTATACCCAGTGGCACAGAGGATACTAAAAAGCAATGCAGGGGGGGGGGGCTTTGTCTCAGCTAAAACAGACTTTTTGTTTTCTTTCTGCAAATCTGTAGAAATCACTGCAACTGATCTGAATCTCCTGGATGGAAAAACAGTTTATTATACTATTGTTTCATTTTTCTTTTTTTTTTTTTTTTAATTATTTTATCTTATTTATTTTGCAAGATTAAACTGCACATCTATCCAGAAAATTAAACACTAAAAACAAAAAAAATGTTTTGCCAGATTTTGGCTTTAACTATTAATATACAGTCATGGAAAAAATGATTAGACCACCCTTGTTTTCTTCAGTTTCTTGTTCATTTTAATGCCTGGTACAACTAAAGGTACATTTGTTTGGACAAACATAACGATAACCACAAAGATTGCTCATAAGAGTTTTATTTAAGAGCTGATATCTTACCATTTTCCATGGTTTTCTTGATTATAACCTAAATCACTTAAGTTTTTACATCAATAGCTATGGCGTTGTACTGCCAAAAACACTGCTTATGCATTCAGTGTTTTCTTTTCTGTCTGTTTTAGTCACATGATGACGTTTAGTGGTACCAGGTATTAAAATGAACAAGAAAGTGAAGAAAAAATGGTGGTCTAATAATTTTTTCCATGACTGTATATACAGACAGCAGCAGCAGCAAGACACTGAACCCTAACGCGCCCCCAACTTCTCTGGCAGCGCTTTGCATGCTAGCAGCTGCCCGCCGATATCGATATTCGTCTTAAGATATATTTACATTATTTTCTGAAAGAAGAAGTGATTTTGGTGACATCTTGTGAGTGTTCCAATGACTGTTTGAATTAATTGAACTGAAAGGTAGGTACCGCAGACAGTGTCGCAGAGAGGAGAGAAAGGAGGCTTCTGATTGGTCAATTCTACATCCGCATCTTCGAAGAAATGAGGAAGTACCCACATCTGTACGATTCTCGTTCTCCACACTACAAAGACAGCACATATTCTAGTAATTCATGGAGGGAGATCGCGATGAATGTGGGTCTGGATACGGCCGAGACGGTGAGGAAGTGGAAAAACGCAAGAGATACGTTTAGTAAGTTTAGCTAGTTCGTGATTGGACCTCTCCATTGTGGCGTGGAATAACATAGCGGAGACCGCGCTAACTGCGACATACCAGCGACAAGATAACTGCGACACGTTGCCGCGAGAGTATACACAGCCCTTAAAGCTAGCGTTTTTCACCACTGAATACGGTCTCAAATCCTGACAAATAAAGTTTGGCTAGCTCTCAGTTAGCATTACCTTGTCCGGGTGGTGACGTTTCAGGTGGGCTCGCAGGTTGGTGATATTTTCAGACAGTGTTTCCGCTAGAAAAAATTGGCACCGGACAATGTGACCGGCAGGTTTTCAATTTACCGGACAAATGTTTGAAATTCCGGTCACATAGGCTATATGAATTTATTGAGGTTAAAAATAAATCCTATGCAGTAGGACGATATCAATGCAAGTCATTTATTAGTATTTTTATTGAAAAACAGGCTATTTCAAATAAAATAAGTCCCGTCAGTTGACTCACGAGCATATTTTCAAAAAATAAATAAATATTGCAGAAGCTTGCGCTCTTCTGACACATGAATGAACATAAAAAGATGAAGGTCCATATATATCTATATATATATATATATATATATATATATATATAAGATAAAACAATTTGCAAACAAATTAAAAAACACATCTGGAGTGGCAAATAACATTTTAATAACGTGCCCATGCTGCCAACTTGAACCATTACCCATTTTATTACAACTGAAATTGTGCTTGGGAGGAGTATTTTCACCGGATATTTTGACCGGAGAGATTATAAAACGTTTGTGTGACACAGCTTACAAACCGCCATACTTTTGTCTAAATCTTCGCTTTCCTTTTTCTTTTTAAACCCGAACTTCTCCCACACATCTGCTTTTAAGCACACAGGCGCTGGATTTATACTCGAAAAGCTAGCTTCTGGATAACCTGTTAGAAATGCTCTACAGCGACACTAGCGGCTGGTGGACTTAATGGCTATACGAGCTTAGAATATCGATACCCGCGGCTGAAATATCGATACAATCTGGGAAAATAAAATATCGATATATATCGCAGAATCGATAAAATCGCCCAGCCCTAATTTTAACATTTGGGTCAACAGAGACTGATTTACTTTCGGTGCCAGCCTCTAGTGGTCATTTGAGGAACTGCAATTCACTTTCTGGATCGTGTCGGACGAGCAAATCGGATTTTAATTTGATTAATTGTCTCCAACTGCCAATTTACGGTATCCATTCATATGTAACTTAGAAAAGTTTAATGAGAAATGAATATATTGTATTTTCTCATTTAAAAAAAAATAATAAATCCAAGAAGGTGAGACGGAGCTCTGCTCAGCTGTCAAGGTAGAAGAATATTACAACAGAAGCAGTTTTTCATTTGTGGTATTTATTGAAATAGTAGCTGTTTATATCTGTTTGTGTGAATATATCTTTTCCTTTAACAATGTCTATGTGAATTTGTGGTGTCTTCAAAAACTGCTTTGTGTCCAGTGAAGTTCTTTTTTTTTTTTTTTTCTGCTCATAAATGCCATCCAAGTCTCAGTGATGGAGGAACTCCTCTGGGCTCTCCTTTTGTTGGAGCTGAACTTTACTGCTTGTCAAGAGCATAAGATATTCAGTTTCACTATTAATCACAGAGACTTGCTCACTTGGGTGTAAAGCCGTAAATAAATAAAACACAGTAAAGCAGTGGAGACGAGTAGAGAGAGAGTTTGTGAAGGAAGGCGGCTGGGGAGCGTATTAACAGCACGGCGAGTTATGGACGGCAGTTTTTAATCCCCTCTGCCCGGTTTCATTAGAGCGAGCCGTCATTCGTCATTGATCACTGGCTGTCACGGAGGATATGTGGCGGCCTTGAGCTGCGCTTCCTTCTGCAGGACGCTTTAATGGAACGGTTCAGTCGGAGGCAGCGGACGGAGGGATGGCGTCACGCAGATGGAAAAAGGTGGCGGGACTGTTTAACCCCTCTGGCTGACAGTTAGATCGTGAGATTGTCACACGGTGCGGCGGCGTGGTCTTAATGGCGTCCGGTGTTGTGTGGCGCGCGGCGAGCTGAGTGCGTTTCCTTTCATTTCCTTCACAGGTCAAGAGATGCAACTGTTTCGAGTCTTCTAACAGCCTCGGCATACCATCGACGATCTAATTATCCTCATCCTGCCGTCTGAGCGTCATTTACTTCACCTCCAAAAGTTTTGTCTTTAGGTTTCCATTTATAGCTTTTATAGTTTCAGTTTTCAGTCTGAGCTCAAAGTCTGAGCTTTGGTTGCATGCAGAGAGGCAGAGTACGTTAGCGGAAACAGAATCTTGAAGCTAACGACTGTTTATTATCTTCTTTAAAGACGATCAACATCCAGCACTTTTGTTGACGGTGATTAAACGCTGGGTTAAGCTGAGTCTTAAGCATCGACTGTATGAAGAAATCTGGACAAACCTTATTGCGATGTAGGCTAAAGGTTAGCTTTTTTGAAGCCGGGGACGCCATCTGGCCAGGAGCTGACTCAATCCAAAAATGAGTAAATAGGTTGAGTGAATTAGCCTGGCAGTTGATAGACCCCTTACTTCAGTTACCATAGGTTTGCTATTCTCGCTTAGCTTACCTCATGCTAAACTGTGATGCTAACTAAGACCTTATACTGTTCTGAAACATCTGAAACGGGCCGAGTTCTGAGAGCAGCCACCATGGCGGACGGACATTTGCAGCGAGCTGGTCAGTCGCCCAGAGGATACGCCAGGGGTTATGGTTACCTAGCTAGCTAGCACCAGGAAAATCAGTTAGCAGTCTTTGGCAGTCAGCTTGGCTGCGGACCAACTTTAATTATTACCAACCAATAATTAAAGGAGATATTGAGAATCAAGATTGAGCTTGACTATAGGGGTGTAAAAAAATAAATAAATTTGGCAATATATCGCGATTTTCAGTCGCCCAATATAATATCGATTTTTCAGCTCCTAATATCGATTTTTTTTTAGGAAAATACTTAATTGTGCAAAACGCTGATAATAAACAATCAATAGGTTGTTTTGAAGCAAATAGTTTTGACTCAATTTGTCCTCTGAATGATCAATATCATCTGATGAACATATACAGCAACTTGATTTTTCATCTCTACTTTTAATTTTGATATTAACTGGGTAGAATATCGCAATATATCGCGATTGTGATATCCTGATAATATCGTATTGTGACCCAAGTATCTTTATACATATCCAATGCCAATACTCACCCCTAATTGACCGCAGTGTTAATGAAAATTTGAAAGTGATCCAGAATCCAGGATTTCTTCTGGATCACACCCAAAATGAAATCAGTTCTTTCTTCATTTCATCAAAATCCATCCGTAACTTTTTGACTTATCTTGAACACAGACAAACAGATAAACCTGGCAAAAACACAACCTTCTTGACGGAGGCAACAAAAGTCTTTACCAAGCCAGGATAGGATTTGGTTTCCAAAACACTTGTCTTGAAAGAGGGATGCTGTCCTGTGAGTGGCGTCGTCTTATATTTGGGTCAATACTCTATTTCCTCGTGTCATTCTAACTTTTCCTTCACTGGTTTTACACAAATCAAGATACTTTTTTTTGTAGTTAAAGTTTGGTTTTCTATTAAGTTGAGGGCTGTTGTTGTTTCCGCAGCGCTGGAACCTTTGGGAATCTAGATCACAGCTGTCTGGTGGCAGCCCTCCCACGCACAAAACACACTTTCTACCGCCTCTTGTTTCTCTTAAGACCGGCTCCGTGAATTTATTGTTGTTGGAATTAAAGCCCGAGCTGTTTTTTTTTTTTTTTTTTTTTCAGCAGACTTGATAAACACCCCGCATCACCCTGGAGTGATCTCTTGTTTAAAGGAATCATAAAAACGAGTCAAAGCGACGTCTGAGACGATGGTGGAAGCTGCGGCACAGGAAATTCAATCCCTCACAGTGAGACAAATTGTTCCATTAGCGACTCGCTGTCCTTTCAATTTCTCAGCCTGTTGATTAATAGCCAGAGAGCACTGTCTGTCACGGCGGGAGTCTAACTTGGCATGTCTTCCTGGCGACTCCTCAGCCGAGGCCCCCCCCCTATAATGAGCCCGCGCTCTCGGCGCTCGGCGGCAGATTGCTTTGATGCTCCTATTTACCCGGCTTCTGTCGGATCACCGTGCAGACGCGCGCAAATCCACCCACTCGCCCGCCCCTCCGCGTGAAAATTAGAGTGGCGCGCTCGTTGGTAATGGAAAAAAAAACGAGGCGCTGCGATCCTCACAAATGAAAATCAGCCAGGCATTGTCAGTCACTTTGGTGTAATGCGGTTAGACGTCCCATTTCCAATTTCCATCACCTTCTTGGTTAGAGTTGAGCTCCTACGGCTCGACCGGGCTAATCAAGAGCTTATACTTAGTAGACAGGCGAATTCATAGAGCTGCATATTTCACCCCTAAGGATGAAATAAGAGAACAGCAGCAGAAATCAATTGGCTCTGGCTTAGACGTTCGCTAATGCCTCAGAGCCGGGGCTGAATGCTAATGTTGTTCTAGATCAATGCCCTGAGGAGACGACGGCCAGTATTCTCAGCCTCTACAACCCTCGTTTTACTGCTTTTATCCCCAAGAATTTATGAAGTTTAAGTTGAATGTTGCTTCTTTAAATCCTTTGTTGTTTTGTTTCTTGCATGCAAGTATTTAATTCTATTAAATATTGGTGCCATGTGCTGGTAATTACAGCCAAAGGAAAAGCTGTGGCGAATATTCAAAATAACCACCATATTTGGCACCTTGCATTTATTTGATTGATTCTTTGCACTATTAATTAATAAGTCCTCTCACGTTACAATGTCAGGACCACACTGTTGGTCTCAAAGGCTGGAATAAGGTCCCGGGACTTTATTCTTTTTATTTGAAAACGTTTCACCTTTTTTCCAAAAAAGTTTGAGCGCTGAGTGTAAATGTAAATTAAAAAAAAGCAATAATGTGCAAATCTTGTAAACACGTTTTAATCCTAGCAGGACATAAAGAACACACCAGGTATGAAAACAGAGACATTTTATCATCCTTCCATCCATCCATCCGTCCATCCATCCATCATCTATGCCTGTTTAGTCCTATACAGCAGTGGTCCCCAACGCCCGGGCCGCGGACCGGTACCGGCCTGTAGATCTATTGGCACCGGGCCGCGCAAGGAAAATTAGCAATTTAGGTTTTATTTATTATATGAGTCTGAACGAGCTTTTATTTTGAAAAATCGTTTATTTTGAAAAATGACCGGATTCTCTCGGTTTCATCTCGGTCACTTGAGCGCAAAAATTTAACCCAGCTAGCAAAATGAGTAAGAAACAGATGTCTTTGGAAAGTTTCCTTGTGAAGGAGAAAATGCACAGTGAAGAAAAATAAGACCAGCCGACGACTTCCAAGAAAAAGAAAGATTTTAACAGACAAAACCAGGAGACCTACTGAAATATGGATTTATCACGACAGGTGATTCCCACGTACCAAGCCTGCTCTGCATGAGTTTTTTGTTGTCGTTATTTATTTAATGTGTACAGAGGATGTTACCAGAGACTGTGGTGTTATACTCATGTTATTGCTGCACTGTAACGAGTAAGCCCTGGTCCAGGATGAAAACTGGCCAACATGCATTTCAATCCTCTTCTTCCAGTGGGAATTATTTGATATGTGTTTGATATAATTACCAATATATAATGTTAAACTGTCTGCCTCAAACCCCTTCTGGGTTTGTTATCATCAGTTAAATTCTGTTTCGGTCTGGGATGTCACAGTTGTCCCTGAGCACAATAATGGACGGCGTTATTGACATGAATAGTTGATGCATCGAGTTTCCCTACAGTGTGGGAGAACAGACATTAAAAGGCAAGTTGCAGCAATGTCAGGTTTATCAAATGTAGTCGTAGCAGTTGACTGCACTCGCATCGCTATTTTTTGGTACAGGCCTTTTTCCGCTTTGGAGCGCACAAAACTTTTAGCAGGGATACTGCACAAGGTTTTAAGATGCTCCAGATGTAGGACTCTTCTCCTGTGAAGCCATGCTGCTGTGATGGATGCAGTATGTGGTCCAGCATTGCTGAAATATGCAAGCTCTTCCCTGGAAGAAACGTTACCTGGATGGTTGCAGATGTTGCTCTAAAACCTCCATGTACTCTTCAGAATTGATGGAGCCTTTCCAGATGTTGAAGCTGCTCACACCATTAGGGGTGTGAAAAAAAAAAAATCGATTTTGCAATATATTGCGATTTTCGGCTGCCCAATATAGTTTCGATTTTTTACAGTGGTTACAATGCTGTCAGTATGTTGTAATGGTCACTTGAATGTGCAAAAACGCTAACAATAAACAATAAATAGGTTGTTTTGAAGCAAATAGTTTTGACTCAATTTGTCCTCTGAATGATCAATATCATCTGATGAACATATACAGCAACTTGATTTTTCATCTCTTTTAATTTTGATATTAACCGGGTAGAATATCGCAATATATCGTGATATCCTGATATCATATTGTGACCCAAGTATCTTTATACATATCATATTGCGAGGTTCTTGCCAATATACTCACCCCTAATATTATTGCAATATATCGGGATATTGTGATAATATCGTATCATGGCCCAAGAATCATGATACATATCATATTGCAAGGTCCTTGCCAATACTCACCCCTACAGTGCAGTGATGTCCAGTTAATAATCATAAAGAATCAACGCAGGCAAGACTAGCGGGATCATCTTCCTGCAGTGTCCCACATGATAATAAGACCTATTTTTTAGCCATATTGTTTAACATGAAAAAAACTCGAGAGCTTTATCAGATACTGAAGGCCACAACGACTGCTCAGGACGTCAGATAGTTCAGCTCAAACTCAGCATCAGAGGTCTCGGAGATCAAGATCTCCCTGCTAAATATTATAACTCATGACAGTTGAGTGACCTATATTTATCAGTTTGGCCGAGCGCCTCTCTAATGAATCTATAAATCACCCAGGTAAGATAGAGGATGTTATTAATCAGCCTGTTCCACCAAGATCATTTAAGGAAACGTGTCAATGATGAGCGTAAAAATAGCTCTTCGTTTCCTGTGTCCAGCCTCACGGTGACGTTTTTAGATCCAGGGTTTAATCTACCGAAACCTAAAAGTGCAGCATGCATCTGGACTCGTCTGCTAACGTGACCGCGTCGTGGATGCGGGACGACTGCGACGACATGACTAATGTCGGGAAGAAGATTTACATGCAGATTTAAGAGCATAACTCCACTTTCTGCATTGTGCTGACTCTGCTTTATCTCTAACAGATGGGGCTTTTATTTCCTCCTCGTTTTAAATCATTGTTCTCTTGATTTTTATTTTTGCAACGACAAATTTCCTGATTGATTGCAGTGAAATCCAGAGCTTTCCACCTGTGGATAAAAGCCAACTAAAATGAAAATCTGCCTGATGGATATTTCTCTTCAAAACAGCATGCTTTTTGACAGCGCATTGAATTAGACTGAAAAATACCAGAATTACATCACAGTTAGGTCCAACCAACTCAGCAAGCTGGATTTCTGAGCTCGTTTGAAAGAAAATAAATTATAAAAGGCTCCAATGAAATATGGATAAAAAGTGAAGACAGACTCTTTGAAGACTTGGAAAAGCAAGAGTGGCGAAAGAACTTTGCTCGGTCTGTATTCGTGGCGATATTCGTGCTGGTGGGCAACACAGAGGATAACTCTCACCATGTGACCTGTGACATAATCTGCTGAACTGATCAAATACACTCAGTTAATCTACTTTCTTTGAGGAAATCACTCTTATTCTTCCCTTCTTTTTTTCTCCGAATCACCTAAACTGTTCATAAGACGAACATTAAAGTCCCACCTGTTAACATTTTAATAATAATAATGGAAAAAATGACCATGGCAAAGTTTGTACCATTAAATTTTTCCAACTAGTCTTTTTTTTGGCATCTTCCACATCATCATTGTGGTTCACCTCCATCACTCCCATCACCAGAGACTGTTTACTGGTCACCCGTCTTTCCCGGTTCTTTTGGATCTTACTGCTACCTTTGACACAATACATCATGACACTATTTTAAACTCATCTTGACTTGCATGTAGGCTTTAAAAGTACCGCCCTCAAGTGGTTCTGGTTGTATTTGTCTTAGTTTCCCAGTCCACCTGGACCAGTCTTCTTCAGCTACAGCTCTGCTTAGCGGTGGAGTACCACAAGGCTCCATCTTGGAACCCATTTGTTTTGCATCATTGTCGTGGGTTCTCCCTTCAAAAGTGTTCCAAAGTAGCCAAAAAAGAAAAGCAGGTGTAGCTGAAAAACTTGTGGTGGTGCAGACTTTATTGCTGTAATCCCCAAAGTGACAAAATAAAGGAAAAACTACTAAGAAATAATAAGAGCTTCCCGAGCATTTAGCATTTTAAATCTCTGTTCAAAACTCTTCTCACTGGTTTTTTGGTACCAGTAGACAATTATATCATCACTTTTATGGTAAGTACAAGCTGTTTATACATTTATTTTTTATGGTTTAATCGGATGCTGGCATATATTCGTTTACAAAGCTATTTTTGGTGTTCCCCATCATCAATTAATCAATCAATGTTTATTTGTAGAGCTCTTTACAACACACAAGGTGACCAAAGTGCTTTCCATTAAAATCCACATTAAAACAAAACAATTTAAAATCGACATAATACAATTAAAATTAATCTCACATCAATACTGTGTATTAAAAGCCAATCTAAATAAATAACTACCTTAAAGACTTAAATTCTTCTAAAACCCTCTGGGAGTTACTGTCTTCGCTCCCAAGACTTGATTTCTTAGACGGTGTCTATTGTCTGAACTGAGATGGAGGAAAAAGGCATTTAGCTAAGTTCCTGCTTCCACTTGGAATCAGCTTCAAACCCACCTGAACCTCAAGGATTTGGTCTCGTTGTGTGAATTTAAGCATATTTAGATATTCTAAATGCGTCTACATCCAACTGCAGATGCTATTTCTGATTATTGCTTGCTATGTTTATAATGACTCGTGAAAATTTCTAAAGTCTAAAATAAGTGGCTAGCTCTGTGGATTATCTTAGTCAGTCTGGCCGGGTCATTAGTTTGAGGTCCAGAACTGGGCTGCGTCATGTTTGAAACTCTTTACAGGAAACTGGCTGTTCTTTTTTTTACACAATTATATGATTTTAGGATCAAAAGCAAAACGCATTGTGGCTCTCAACATCTGGTTGAAAAGTAGAAAGCCAGTATAAACCAGCGATAGGGCGCTATCATTTCCTATTACTGTGCACATGTTGCATGTCATCATTTGACACTTTCAAATTAGTTTAATCATATTTCTCTTTTCATTCAGGGCCATAAATCTGATGCCTGTTTTTCAGTCAGGTCTGGTGGTCGTAGGTGTCATTCAACTACTTCTGCGTCCGAGCATGGCAGCTTCATTATCCTCCAGCAGATGGAGAGGTCATGTTTGTCCACAACATGGAGGTTTCTGTGTCATTACCAGCGATGAATCAGCATCAGCAGTGGAGGCTAACGGATTTAACGAGGCACCGGCAGGTTTATGTTGCTTGTCCATCTGACATTTCACCCCCATGAGGAGATCAGGAGGCCAGCTGCTGGGGGAGGAAGTTATTTATCAGGATTAAGTGACTGATTATCTTTAATTTAGCAATGCATGCAGCAGATTATTTCCCAAACATATGTCATATTAATTGTGTGCTCAAACTCACCCTTTAAGCCCCTATGAATCAAAGCTTTGTGGATTAGTTTTCTGTCACTTCCTGTTTGGAAAATCCTTCCATGGTGGTTAAGGGGATGAAAGGACGACTGCCCTTAGAACAATTGTGCCATTAATAAGACAGCTGCAGTCAGAACCCAGCATACGTACTGAAATATAACTACGTAAATGAATCAAAGGTTACAGGCAAGGTTGCGGGCTTCGTTCAGTCTTAATCTGACCTACAGAACCTTCGGGGTGTCCTGCCTCCACACTGCTGAGGCATCCTAATGAGCGTCCAAATGTCACCGACAACTGAGGAAAGGATCGGAAAGCACAGAAAGCAGCTTCTGTATCCACATTTGGTATTGCACCAGAAGCTTCTATTCTAGTCTCGGGAGGCTTTGCTTTATTTCAGAGAAGCTTAAGAGCTGGGTGACATATTCATCCTTCACTGGGAACCATTGGCTGTTTGAGGACCAGTTCAGAGGAGAATACTGTGACAGTGTTCAGAAAAAAAAAAAATGCCTAAACGATATAGATATATAGATATAGAGAGAGAGATAGAGATAGAGATAGAGATGAGATAGATGAGAGAGAGAGATATATAGAGATAGAGAGAGACTAGAGAGAGAGAGAGAGAGAGAGAGAGAGAGAGAGAGATATATGAGAGAGAGAGAGAGATAGAGAGAGAGAGATAGAGAGATGAGAGGGAGATAGAGATAGAGATAGAGAGATAGAGAGATATATAGATATATATATATATAGATCTATATATATATATATAGACTATATAAGATATTATATATATAGATATATATATATATATATATATATATATATATGTATATATATATATATATATATGTATATATACATATATATATATATTATATATATATATATATGTATATATATATGTATATATGTATATATATATGTATATATATATATATGTATATATGTATGTAAAATGCAAAATTGACCCACACACGTTTCTGTAAATATGACCCTCGGCCAATAAGTGTATTTACAGTCAACGTGTGGGACAGACATGGCAACAGAAAAGGGTCTTATGAACGGCAAGTTTAGCTTTAAGGTGCTGCCAGATGGGTCTGTTAACAAGAAAAAAGTTATTTGTATTTACCACTGCAGGGCGCGATAAAGTTAGTTTCACATCCGACATTCGCTTGTTTTTATTGTCTTTAAACTTTAATAGGGTCATGAAAACGGCACCGATTTCATCCAGGTTGGTATCATTTTGTAGATATAAGTATGCCAGACATTTCACAGGTGTCATCAACCCTCCAAGCTCAGTGGGTGTGGCTAAAACTCTCAGGAACAGCACTGAATGTCCTTCTGAGTACCTGCTGCTGCCGTGGAGTTTAGGGACCGTCAGCAAATTACTGCGGTCAAAAAAATACACTAAGAAGCAGATGAATAAAGACCTTAAAAAGTACGGCAGCATTGGTGGACTTCCAGTTTTCAAACTAAAGGCTTAAAAAAAAAAATCTGATTCCTGTGACCCTGAATAGGACAAAATGGGTATAGATGATAGATCGATGGATGGATAAACAGAACATTAAAAAAATTATTTGTGCGATTAATCGCGAGTTCACTATGAAAATTGTTCGATTAAAAAATGTAAAATGTAATCAACTGACAGCCCATATATATATAGACACACACATATAAAAGGGCCCTTTCTGTGTGGAGTTAGCATGTTCTCCCTGTCTTTGCGTGGGTTTCCTCCAGGTACTCCGGCTTCCTCCCACTGTCCAAAGACATGTATGTCAGGTTAATTGGTGGTGCTTAATTGCCTGTAGGAGTGGTTGTGAGTGTAAGTGGTTGTCTACATGTAGCCCTGCGATGGACTGGAGACCTGTCCAGGTGGACTCCTGCCTTTCACCTGAAGAGAACTGAGATAGACTCCAGCAGGTCCCCGTGACCCTGCAGAGGATTAAACGGGCATAGATGATGGATGGATGGATGGATAAACATATAAATATATATAGGAGGCTGGTAGGAGGTGGTTGGTCCTGAGCTTTTTGCATTTTACTTTTAATAAAGTAACAAGGGCTCCAAGTTGTAACTCAGAGGAATGGGTAACCAGTGAGTCTGAAACCAGACAGGTTGCAAAATAACATGAACACCAGATAAAAATGTCTTCATGCAGTCGAAGTAAATTTGATTACTAGTAAATATATTTGGTCTCTACAGAGGATTTAATGTTCTGTGTCACTCTGGGATAATTGTGATGGAGCTGAACTGAAATGGGTCCTGACAGTTCTGTTAATGGCGGGGGTCCCAGAGAAACCACCAGCATGCTGTTTAATTCTACAGATGAAGAGAAGAAGAAGGTTTCTACACTGAGGTGAAGCTTTTCATCTAGAAGCAGGCAAGCAGGCAGAAGAGACGAAAGACCCCCTACTGTCCCCCTGCTTTAAACATGAAGATGAAACGTTCACTGTAGAGGTATCCACTGTATGTCAGACTCTTAAATTCTTCCAAAACTCAGTGTAACAGAGCTGTTCTATACTAATGTCAAAACCTTGCTATCAGCTTTAGTTTTATTTGTTGGTTCTTCTTTAAGAGTGAAAACCGCTGAATAGTTTTATCAGCAGCAGACATTCAGGGTTTCCATAATTGAGTCAGTCAGAGACGGTTGAGTTGCCAACAGTTGTTTTAGGCTTAGATGACAATGTGGGCTTATGTTCAATAAAAGTCAGATGTTGCTCTTTTTTTTATTTAAAGCATGCACTGACTATTCGAAGGTCACGTTCAGGTTCACGAGTTTCTATTGTTGGAACAGCGACCGTCAGCTTTTAAGTCTCGCTGCAAATCCAGAAGCGTAATCCGCCTTGTTCATGAAACAGCCGTCTGTGGAGCGTCGTGAACAAAACAAATGTATTTAGTCTGTTGTTGGTCCCGGAAAACTGGACAAGTGCATCCACCGAGCCACGGTTGACCAACTTTCCTTCACAATCAGCAACAAATGTCTTTGGAGACGTCTTGGAAACGAGAGCAAAGCGCCTGATGAGAAGAACCAGCAGATCCAACGGGAAAGCATCCGGTCCTTGTCGTGCAGCCGTACAGGTCCACTTTTAAAAAGATCGCTGATGCTCTGGACGCTCACCATCCTTCCATCCTTCCATCCTTCCCCCCTCACAAACACAAAACATACTAAACAGGGAAGAAGAAGCTGGGGTGCAGTGGGACCATCCACAGACACCTCACCGTCGCATCTCTTTAACTGTCTTGTCTTTAAATGTTTCACTGCTGGTGTTTTTTTAGTCCTCTCTGATGAAATCAGGATTTTCGATGTTAATAAAGATGTTAGAATTTACTGCCAGAGAGGACTGAAGGACACATTCACCCTTCATATTAGCACAAAAAAAGTCTGCTATAAGGATTAAACTGCATATACATACTAGATGGTTTTGCTAGATGATGCCTCTCACCATGCAGACAAATAAAAGTAAACAGGAATACTACAACATGTGTTTATTCCATGTTGAGCCTCTGGTCACAACTATGAGAGTTAATTATGCTCACACTTCAGACAAGTCAGAAATATGAGGAAGTCCAGATGCAGCTATTTTTTAATAATTTTACAGTACAGCCAAAACTTGCTTGCCCGACTGCAGCGCGTCCATCCACGCATCGACCGGCGGGTCCCAGCACAGCTTTTCATCTAAAGTGTCGCCTGGCTGCAGTGATCTTCTGTGCCTGCTACGTTTAAAAACCAGACAAAGTTCCAGCTCCCGTCACGGTCGGAGAGGAGCGTATCCCTCTTAGCACGATGTCACACATCAGAAACGATGAAACTCCGCTAGCGAGACAACTGAGGGTCTATTCTCACCTAACAGTCCAGTAGACAAGACGTAATGTTTTAAGGCAGACTAGAGTTTGCTTCTCTGGTCCGATCGTGCAATCACACCTCCCACAAACAAACCGGACTTTCCGAGCAATCGTACTCTAGTCCGGCTAAAGCGGACTGAATCCACCCTTAACCTCCATTGCCTGTAGGGGGACTTGCAGAAGTTCACCTGTGCTGCTTTTTTGAATAAAAACAAAACAAAAAAAAACAAACCTTCCAAGATAAACAGATTTGAGTCTAATCCAGGCTACACCTAGGCAAGGCAAGTTTATTTGTGGAGCACAATTCGTACACGAGGCAATTCAAAGAACTTCACAGATGCATAAAATCATAAGAAGGCAAAATCTGAGTATCATCTGCATAGTTGTGGTAGGACACATTATAGCTGCGTATTAGCTGGCCTAATGGAAGCGCATGTACAGATTGAACAACAGGAGTCCCAGGATTGACCCCTGGGGAACTCCACAGGTCATGGCCATTTGGTCTGAGACACAGTTACAGTAGTAAGTGTCAGATACATCCCAAACTTTACGAACTTGGTCAAACTCGGGTTTTTGACATGTGCCGTACGAGTCACATGGGGCTAAGGTTCAGAAGCTAGTTCTGACGTGGGATACATGACGTGTTGTGAGGGTCAGAAACTGCATGAGGGCTGGAAGAAAATTATGAATGTGTTTGGTTTGGGATGTGAGCCAAGTTTGACTCAAACATTCTTTCCTATCTGGGTCAAAATAATATAAACAGGCCACCGGACTTCTAGAGCCTCTTCCTCATAGCTCATGTATATTAAAGCTCCTCTCAGCTGAAAGAAATACACAGTTTGTGCATTTCGCCCGTTCTGATTTAGAGGTTCGTCTGCGCTGTTACGGACAGTTTTCTTTTTGAGTTATTGAGCGCTGAGGACTGGAGGCGCTGCACATCATGTCTAATTAAAACAGGAACTTGTTATGTCCCCTCAAGCTGAACATGATGAAATCATATCTCATCTCACCCTGCAAAAAAATAAAATAAAATAAAAATCATGACAATGTCCTTCATCCCTTGATCTGTATTTATTAGGCACGATCTGTATTTTTGCTGCACATACTGGAACTGACGATCTGAGTTTGGACTCCAGTTAGTGAATCTCAAGTCTATACGTTTTATATATATGCAGTTTTAGAGGGAAATCTACTGAGAAACATTCTGTTTTAAAGCCCACAACAGCCCTGCGGGCATGTGTGGGGGGGGACTGATGCTGGTTCAAACGCTGAACTGAGCGAAGCTGCCGCTGAAAACACTAAAGCAGCCGCGTCCTGCTGCTTGTACTGTAATGAACACGACGCCGCGGCGTTTAAAGCTGCTGGGGATTCTTTGTATTGTAAATTCTCTTTCATCTAAACTTTCTCGCAGACTTTCTGCCCCCGAAAAGGTGGACTGTCAGCTTCATTCACAAAGTTCTGTCGGCTACATGATAAGAAAAGACGCGTATAAGCTTCTAACATGACATTTATTCAGTCAGGGGAGTTTTTTTTCCTTTTTTTAAACGAGCTTTAAGCCTTTATAATCTTTAACCACAACTAGCGGCTAACGGGAACACCTGAGTTGAACGCTATTCATTATATAAATGATAGTACTGATCTATAATTTCCTTTTTTTTTTTTTTTTTTAAGTTGCGCAAGCAACAGTTTAATTAGCATTATTTAGCATACTTGAAGACCGGGGGCAAGAAACACTCTGGGCTCAGCTCTTTTCAAACTTTAACGTTACCAGTTCCAGTAACTTTGTTTAATGAAAAAATAAAATCTAAGTATTTCAACTATAAACTGTATCAGACTTTTAGGAGGTGTTTGGGACAGATACTCTACACACAACTCTGACTTAGAGGTCTTCACGGGTCCACTTTAATGGACCTGAACCCAAATGGGAACCCGTGGAAATGGGACTCAAAACCGACCCGACCCGAGCTATTATCATAAGTCTGAACCCAAAAGGTCCCGCAGAACCGTCCCGACCCGAGTCTTTTCCGATCACGAACCGAACCGAGATACCGGAATAGAACCGAGACAATCCAGCCCATAGTTCATGTTAAAGTTTTAGTTAGCGTTAAGTTAGCGTTGAATAAAACTTTGATTTTCTTACTTAAAGTTGTCTTCTTCTACCCGGTTCAGTTGCTACATAGGCTACGTGATGTAAACAACAATAAATCCACGTTGTTATTCTCTTTGTGGATACAGATGCTATTTGTAGCAACTGCTATACTAATAGCCTACACCGGTCAGGACGTGTCGTGAACATATTCTCTCATCCAGCGTTGTCATGTTGGCGATCAGTTGTGCTTTACAGCTGCCGGGCAAACCGCTAATAACACGCTACGGAAACATGATTGTTTCATGACAAACACGCCACGTTAATGAATAATTAATTAAACTGCCCCGAGTCCTGACATTAGCTAAACCAAACTACTGTTTGTTTGTTTGTTTACCTTTGCTTGACCTGTCACCTGACATTTCACAGCCTATTGGATGGAAGGGGGCGGGGACATGGGGGCTGAGTGACAGCTGCCACCACCAATATCTTTAACTCTCTGGAGTAAACGCGGACCCAGCCTGTCAGAGAGCACCGACCGGACCCGAGACTAACTGTACCGATTCAGACCCGAACCTGGAGTCACGTCTTGTGAATGAACCTGAGACCCGAGGTTTCCGGGTTGTTGGGTTGTTCCGAAGATCTCTACTCGAACCTCAAAGAAATGTTACCTCATTTAGAAGTTATTTCCATTTATGCCAAAAGTATGTCAGTTAAGATTTGAATGGTCTGAATGGTTAATAATAAATAGTCAATGCATGCATTACATTTTCTGATTGATTAAAGAAACTGTTAATGTTGTAATAGTTCCAGGCTGTTTGCAAAGGTCTAATTGTAAAATACAGCTGTGATGAAGGATGCACTCTTGTTTTAAAACTGTCTGCAGAGTTTTGTGAGTTTGCAGGGATTTAAAAAAAAAAAAAAGTAAAATTAATCTGTCACTGTCAAAAAGAAGATTATAAAATCTAAGAGCCGTGGACAGTGGTCCTGATTAGGACGCGTGTGAACTGAAAGTGAACCGAAAGCAGCTGAACTAAAGAGTGCGTGTGTGACGAGAGGTTCGGGGGAATTTATCATCCGTGTAAAACAGCAGCCCACGATGCCTCGGCTGATTAAGCGTTGCCGGCGATCTGCTCGTTCTGTGGCGCTCCAGAGCACGGTAATAATCCACTTACATGTGGAGTCATGAAAACAATCAATCTCTGCTGCACAAACGGATTCACCGTAAGGACACGGAGGATTCACCTCACACCTGAGAGACAAGTCGCTAAGGTTTTAGGAATAAGTTGAAATACACAGAAATGTGATTTTCTTCATGTTGCTAACAGATGTTAGGTCAGAATTTTCTTAACTTTTAGGCCCAGAACCAGTGTAGCTAGAGGGTCACATTTGTACACAAATACACATCAGTTAAATATTGGAAATAGTACTGTTATCAATAGTATTATTAATATCTCAGTATTGATCATTCTTAGTGTATGTTTTGTCTTCACTTTATATTAGAAATGTAGCAAACTAGCCCAGTTAGCCAGTAAAAGCCATGTGCTGCATTGAACAAAGGACTTGGCCAGTAAGACCATGTGCTACAGAACAAAGGACCTGGGCAGGTGAGCAGCATAGGATTGTGGGAAAGGGTGATCACCTTCCTTTTGTTAGAGAACACCACCAGTGGATTGGACAAGAAGACCAAGACTGGCCAATGGGAGAGCCAAGTCTAAACCGCGGCTCCTCCCCATCTAGTTTCTGTATAAATTGCTGTTGTTTTGTTTGTTCGCTCTCTTCTGTGTTAGAGACTGCCTCTACCAGGGAGCCGTGATATCACGTTTGTTGCAATTAAACATCTGTGTTGTACTTGTACTACCGACCAAGACTCTCCTTTCCAGCAAAGAACACGCGGTTAGATTCTTTTCAAAAAAGATTCCTAACACAGATTATATGAAAGCACATATAAAGAAGTTGGATTTAGCACATTGGTCAGATGAAAAAAAACGATATATATATATATATATATATATATATATATATATATATATATATATATATATATATAGGGCTGGGCAACGATTAAAATTTTTAATCGTGATTCATCGCATTATTTCCCTGATTAATCACAATTAATTGCATTGTTTACCCAAAATTAAATTATGAATTCAAAAGTAGTGTAAAATGCGCTTTTATTTAATCCTGTTTTTTTAAAAAAATCAAGAAAAAAAGTTTACAACAAAATCCAACAAAATGATTGTGTCTCAGGACAATCAGAACATTAAAACAGGTAATTTCTGAGGTAACAGCAGAAACTTTTAACGGGGAGTTCAACTTGTCAGTTGTTACAAATAACCTTGTTTCTGTTGAATCCTCCGTCTGGGAGAACTTTAAAATGAAAATGTCCATGTTAAAGTTCAGGAACTTTACCAATCTGTGTATCAATCAAAAATTTAAAAAATTTAAAAGTGACATTTTATTATGTTTTTCATTTTTCAATCTAACACAAAAAATGAAAAAAATGCCTGTTTTTTTTATATTTCAATTTTAGACTTGGATCAAAAATATGAAATTAAAAAACGGGCCACAGAACTGAATTTGTTTTATAATGGAGGACTGGACTTTCTGTTGTCATTACACATCTGTGCCACTAGATGGAGCCGCACTGCAGTAACCAGCTAGAGAACAGCAGGACAGTGAACACATGGAGCAGATCTGATGGAACATGGAGGAATGACACGAAAATTTTGTTGCTGTCCAGAATTTTTTTTTTCAGACAGAATTGTTAATATTGCTACCTGAGTTGCTACCTGAACTGTAAAGTTCACGGATTTTTACCGTTCTCCATGTCTGTTTTAGCTTTTTCGCATGTTTGTCTTGGTTCCGCAGCAGCCAGAAACGGACTTTTGAAAAGAAAAGCATGTGAGCAACATGTGTTAAAGTGCAATAAAATAAATGTATTAATGAGTTAACGCGATAATGACGCACTAACTTGCCCAGCCCTAATAAATATATATATATAGATAGATAGATAGATAGATAGATAGATAGATAGATAGATAGATAGATAGATGGATGGATAGATGTTGGTATTACATAGATGTTCAAAGACACGAACACACATGCTGCTTTGCATGCAGTACAGTCACACAAAAACTTTATGTAACCTCTCACACACTTTTTCACCCTCACATACAGAAGTAAGAACAAACAAACATGGAAAAAAAAAGCATAATCAGGACATCAAACAAACCATCCACTGTGTGTGCAACTGTTCGAGTTTGAGGTGGGAAAAAAAAGAGGACAACAAAGTGAAATCAAGGGGAACTGAGTTGTGAATCTTTTTTCACAGTCTGACCTCAGATCTTGAGCTTCTTGGAGCTTATTCTGCCCTCAGGGTTTGTTCCTAGAAGAGATGAAAGGATACGCTGACACAGGGGTGACGGGGTTCAGTTATCTCACAACCTCTAACCCACTCACATTTACTGGATGGTTATTTAGCGTAGTCCGCTTGATGTGAGTAAAATGAGTAGGATTAAAGACGTGATTCGCACAATTTCAATAAATATAATAAGATAAGGAGGGAAAATCATGGGCATAGATCAGGGGTGTCAGACTCATTTTCACTGAGGGCCACATCAGCATCATGGTGGCCCTCGAAGGGCCAGATTAACAGCATGAATGTAACAAAATGCAATGTAAATCAAAATAAATTAAACTACACCTTGTTAAATAACCGTTTCTGAATGTATTATGTATTCAACAATTATTCTAATTATTATTATAACAATTATTATATTAAACTCAGGGTTTGTGGTTGTAAACCTGCTCTCGCACAGGTAATGGTTAGAAGTGGAAGCGATTTTTATTTTTCTTGCAGGCTAAATTTAGCATACTTAGTCCATTTATTCGTTTTATCGTCGTTCATGAAACTGTCTTCCTTGTGCATCAAATTTTTTTTTCTTGGACATGTTGAGGTTAGTTTGTAGAGGTTGTTCTTAAGTTCGTCAGTTCTGAAAATCATCTTGATATCTTGCTCACGGTTATATACTGTTATCTTGTAACAACGAAATGCATTATGGGAGATGTAGTTTATTGTCCATATGCTCTTTAAAGTGCCGTTTGCTTATTTTAAGTCTTGAAATATTGGTTCAAAATTTAAGCCAATAATGCACGAGCTCTCGAGGGCCAAAACAAAATGATGTGGCGGGCCACATTTGGCATGGATCAATACTTGGTTAAGATACTCCTTACAGCAGCTAAGAAAGCCATAACTAGAAGTTGGTATAAATCTGAGTCACCTACGCAAAATCAGTAGTTTGATGTCACACAGGAACTATGGATAATGGAAAGACTGACTCATGTTTTACGTTTGAAGGAAGATCTGTTTGCAAAGAGATCGCATAATTGGACACTTTATCTGAGGAAAATATAAGGACATTGGCTCACATCTTGTGTAGACATTTTTAATGTAATTCAGCAACTGGAAATGTACTCCTTTCTCCAACTCTCTTTTTCCTCCTTTTTATTTTGGATTTTGTTTTACTTGCTTTGAACTGAAGTCAGCATTTGTATTCTGATTTGTGATTGTACATTTCCTATTTTCTGGAAATCCTAAAAAATATTTTAAGTAAAAAAAAAAAAGAAGAGAGGAAGCTACACTGTGACGTCTCAACTTTATCGGGGCATGTTGCTGTTATCAAACTCAAAATGACCACATCTGCTTCGTAAAATGGTTTGTGTCTGCAGTTTGATGTTTTCTATGTTCCTTTATGAATGAAATGTGGCTCCCAGCTCTTTGAACTCAGGTTGTGTTTCAGCATCAGTTGTCTGAAATCATTCAGATCGTAGCGTCCAGAGAGACAAAGCTGTTTTAATGGCACCAAAAGCACATTAGGGAGTCACGATCTTGACTTTTTCCTTCATCAACACAACAGTTCTTGTTTAAAAGAAGGAACATGTGGTTTTGCATTCACGACATTTTACTTAAATAACATTTGCAGTTACATACGGCCTCCCCTAAATACTTTCATATACTTCTAGCCGCGGTAGCACTGCGCACGGAGGGTTTTCTGGGGGAAGTCGATCAATCTTTTTCCCGCCAGAGGTATAAACATGAAATGACAGATACAATGCCACTGTTGATGTTTGATTAAAGGCCTGCAGCCGCTCCTGAGGGAGCGACGGATGGAGAAAGAAAAATAAGTGGGTTTTTTTTGTCCAGGTCCACGTGAGTAGTCGCTGTCGGAGTGCTAGCGTAGCAGCGACGGTGTTGGTGAATCATTGCACGTCTATGAACCCCTCCATCTCATTTGAAGAGAAAACGGGTCTGGTTTCTGTCAAAAAGCAGAGGAAAGAGTTGATAAAGGTGCAGCAGATGATCAGCTCCCTCACAGCTACTGAAGCTTCTGCTCGTGTTTCCATGAAGGTGAAATCTCATCATAAAGGAAGACGTTACAGGAAAGTTAAAGTATCTGTTCAGCTTATACAAGAAAATGCTTTTCGCTTGAACTTGGATTGACCTACCTTTGACCTTTTTAACAGACTATACCTGTGCTGCCTTTGTGCAACAACTAGCATTATATCTTCAGTGTGAATATTAGCAAACATTAGCAACAGTAGTTTAGCCTCCTGACCGATCTGGAGGAAATAATGCCAGGAGGTGGCTCGTTGGCAACTTTTTATTTTTTCTTTAACAAATAATGATCTAATGTGACAGTCGACCACCGAATGTTCTCCGTTTGTCCCACAACCAGCTGTTAGTTTGGTCTAAATATTCTGATCAATCGTCTATCAAGCTGATACTGTCAGTGTGATTGACATGTGAGTAGAATACCTCATGTTCTTCATTAGATTAGATTAGATTAGGTTAAATTAGATTAGATTAGATGTACTTAATTCATCCTCCAAGGGGGGAATTTAAAATCTCATCAGCTCATCAATAACATAATTAATAATAATTTAAACAGCATTAAAAAATTAAAAAGAAGAATTATAAAGTGTAATTGCTGCAGGAACAAAATACCTCCTGAATCTCTCCGTCCTGCAGCGAAGAGAGAAACGATGGGAACTGCTGCTGCTTTGATCCAGATGTGTTATAAAGATTATTCAGGATGACCTCAACAGGCCGCATTGTATATCACTACACTAGAGGTGGGCAGATCGATCCAAATATCGATAATATCGATACCAACGCTGATTTTGATTTCGAATGATACTTGTGTAAAAAGATTGATACTCAATCTTTTTTTCTTTCCCACAAGCACTGACTGCTGCGAAGTGTGAATTCATTGAAGTCTGTGTCTGACATGCTGTCGCTGTGTTCTTCAGTCCAACAGAGAGTCTCCAGGTAGATCAGAGTGGTCAATTTCAGCATCAATTCATATCAACTTTCAAAGTACATGATACTTAAGTCACATGTTACTGGGGCCAACTCAGAAAAACATAAATAAGAGCTTAAAATAACCCAGTACATGGGTTATATCCCATTTAACTGTCTTATCTAAGTTAAAATAACATTAAATAATCCTTTATTTATCCCACAATAGCGACATTTATAGAGTTAGAGCAAGAGGAAAGGGCACACAGTGCAAACAAAATTACACAAGTTTTATATATAATATAATAGTTGCACAAGAAAAAACATCATGAACAGAACAATTCAACTAAAAGAATATTTACAGAAAAATGTTAATTGTGATAATAAAGTATTTCGCTGTCACCTATAAAGTTTGCCGAAATTGTATTCCAGGTTTTAACAAAATAATCCGAAGACAAAAATCACAAAAACACCAAAAGTCAGCAGTGTCATGATAAATCGAGTTTAATATGAAAAAGGTATCGGTATCGGTATCGCCCACCTCTACGCCCCACCACATCCTCCAGAGCAGTGGTGCGCAAACTGTGGTACATGTACCACCGGTGGTACGTGAGCGCTCTCTGGTGGTACGCAGGGAATGTCATGACTTTCCACATTTTTACTTTTTTTTTTAAAAAAAATTCATTATAAATACAATGTTTCAAACATAATGTGTAGCTTGAGATAATTAAAATTGTGTCTTATAAAAAATGTTACATATTCAGTTGCAGTGTAGATGTAACAACTTTTGAGTGAGTTTATTTTGCTCTGTGTAAGAGTATGAGTATGTGAGAATTGTTAACAGAATTTTAAATGTCTGATTCAGTAAAGTAACAATAAATAACCACAATAAGGAATAAACACCTGTGTGTTTAAAGCTAATTATGAAGGCATATATGGCTATATTTTAAAACTGGTCATCATGGTGGAACTCAGAGAGCTGAACAGTTTCTCAGGTGGGACGCAGGAGTAAATCTGCTCCATGAATCCATCCTGACTCCCATCTCTCATCACTCATCAACATATCGGGTCTATGCCTCTAAGATGATGTCAAAACAGTTGCTTTTCTCTATACTTACATTCAATTGGTTACTTAAAAGATGAAAAATAAGCAATTTAATGTGCAAAATCCCACCTGCAGTTTTAAATAATTGTCGGTCATTACACCAGTGTCGGCCAGGCGGTCTCTTGCATCATTGCTGCAGCTCTGCAATGGCTGCTGGGAGTCTGCCCGCCCCCTGAAACCCACTCCAGTTTTTATGCTAATCCTCTGTCCGTGCACTAACAAGATCATCAGAGAGGATAGCACACGCCGAGAACAAGCACACGGATGGACACACATGTGGAGGTAACGCCACCTGCACCGACATCAGCTGTGTCAGTAGAGTATCTCCAATATTCCATTAGAGTTATACACTGTACATGTGTAGCTGAAAAAAAAAAGTTATGTCTTTTTTCATCATGTAGAGCCTGTTTGTAGGGACTGAAATTGTTTAACTACTCACCTGTGTGATTCCCAGCCTTCCTCAGGCTGTTAGCTACTGGCTACTCCTTCTACCACAAAGGCTCATCTGCTGAATGATAAATGAAGCTGATGACTAAGTATGTAGTTAAGTTATGCAGATTGTCCGCACATGTGAATTAGCATAACATGTTTTATTTCTAATATTTATTCCTCTTGCTCGTTTCCTTTTTCTCGTATTCTCTGTTTCTCCCGGCCACTTCCATGACTCGAACAGCATGAAAAGGTGATGAAACAGCTGGTAAGACCTACTAAAAGATGGACGAGATTTATGGGCCGGGATGAGACTTTAATGTCCGGAGCTTAACGTTTTCTCATTCTCTGCCGGCCGTTGTGAGCGTAAGCCTCTCACCAGACAGCAGCACTAACACGTTAACTGCATTTGCTCGCAGACGAGCCCAGAAGCGTGATGACCCAGGAGCTGATTAAGCTTCACTCGTCGGTCACTGTGCCACCGAACTGTGACAGTGTTCATTCATCATTTATTCCAGCGTTCACTGCAGTCAACAGTCCTCCTGAACTGTAGGTGTCGCTACTGAGAGAATGATGCCACTATAACACAGGGACAGCGCAACAAAGCGTCGTTCAAAGTATTTCATTCATATACAGTCTAGACTGCACCATGTGAACACTTTGAACATACAACTTGACCTTATCTGTTTAACTTTTGCAATCATCATCTAATCCACCAAGTACCAGATCCTTTAGGTGCCTCCTGCAGGTATACCTCATCAAGGCCTTACCTTGACTGACCCCATAGGAAAGGGCGCAACCACAAAGCACTTACTTCAGGAGACCCTGCCAGCTAGCTGCTAACTGTTTCTTGACAGCATAGCTCCTGGAATTAGTGGAGCACTCAGACCCCTCCAACATGATACGGTAAGGTTGATTTCCATTAGCAGGTGTCTGGGGTAAAAACAAGGAGCCCCGTTTGGGTCATAATTCAATGAATAAATTAGTCTATTATTATGAAATACGTGTCCATTATTATGAAATACATGTTTATTATTATGAAATATTTCCCATTATTATGAAATATATGTGTATTATTATAAAATATGCCCCATTATTATGAAAAAATGTAATTATTATGAAATATATTTTTATTATTATTTAATCTTAGTTTAATGTATAATAGTTTATTTCAGAATGGCTTTTTAATTTAAGAATGAGTTTTTACATAATTGCTTCCTTTTTCATAAGAATGAGCTTTTACATAATAATGACATTTTGCCAGTGGGCGGGACCAGTGGTTGACCTGCATGCTCATTGGCTGATCCTTTTGGCCGTGAGGTCCCGTTAGCAGCGGGCCTGTGGCGTCATCAAGGTGCGCTCCTAGTCCGATTGTAGCTATGGCAGCTTGGACTGAGCTACGGGAAACCTTGATGTTTCTTAGTCGATGTCAACTTTTAACCTTAAACTGAGGTGCATTCTGCCACCTACTGGCCTGGAGTATATACATTGCACCTCTCGCCCACTATCAATATTCACTGTTCTGTTGCTTATACCTGAATGAAAGAGCAGCCAATCACAAAAATGGCTCCGCCCTCTCTGCTGTGATTGACACACAAATCATTCTCATGAAAAACAAAGCCATTATTATGTAAAAGCTCATTCTTATGAAATACGAAACCATTATCATAATAATGGGAAATATTTCATAATAATAAACATGTATTTCATAATAATGGGAAACATTTCATAATAATGGATACATATTTAATAGTAATAAATGCCTGTATTTAATAATAATAGACTAATTTATTTATTGAATTATGACCCAAACGGGGTTCCATAAAAACCAAGGAGCTGGAACTGTTACTGTAGTTGTGTCTTGTTACAGTGTCGGACCCGGTAGGATCAACTGACTCAGCGCGCTAACGCTCCGTACCACTCAGTGGCGGTCATGCACCACTTTTGGTGCTCGCCAACCACAAATGCAATAAAGGAGATAATGATAACGAAACAGAACAAGAAGAAAAACAAGTCAGGAGGGGGCTGAACAACATCGTCTCTTGCCTACAATTAAACATCAATATACGAAGGCTAATAAAAGTTGTGAAACTCCCCACTTCTGACACCTAGGAGTGCTGGTGAAACTCTTCTGGTTGATGATGCACCGTGAAGTGTCCAAGGAGGTAATTTCATCAAGGAAGTGCTGACTGGCTAACATGAAGGATGCTGAGTGACGTGGTTGGCCACCAGAGGGCGGGTTTTGACATATATGACCATGACACGGTCCCTCTACAAACAAATATCTAACTAAACTTCCAGGGCTGAATATCAATTAACACTTTAGTTATTATTACTTCTGACAGCGTGAGAATTGACCAAAATCTCCGAAAATATTTCATTAGCAGGGGGAAACTGACTAGCGCAGAATATCCCGTGTACGTGTGAGGTATTCTTAGAGATGGTGATAATGATAAAGATAATCAGCATGGGGACAACGATGAGATGCTGATTATCTGTAAGGCCACTAACTGCCTTTCATTGCCTGCCTGTCTCCAACTACTGCCGTTTTTTTAATTAACTGACGTGTTATTAATTAAATAATTGCTTCGGACATCTGAGCATCACCTCAGCGAGACTCTCAGCTCAATGCAGTGGATGTCTCTGATGTTGAAACTGAGACATTTTACCATTTCATGGGAAATATCGTCTCATTTTGACTTTGATGGCGGAATCACATCTGAAAATAGTTGGAACAGTAATTAGAGCAAATCAAAAACAGAAGCAAGAGCATTTGTCTTTATTCACAGCTTCGTCATAGCTATGCTGCTATAGGCCTACGCTGCAGGGGGACGCAACATGATCTGCTGAGCGGTGTCTCCACTGCTCTTCTCCCTTTCCTTCCCTGGCTTAAATGTTTTTTTCTCCCACTGTGGGAGTTTTTTACTTGCCATTATCCTTGTTTATGATTTAATATTATAATTTTTAGTTAATGATATTTGCCCAGGGGTCATGCTCTGGGTCTCTGTAAAGCACCTGGAGACAATTGACATTGTAACAGACGCTATACAAATAAAATTGAATTGAATTGAATTTGACAACTCAAAAATTGTGGAACAATTTCAGAAAAATACACCTCAACGTAAAATTGTGAAAACTTTGAAGAAGCCACCACCTACAGTCCAGCGATATCATCAAAAGATTCAGAGAATCAGGAGGAGTGTCTGTGTTCAAGGGACAAAGTTGAAGGTCAAAACTGGATCCCATAACTGACCTGCCTGCAGTCCAGACCTTTAATTTTAATAATAATATTAATAATAATCCTGGACAGCATCATAAAAAGATTTCACTTCCACCATTATGACAAAAAAAAAAAAAAAACTAAAAATGACAAAAGTTCCTTTTGTGCTTCTTTAACTGCAAAAAAGATAAGAATCCCCGTTATTTGTGAGACCATATATAGAGGTGCCTCGCATCAAAAAGAGCTGGTTGATGGTTGGGACACATGAGGCGACTGTACATCTCAGATAAATTGGGTATGCAATGGATGGATGGATCAAAAATATATTTGAGCTCTTTATCATGATTATAAGTGGCAGATATTGGCTCCTCGCTGAGGAAGGGATATCTTCTTCCAGCACCAATTCTTCACCTACATTTACTGTCACTGAGTCGGCGACTTTGTCACAACCCGAAACTGAAGATATCAAATAAAGATGTAGAAATGCGGATCTCATAAAAACTGAAAAATGAGCTGGCACAGCTAATGCTTTATATTTCACATTAGCATCAATGAACGGTGCTAAAATAAGCTGAATTTCAGAGGGAATAATAACTTGTCTGCGTTACATTTTATAATATTCTATTCAAAGACATGAATATTTTCCTCATGTCAAGAGTTTCAAGCTGTTATAAATATCCGAATGTTCTGCGTGTCGAGAGCAGAGCAAGATGCCTTATTCATAAACCCTCTGACACCAGTCAAAAACCTGAACAGATGAGAAATGATGGCAAAGATAGTTGTGGCTTCGCGGAAGAAAGAGCTGGATGACAGATGAAGGAATGACCCATTCCCGTCTAACCTCCATGAGTCAGACTTCCCTGATTGCGTCTCTCTATCTCGAGCACAATGCGGACCGATTTCATTCCCTCCACTCCTCTCATTGTGCGTGATGGTTGAAGGGATAATGAAGAAGGAGACACCTGTAATCAGGGACGGCTCCAGGGACAGGAAATGAATTTGTGACGGGATTTATTCCTCTCATCTGTGCTTTGTGTCGCTGAAGAATTGAAGACTCTTACCTCAGTTAACCTACATCTGCTGATAACACAATGATAGTCAGTGGCAGGTAGTATGTTATTCAGTTAATTAAAGTGTATTATGCTGAATGAATTATCACATAAATCCACCAACTAAAACTATGACTGCGGAAAACAATTATATTCATTATATATATTCAGAATGTAGAACGACTCTGATTATAAGACGACAACTACTTTTCACAAATCATTTTGGGAAAATAAAAATATGATGAAGACAATAAGGTTATTCATAAAACAACATTTTATTGTACCATTATTGTAGAAAAAACTCACACAGTGATAATGTTCTGCTGTAATGTCAAACATTTTAATGATTTCGTCTTTTTTTTAGGAAGTATGGTACCATATTGAGATAAGGTACATGTCAGGTTTCCATGGTATTTAAGGTATAGTCCTATTTAATAAACTTTATTCTCTTAAAATCTGAGACTATGACTCAGTGAATTAGGCATTTGCCGATTGTGCTATTAAAAGTGCCATATTATGCTAGTGGCAGTGCTCGTTTTTTTGCCCAAATTATGCTCGCTTTTCAAAATTATGCTACTTTTTTAAAAAAATGATTCTGTGCACAAACTTCACAATTCACAAGGCAAGTTTGAAAATGTATTTTTTTTAACCCTGGCCTAATGTTCTGGGCCCGGTTGTTCAAAACCTGGGTAACTTTATCCGGTGGTTAGGCCTATACGGCGGAAATCTGCTATCCAGCGGATAATTATCTAGCGTTGCACAAAGCCTGGATAGTGTGGTGGATAACTATCCGCGGGTAGCTTGCTAACCATCGCGTGTAGCAGAGCGTGACACAGTTTGCGCAAGGTTTTACACTCAAATGGCCTCCAGTTACCATGGTAAAGTATGCAAATTTCGAGTAAACAACAAACTGTGCGCGCGCTAGCACTGCGTGCTGGGTTTCAAAACAAATAAAAACAAATACAGTGAAAACTAAACCATGCAGTTTCGGACAAATTATTTGAATTTTTCTAAAATTGTGCTATTAAGACAAGAAAATATACGGATTATGCTAGCAGTGCTACTTTTGGAAAAAGGGCAAAAATTATGCTCAATTCCTCAGATTATGCCAAAAATTATGCTAGCACAATCGGCAAGAGCCTACAGTGAATCAGCAACAACCATGTAGTTCAATAACTGCATTAATGACGTCAGTAACTAGAGAACCATCAAAGTTCAGTTATATTCAAATTCAAGAACGACGTTAATAATTCAGTCAAAAAAAGGCTTCAGTTTGCTGGGGAGCATAAAGATTGGACTCTGGATCAATGGAAGAAGGTCATGTGGTCTGATGAGTCCAGATTGACCCTGTTCCAGAGTGATGGGAGCATCAGGGTAAGAGGAGAGGCAGATGAAGTGATGCTCCCATCATGCCTAGCGCCTACTGTACCAGCCTGTGGGGGCAGTGTTCTGATCTGGGGTTGCTGCTGTTGTGCAATAAGGCGTATAATGTGCTCGTTTAGTCCAAAAAGGGTTATTATCAACCGTCTTGAGGGGCGGTTGCTAATAACCAGAAATTTAATAAAATGAAACGGGGCACCACCTGATAAATCAGGAAAAAGGACTAAATGGCATAATCAGTCTCAAAAATGGCTGTTGTTCTATGCGTGCCAGCCTGTGACCAGGTGTGGCGCTATAGAACAACAGGGAAGATGTGAGTCCGAGCACAGACCTCTTCAACCAGCCAATGTTGCAAAACTGTATAAAATAACCACAGACAACTTCTCTCATTAGAATATCAGAATTTATTAACACAAATATTTAAAGGAACAAACACTTGAATTAAGATCCTGATATCTACTGGCTAAAAGATGACTAAAACTAACAGAAGCAAATCAAACATTCAAAGGAAACCGGTGTGAACCTATATACACGTGTGTGTGTGTGTGTGTGTGTGTCTGTGTGGATGGGTATGAGAGGGGTGTTTAAGATAGCCGCCGGTTCTCGCGGTAGGGCGCCCAAGATGGCGGACGGAGTCACGTCGTGGTCCCGCCTTAACCAAGATGGCCGCCGACTCGCGCGAGAGGCCGGCACAAGATGGTGGACGAGATCACGTGGGGTTCTCGCCCGAAGGTGTTAGTATGGGGTCAGAGAAAAGGCAGAACAAAATCCACGAATAAAGGTGATTTCTAGCCACCGCAGTGATCGCTCTGAGGATTTCCACAGGTTGAGGAGCGCGGAGCAACTCTGCACTTCTCTCCTGACTGTTGTTTGAAATCACAGCGCGACCAGCTGATGGCGAGGAAACACCGCGATCACGTGGACAGACACGCACCGGCAAGGACCGGTGGGCTCAATCGTAACCAGTAACTGGTGATTAAATGAGTAATTCTGTGACCAGCAACCGCGACCCGTCGCTCTCACAGATACAGCAGTGTGGATCACTCCAGAGAGCTGCTCTGGTTCTGAACCAAGAACGGCGAGCGGGGTTGCTGCCGGCAATGATACAGTGTATGGATTACGGCGGACCGACGGTCCGGTTCTAACATGTACAAACACAAGAAAACTGTATTGGTAAACAGCTAACTAAGCTCTGCCCAGAACACTAAAGCCTCTTACTTGTTCGCTCTGGGAAGCGATCGGTGGCGTTGAAGTGTCCGGGGGAAAGGTGATCGTGCTTTGGGGCGGCTTCGCCGGTCTTTCGTTTCACGCTCCGGGGGTGTTCCGGAGCGGCTCTGCTTCGTCCGGGCCTGGTTCCTCGGCTCCAGTGGGGGGTGCAGGCGGCAGGCTCTCGGCGTGACCGATCCTCCGTTCAGGCGATTCTGCAGCAGCGTCTCCCGTCGGGTACCGTGCCTCTCTCACGCCGATGCGCGGGTCACTTCTGGTACGGGTATGGGGCGCGTTGGCCGGTCTTTCTGTAGCCGGCGGCTGGCTGGCGCGTTACTGGGAGGCCTCGTGGTCGCTGGCTCGGGGCTGCGCCCAGGAAAGGTTTCCTTGAGTCAGGAGTGGAGTCCAGGAGAAGAGGAGAAGGGCCGGAGTGGAAGCGAGGGTGGAAGCAAGAGAGGTTTACGCTCCGCGGGTGGTCGCAGGAGCGGCTCGGCTTGTCCTGACTTTCCTGGGTGTGCAGGTCAGAGAGCGGAGAAGCAAGAGAGGTTTACGCTCCGCGGGTGGTCGCAGGAGCGGCTCGGCTTGTCCTGACTTTCCTGGGTGTGCAGGTCAGAGAGCGGAGAAGCAAGAGAGCGATCTCAGCGCGTTCACTCTGTTTTAAGCGGCGGGTCTGCGATCCGCCTCGTTTGGGGAACCCCGCTGAGACTAGGGGCTCGCGGCCACTGAGAGGCCGTGACATCACGTTCACACCTAGGTGTGAACTTGCAAGGAATGCTGGGGATTAGAGTTTTTAAAAGATTTCCATTGTCTTTCTTTTTCTCTGTGATCACATGGTGTGGCCCAACATCCCCCCTTAGTTCCGAAGACTGGGATGCTGGTCGTAGTCTTTGGGACTACCCACGGGTCGAACAGTCCATGTGTCACACCGTCCGGTTTTGCCTGGGACTGGAAAAACTCAAAGTTCATTTTTAAAACAGTTCAAAAGGTTGGAGGCTTAGCATCTGGGCAGAGTAGAGGCAACGTCTGGGCAGAGACTTCATTAAACCTACTTATCTACATATACTCGTGTCTACTTCAATAACAGTGATATAACTGAAAAAAAAGGTGAAGAAGAAAAAGAAGAAGAAAAGGTAGAGGAGCAGGTGAGTGGGTGTGTTCGATTCCAATGGTGTTCTGGAATCGACTGGTGTGAAGTTTTGAGGTGCATGTGTGTCCTTCAAAACAAACCAAAAAAAATTAAAATGCGATAGCATAAAAATGAAACGTTTGATCCTGACTTGTGTCGTTGTACGGTTGGTGAGAAATACTGGATTGAAAATGGAATGGTGTTGGGTGTTAATGCATGCAGATTGGGTGAGTTGAACATGCATCCACTACACAGTTACTCCACCCCCTTTCCAAGTGTGGAGCTGGTTTCCACTGCTGAGGGAGGAGGTGTCTACGACTCACTGGGTTGATGTGAGACCAGTTATGAAAGTTGAATTTAAGAAAACGGCAGAGGGAACCATGTGGGTTTAACTGAGAATGTCTCCAACAGAGAGGTTGCAGCAGATGTTGGAGAAGTGGGCAGGTCTGGACGTTTGGCATCTTAATCGTCTGACAGATCAGATGCAGCTGTCGGACCTGCGGAATCGGAGAGTTGGCTCTTTAGTATCTCTATAAACTTGGAGACCGTGTCCTCCATTTCCTGTCCTGCACTTCTCTTCCTGGGCCTGCGCCTTCTCTTGTTTGGGGAGACATTCTGAGGTCTATGTGGTGGTTGGTCAGGGGGTTGGTGCCAGGCTCCACCCCCCTCGTTCTGATCCTCTGCTAATGAGAAACGCCTGTGGCGTCTCTTGGGCCTCACATTAGTGCCAGCATTGGAGTGGTGCATTTCTTTGCCCTCAAATGCCAAGCTGTCACTCTCAGAGCCACTCTCAGCACCTGGACCTGGCCGTTGGTGAGACTCCCATGCAAATTGTGCGTATCTGCAGATTTCCTTCATGCTGAGGTTCCTCATTCTGCAGTGCACTTTGACATGGAACTGCACGCTCTCATGGAGGTTATGGAGGAACAGAGACTTAAACTTACGGTCCTCCTCCAGGCCTGGCGCATTACGCCCCTGGAAATACGCATCTCGCAAGCGCCAATAGTATTTCCGGGGTGGCTCTGACTTATTGTGCTTTATGGCAAAAGCAGCCAAACTAGCAGAGGTTGGGTCAGTGTGGGCAGAATACTCCTCCTGCAGAGCCTGACAGAGTGCTGGGTAGCAGTCTCTGGTCTCTAGAGGGAGAGTCTTCATGAACCTGTGGACGCTCCTACCTGTGGTTTTCCAGAGGAGCTTTAATTTCTCACGGGATGAAGCGTGTGGCAAATCCCGGAGGCAAAATTCGACCTCATCAAGATAATCATCAATGGTTGATTTTCGGTTATCTGGGTCGAAGCGTTCTATGTCCCTGGCCAGGGACTCAAGGTGGTGGTACCGAAGGCCACGTCCATGGGACTGGCCGGGTCCATCAGACTCAGAAGAACTGTCCTGGTACTGGTGGTCAGTGTACTCAGAGACAGGACTTATTCTCCGATGACATGGAGAAGGAATTTGGTCGAGGATTGTTTGTGAACCACACGATGCATGTCTTTGGACAGCGGGTGGTGGTTCAAAAGGGTTTCGAGCTACAGTCTGGCTCCACCTGTGTTTTAGATGCGGTACTGCATCTCCAGAGCACAGAGTGGCGTGTCGAAGGGTGGTGCGGGGTGCACACTTTGGGGCTACTCCCCCCTTGTTCCCTGAGGACACAGCTGGAGCTTCGTGGGTGTCATCCCAGGTGATGAGGTCTGGGACCTGATAACTTGGGGGGGCCTGTGGCTCAGGAGGGAAACACAGACTGGCTGGCGAATCTGCTCTCACAGCCTCTGCTGGCCACGGCTCAGTGTGGGACGGGCTGAGCCTCTCGTCACACTGCTGCACCTGCTTATCAAAAGAATTAACATCAGAAAGTTGATCAGTCACATTATCAGGTTCGAGCGGTGAATTGCTATTCACCTGCCGGCTTTCTTCCCAGCTGTAGTGCATTTTAGTAGAGCTCAGTTGTGAACGCTCACGGGACCCGAAAGACAGCTCACGGAGGTACAGTGACTTCTCGCGAAGCTGGAGTGCCTGCTCACGGAGGAACAACGCCTGCTCACGGAGCTTGAGCGACTGTTCACGGGGCTGCCATGATTCTTCATGGCTCTTCAGCCTCTGAATGAGCTCTTCTGCATAGAGCTGGGACTTAGAACCAAGCATATCTGAAATATGCGTTTCTCTGGTTTTATCCTGAATAAGTGCGATCAACTCCTGTATCCTTATGCAAGTGCTGAGTTTATAACTATTAAAGTAGTTTGTCTCCTCGGGGGAGAAGCCAGTGGAACCAGCAACCATGCTTTCCGCGTGGGGTGGTTTTGAGAAGGGCTCGGTCCCTGGTGGAAGGAGGTCTACGCCACACATTGTTGAGTAGGGTAGAATAAAGTTACTTAAAACTCAAACAGTGGTTTGCAATGCTGTTATGAGTGCACAGGTTGGGCTTTAACCTGTGGCTTACACAATAACAATAGACTGCAACTGTTAGTCCAACTACTCTTAGCTCGCTAGCTGGTTGTTAGCAGGTGTAGGCTGCTTACACCTCTTGTGAGTAGTTTTAGTTGTTAACTTAACAGTGGAACTTCTATGCAGCCCTAAGTGCACTAACCAATGCCACACAGTAAAACACTACACAGAACACACCTGGAGTTATGCTTATGTTACGAGAAGTTGGGTACTAAGTACCGATACGATTTAAAGATAGAGCATCATTATGTTAAAAGATAATAATTTCCAGAAAATTATTATAATTTGAACTGATCAAAAGGTTATTTCACACAGACCTGCAACAAAGCTGGTATGTTAGAAGCCTCACACGGGGCACCATTTATGTTGTGCAATAAGGCGTATAATGTGCTCGTTTAGTCCAAAAAGGGTTATTATCAACCGTCTTGAGGGGCGGTTGCTAATAACCAGAAATTTAATAAAATGAAACGGGGCACCACCTGATAAATCAGGAAAAAGGACTAAATGGCATAATCAGTCTCAAAAATGGCTGTTGTTCTATGCGTGCCAGCCTGTGACCAGGTGTGGCGCTATAGAACAACAGGGAAGATGTGAGTCCGAGCACAGACCTCTTCAACCAGCCAATGTTGCAAAACTGTATAAAATAACCACAGACAACTTCTCTCATTAGAATATCAGAATTTATTAACACAAATATTTAAAAGAACAAACACTTGAATTAAGATCCTGATATCTACTGGCTAAAAGATGACTAAAACTAACAGAAGCAAATCAAACATTCAAAGGAAACCGGTGTGAACCTATATACACGTGTGTGTGTGTGTGTGTGTGTCTGTGTGGATGGGTATGAGAGGGGTGTTTAAGATAGCCGCCGGTTCTCGCGGTAGGGCGCCCAAGATGGCGGACGGAGTCACGTCGTGGTCCCGCCTTAACCAAGATGGCCGCCGACTCGCGCGAGAGGCCGGCACAAGATGGTGGACGAGATCACGTGGGGTTCTCGCCCGAAGGTGTTAGTATGGGGTCAGAGAAAAGGCAGAACAAAATCCACGAATAAAGGTGATTTCTAGCCACCGCAGTGATCGCTCTGAGGATTTCCACAGGTCGAGGAGCGCGGAGCAACTCTGCACTTCTTTCCTGACTGTTGTTTGAAATCACAGCGCGACCAGCTGATGGCGAGGAAACACCGCGATCACGTGGACAGACACGCACCGGCAAGGACCGGTGGGCTCAATCGTAACCAGTAACTGGTGATTAAATGAGTATTTCTGTGACCAGCAACCGCGACCCGTCGCTCTCACAGATACAGCAGTGTGGATCACTCCAGAGAGCTGCTCTGGTTCTGAACCAAGAACGGCGAGCGGGGTTGCCGGCAATGATACAGTGTATGGATTACGGCGGACCGACGGTCCGGTTCTAACATGTACAAACACAAGAAAACTGTATTGGTAAACAGCTAACTAAGCTCTGCCCAGAACACTAAAGCCTCTTACTTGTTCGCTCTGGGAAGCGATCGGTGGCGTTGAAGTGTCCGGGGGAAAGGTGATCGTGCTTTGGGGCGGCTTCGCCGGTCTTTCGTTTCACGCTCCGGGGGTGTTCCGGAGCGGCTCTGCTTCGTCCGGGCCTGGTTCCTCGGCTCCAGTGGGGGGTGCAGGCGGCAGGCTCTCGGCGTGACCGATCCTCCGTTCAGGCGATTCTGCAGCAGCGTCTCCCGTCGGGTACCGTGCCTCTCTCACGCCGATGCGCGGGTCACTTCTGGTACGGGTATGGGGCGCGTTGGCCGGTCTTTCTGTAGCCGGCGGCTGGCTGGCGCGTTACTGGGAGGCCTCGTGGTCGCTGGCTCGGGGCTGCGCCCAGGAAAGGTTTCCTTGAGTCAGGAGTGGAGTCCAGGAGAAGAGGAGAAGGGCCGGAGTGGAAGTGAGGGTGGAAGCAAGAGAGGTTTACGCTCCGCGGGTGGTCGCAGGAGCGGCTCGGCTTGTCCTGACTTTCCTGGGTGTGCAGGTCAGAGAGCGGAGAAGCAAGAGAGGTTTACGCTCCGCGGGTGGTCGCAGGAGCGGCTCGGCTTGTCCTGACTTTCCTGGGTGTGCAGGTCAGAGAGCGGAGAAGCAAGAGAGGTTTACGCTCCGCGGGTGGTCGCAGGAGCGGCTCGGCTTGTCCTGACTTTCCTGGGTGTGCAGGTCAGAGAGCGGAGAAGCAAGAGAGCGATCTCAGCGCGTTCACTCTGTTTTAAGCGGCGGGTCTGCGATCCGCCTCGTTTGGGGAACCCCGCTGAGACTAGGGGCTCGCGGCCACTGAGAGGCCGTGACATCACGTTCACACCTAGGTGTGAACTTGCAAGGAATGCTGGGGATTAGAGTTTTTAAATGATTTCCATTGTCTTTCTTTTTCTCTGTGATCACATGGTGTGGCCCAACACTGCAGTTGGTCAGGTCCAGGTTCAGCAACAGTATGAGCTCAAAGAATGAGGTCAGCTGACTACCTGAAGATACTGAATGACCAGGTTATTCCATCAATGGATGTTTTCTTCCCTGATCACATGGGCATATTCCAAGATGACAATGCCAGGATTCATCGGGCTCAGACTGTGAAAGACTGGTTCAGGGAGTATGGATCGGCCACCACAGAGTCCAGACCTGAACTCCATTGAGAATCTTTGGGATGTTCTGGAGAAGGCTTTGTGCAGCGGTCAAACTCTACCATCATCAACAGATTAGCTTCTGTAATCAAAGCTAAAGTCGGTCCAACAAAATATTAGAGTATATGACTGTTTTTTTTGGGTGGTGATGTTTTTTTTTTTGGCCAGGCAGTAAATATGTGAATGATTAAATGCTTGAATTGCTTTATCGTCATTGTATAACATTGCATTACAACATTACAAAACTTATAATTGATATTATTATTATTATTATTATTATTATTATCTACTTATAGGTCTTCTTCAGGGTATAAAAGGTTCCTGACTTTTCTCTTCATATGTTTCACAGCCATGGTGCACTGATCCAGTCCTTTATTTTAAAACCCGTCTGTGATCGGTGGTATTATCTGCTGACGCCTCTGTTACTGTTGTTTCTTCTTCCGTTGCACCTGCCGCCACCCAGAGATCAGCTAATTACACCTCCGGGGGCAAAATGCCAATGACCCGACACAAATTGTACCTGAAGCTCAGTTTACTCAGAAAACAGCGAACTGGACGTTTGGTGCAGGATCCAACGAGCTCACAGGAGATTTATTCACAGAAGCCTTTTATTTCCTTTTCTTTAGCTCTTGTGTTCGTTCACTGAACCACTCGGCCTGTTTTTAGGTGTCCAAAACACGGCGGCTTTGCCGCTAATTGTCATAACCACAATTAAAGCAAATGTGAAGGGCTTCAGTAAACCCACGGGGGTGGGGGGGGGGGTGACTGATGACACGGCATTTGGTGGCTTTAAAAGAATCAGTGTAATTACTCATTGAGCTGAATAATTAGGACATAATTAAGTGTTGGCAATTTAAATGTCAGAAATGAAGGGCGAGGGAAGAAATCATTTTATTTTTACATGAGTGTGGTTAAGTGACTGTTAAATGTGGTGGTAACTCTCAAGGCGAGCCAGGTGGACGGAGGTCCAGCTCTGACTGGGACAGATGAGGCAACACTGCCCCCTTCAGGTGACTCCGGGGAGTGCTCCAAACACAGGTCAGGTGGTTTTGAGGCATCTGCTCTTTTTGTTCTGCATCATCAAGAAAGAGGAGAGAAAGCAGGAAGACAGAGACGCATCATCTCAGTTTGCTTTAATGTTTTCCAGCCCACGAGGCTGCATTATCCATCCATCTGCAGTCATGGTGAAAGAAATTAAAGCCTTTTTTCAATATGGATTACCATCTGAGGACATGATAAAAACAATCTGGTCCTGAAATTAAATACACTGTGAGATCATTTATTTATTTTCTGAACTTAACCAAAATGCAAAAAAAAGTGTCTGTAAAGCTAAAAACAATCCATGATGAACTAGATCCACTTGTATGACAATGACATGTTTTTTTGTATGACGTGAGCTCGGTCCAGTCCTCCAGATGTTGTTTCAGTTTATCGGGGTTTGCACAGCTTCCTGAGGGTCCCGTCACAACATTTAGACCAGGTTGAAGGTCTGGACTGTGGCTGGTAGGCATTTGCCGATTGTGCTAGTAAAAGTGCCATATTATGCTAGTGGCAGTGCTCGTTTTTTGCCCAAATTATGCTCGCTTTTCAAAATTATGCTACTTTTTTAAAAAAATTATTTCGTGCACAAACTTCACAACTCACAAGACAAGTTTGAAAATGTATTTTATTAACCCTGGCCTGACGTTCTGGGCCCGGTTGTTCAAAACCTGGGTAACTTTATCCGGTGGTTAGGCCTATACAGCGGATAAATCTGCTATCCAGCGGATAGTTATCCAGCTAACAAAAATAGGTTGCACAAAGCCTGGCTAGTGTGGTGGATAACTATCCGCAGATAGCTTGCTAACCATCGCGTGTAGCAGAGCGTGACACAGTTTGCGCAAGGTTTTGCACTCAAATGGCCTCCAGTTACCATGGTAAAGTATGCAAATTTCGAGTAAACAACGAACTGTGCGCGCGCTAGCAGCGTGTGCTGAGTTTCAAAACAAATAAATACAGTGAAAACTAAACCATGCAGTTTCTGACAAATTATTTGAATTATTCTAAAATTGTGCTATTAAGACAAGAAAATATTCGGATTATGCTAGCAGTGCTACTTTTGGAAAAAGGGCAAAAATTATGTTCATTTCCTCAGATTATGCCAAAAATTATGCTAGCACAATTGGCAAGAGCCTAGTGGCTGGTGTTGTTGGGTCGATCCTTCGCGGCTGTAACGTCCCCGGGCAGGACACTGAACCCCTACTTTCCCCTCACTGCAAAAACGAAGGGCTCACAAGGGACGTGTCCTCTTAGTGTCCTTCTCAAGCTCAGGGAAATGGGCGGGTTGTGTAAGGAAGGGCATCTGATGTTAAAAAAAATAAAAGAGAGAGAGGACCTATGCCAAATCAATAAGTGGAACACAATGTTCCCCTGTGGTGATCTCTGAAGATGACGTTGCTTTGCTTTATGCTGCAGATTGGCAGGAGATATTTCGGGCGGTTGTCCTGTTGCGTGACCTCATTTCATTCAAACTTTATTAGCCAGAAGACCGGCCTCAAAGCGCTTTGGTCTACAGGAGTTCATGGCTGACTCAGAAAACTCCAGGGTGCAAAAAACAAGCCCAGATCATCACCCCTCCACCGCCGTGCTTCACATATGACGCGAGATGCTCAAGATTTGAATTGTTTGGTTTTTGCTGGATGTGGCGCCGTGCAGCGAGGTCGGACATCTCCACTTAGCCTTTGCCTGTCCAAAACACACCGTTCCACAAGTCTTGTGGGGTTTTTTTTGTTTTTTTTTTCTAAGATGCAACTTTGGAAGACGCAGCCATGCTGACATGTTTTTGTTTTTTCGATCGATGAGACTTTCTGTAGGACACCCTTCCAAACACGCCATATTTAAGTCTTTAATAACTTTCACAGCCTTTAACATTTAACATTACTATTACAGCTGTCATTACTATTTTCATTTTATTTTTATACCAATGAATAATCTTTCTCACTGTACAGTGATGGACCCCAAACTGAAACAATGGCTTCTCTGAGATCATTGCTGATGTCTTTTCTCCTTGGTTTTGTGTTAACCCTCGTGTGCCGAGTGCATTTGATCAGGAACACCTGGTCGCAGCCAGGTGCACAGGTGGACTCCAGGTGGTGCTCGAGCTCCTCCCCCTTCAACCTTCCAACTCAACAGGTGACGTTTCTGCAGCTGTTGCAACATCTGTTACCACAAAAATTAAATAAATCTACAAAATAAACAAATGCAATTCTGCAAAAGTAGCAGATTTACAAAAAAAAAGGTTTGAATTACAAAAATAAAAGATTTGAATAAAATGAATTCAGATTTTCATTAAAAAAAATTTGCTTTTTACGACAAAAAGTTGTGATTTTAGAAAATAAAGTTGCAAGTATAAAAAATGTATAATTTTTTACACGAAAAGGTGTATTTCTTCTAAAGATCTATATTTTATGATGATTAAATTTACAAAGCTGCAGTTTTGCAAAATTCTTGCTTTTACAATAAAATCTTAAAATAACAGGACATAAAGCTGCTGCTATTTCAAATTCAGTTTTTAGAAAAAAATGTTAAAGTCACAATTTTGTGAAATTTGAAATTTTATGTAAATTTTTTTTTACAACTAAAAGTTGTGAAACTGCAAAAACAGCAATGTTACAGCAGAAACTCTTGATTTCATGACCGAAAGTTGCAGTTAAATACAGTTTATAACATAAATTCATAACTTTATGTAAAAAAAGTTTACATTTTATCATATTATAAAACAGTCTAATTTAACTGTAGCTCTCATGTCCAGAGTCGTGGTCCTCCTGCAGTCAGAACAGGTTCAAGTCCTGGTCCATGACCGTTTCCTGTCTACCAACTTTCAATAAAGGCCACAAACTCTTTTAAAAAAGACCTTTTTAGAACCATTTTATTTTATTTTATTTTATTTTATTGGCCTGATAGCTCTGAATCCAAGTGAAAGAGGCCCTACTTTCCCTTAGTCATGGCCGTATAATAGACGGATGGAGCCGCCAGGCTAATGAAGCCGGTGAGGGATCGGCTTAAAGAGAAAAACCAATGACGCTCATTTGGGCCCGGCTCAAAAACATCTCCGCCTCTAATTTAAAAAGCATCAGTGTCTGTCCTGATGTACGTGGCCGATATGTTTTGCTGACAGGTAATTGCGAGGACATTAGCTGGAGTCATTCTTTTTCATCACAGAGCTGCCGGTTGTTCATCAGGAAGAGGCTTCGAATATCTGTGAATTAGCCTTTTTGCTTTTGAAGTATCTCTATCCTGCACCGCTATCTATGTGGATGCATTACCCTTCCTGACTTCATTAACATTTTTCATCATTTTGGCGGATCTGGGTCCCTCCTAGATGACCTTACAGCTGCCGATTCATTTTCCCCTTCCATCAGTATCATCTGATGAACATATACAGCAACTTGAGCTTTCATCTCTACTTTTAATTTCAATATTAACTGGGTAGAATATTGCAATATACCATGATAATATCGTATCGTGACCCAAGTATCATGATACATATCGTATTGCGAGGTCCTTGCCAATACTCAGCCCCATTAAACACGCCAGAGTTGGAGACTGAACAACGTGGCCACAGAAGAAGATGAGAGTCAGATCCATTGTCCATAATCAGTTTAACTGTCTGTTGTTACATTCATGTGCAAATATTAGTATTGATTTAGAAGCTTGTAGATCCACTTATAGGATCAATAACTTGAAGTCATCGTTTCCTGTGTGAGTTTATCAGCCTCACATCATCATGGAGGAAGCTTGGTCCGTTCCTCGTTGCAACATTGCTTCGGTTCGTTGAGATTATTGGCCGTTTCCTTCTGCATGGCTCTTCAAACGTTCCGCTGTAGCTCCTAATTTGGGTTGAGGTCTAGACCTTGACGGTTCTGGTTTTGATTTTCCTGGTTGTCCCATCAGGGACTACAGTGGTACCTCTACTTATGAACTTCTCTACATATGAAATTTTCAGGTTGGGACACGTCTCAACGGGAAAATATTCCCTCTTGTTATGAAAGAAATTTCAGGATACGAAAGGTAAACATACAGTACGCGCTGCCACTTGCAGCTCCCAGAGTTTACCGAACGTAAACATACTTGTAGCTGCTCTGCCATTGGCTATCAGCTAGCATCTTTCTGGCATCCCGTTGACATTTTAGGAAAACTCCATGAAGTTTCGGAATTCTTTGTCGGGCTATCGCTCATTGTGATGATGTTTGCGTTGCACATTTTAGAAGGATTGTTAAAAGCCAACAAAACGTCCTTGGATCGGTTCTGGGGTTCATGGATCGGCATGAACCGAAGAAGGTTACGACGATACCAGTTTAAAGGTAAATGAACATAATTTTTGATCTTTACTTTATTCTTTGTTTTTCTATTATGTAGAACTCTCATTTCATGTTTATTGTGCAGGAATCTAATGTTAACATGTATTTGTTACATGTTTTGATGCATCTTTATGATTTATTTAAAAAATTATGTCCGAATTTTGGGGGCTTGGAACGGATTAGCGCATTTACATGGAAAACGCGTTTCTACTTACGAAATTTTCAGGTGACGAAACTACTTCCAGAACCAATTAATTTCGTAAGTAGAGGTACCACTGTATTTAGTTTTGTCCAAGTGAGTGTTATATATTGTTTCACTGAATTAAGTGACATGTTGTTCTTGATCTGAGGCTGTATTTCCCTAAAACTGAGACGGTCAGTTTACGATTATTAAAAGAGGGAACTCCAACTTTTGCACATCTGCAGTATTACATATCATTTGTTGGCTTTCATGGCTCACGTGTTGCATATAAAATGTAAAGAGAACGAGGTTCTCCTCATTGTGAGGAAGTGCTTCCTCTGAGATGACATTTGGTTCGCTGAAATTTCAGGTTGTTCAAGTTCCAAGCTTTTTATTTGCACATTTGTGAAAATAGAGAGTGATTTCAGTGCAGATGTGGAGAGTCTTGTCCTTCCTCTGTACAGTAGGAGGCGCTGTGGGCCCTGGTAGTAAATAAAAGAACCCAAGGTGGACGTCATCGCTGAGAGATAAAGACATGCACGAAATAAACAAGACAAGCCTGGCTGACCTTCAGCTGATGCCATGGGAGAGGCTGCCCAGCTGATGAGAGGTGTTCGCTTCCCCGGCTCGTTTTTGTTTGCGATCAGTAATTTTCCACTTGAGCGACAAGGTGTGAAAAACGAGAACACGGGGACCGAACGGGCCGACCTGCCACACAGCACTTAGTCAAACTGGCACCCGAGTGATGGAGGCCGATGCCCTGCAGCCGCGAGAGACCGTCCGGGAGCGCCGACCGGCGTCCGACACCATCACACGTTTTCTCAGTGAACTTATCTCCCACCATTATGTAATGGGAACGGGCCTGTCACTGGATCTGTAATCCCTCTTGGAGGAAAAATGCAGCGCTCCGCCCCACCTTCCAACCTAAATAGAGGGATTCCTGGGAGCAGTCACGTCTGAAGTCAGGGTCATGCTCCGGGACAAACTAAGTTAATAAGAGGGATGGGGGGGGGGGGGGGGGGGGGGTGGGGGGGGGGGGGGGGGGGGGGGGGGGGGGGGGGGGGGGAGCTTTCCTGTTTCTAAGTAGGAGACACTTGTGGCCAAATCTGGGCAGGATGGGAGAAACGACACAAACAGTTCTGGAGGTCTGGACTTGGGCCGAGAGGGGAGAGAAAATTGATAGTGTTTATACGAGCGAATTCAGCGCAGAGGAATTCTGAAGGGAAGCAGGATTAGAGTTAATTCCTATCAACACTGATCATCAGCGGCGCTGAATCCATCTCCGCTGACAGAGGTGGAGAGATAATCAAAGGAGGACATGAAACATGAACAAATAGGGCTTATTCCTTTTTTCTGTTAACAGCTGTCTCCATTTATATTAATGATTGGGGCCGTAATTTGGCAAAACCTTTTTATTTAAGCCAAATATACTTGTGATGTTATTTTTATGCACATACGTGTACGTTAGCATAACGTCAGATGCTAACTTACACGTACGTTAGCATCAGACTGTCAGATGCTCATGTAAACATTTTTATTTTAGCCAAATATACTTGCTAACGTACGTGTACGTACGTACATGTACGTACACGTACGTACACGTACGTTAGCATCTGACAGTCTAATGCTAACGTACATGTACTTTAACATTAGACTGTCAGATGCAAACGTAAACCTTTTTATTTAAGCCAAATATACTTGTGATGTTATTTTTATGCACGTACGTGTACGTTAGCATAACGTCAGATGCTAACGTACACGTACATTAGCATCAGACTGTCAGATGCTCATGTAAACCTTTTTATTTTAGCCAAATATACTTGCTAACGTACGTGTACGTACGTACGTACATGTACGTACACGTACGTACACGTACGTTAGCATCTGACAGTCTAATGCTAACGTACATGTACTTTAGCATTAGACTGTCAGATGCTAACGTAAACCTTTTTATTTAAGCCAAATATACTTGTGATGTTATTTTTATGCACGTACGTGTACGTTAGCATAACGTCAGATGCTAACTTACACGTACGTTAGCATCAGACTGTCAGATGCTCACGTAAACCTTTTTATTTAAGCCAAATATACTTGCTAACGTACATGTACTTACACGTACGTTAGCATCTGACAGTCTAATGCTAACGTACGTGTACATTAGCATTAGACTGTCAGATGCTCACGTAAACCTTTTTATTTAAGCCAAATATACTTGCTAACATACACGTACGTACACGTACATTAGCATCTGACAGTCTGATCTAACGTATCTGAAATCTATTATATTAAAACCTGAAGCCCTGATTCTGTCAGAGACGACTTAAAATCACCATTAGACAGACAAAGAGTGGAGACAGTGATGGATGTGCAGCAGCCGGACATGCAGCAGCGACACCTCCAACGCTAGCCCGGCATCAACCAGCAGCTGCGGTTGACCTCCACCAGTGCACTCGGATTTCCCCCCAGTCTGGTTTATTCTCCCAGCTCGGTTCCCTTTTGTTTTGTTTACATTGTTTTGTAATAAATCAGCTTCAACTCCACTCTGACGTCGTGGCATTACTTTTATGTGATCGTCCCCGTTCTCCGGCCGGTCCGGGGTTGTCCCCTCATCATGTCTACAGTCGAAAAGAAAATAAAGAAGTCTTTCTGATAGAATATCATAAAAAGATGGGCGTTTTGACACAATCCAGACCCTCGTGTACGATTTCAGTGGCGAGCAGCGAGCTGTGTGGGAGGAATAAAAAGATTTTTGTGTCGATGCCTGAAAGGCTCCATGAGCCTGAACAGACTCAAGCCAAAGAAATAAATAGATTGACTAAAGAATGATATTGATCTATTGGATTGGGATGTACAGTGGTATCTCTGCTTACGAAATTAATTTGTTCTGGAAGTAGTTTCGTAATCTGAAAATTTTGTAAGCAGAGACGTGTTTTCCATGTAAATGCTCTAATCCGTTCCAAGCTCCCCAAAATTCTGACATAATTTTTTTTTATAAATCATAAAAATGCATCAAAACATGTAACAAAATACATGTTACAATTAGATTACTGCACAGTAAACATAAAATGAGAGTTCTACATAATAAAAAACAAAGAATAAAAATTGTGTTCATCATAGGAGGGGCTTGCCGGTGCTTCAGCTCCCCCTCGTGGTGGCATAGCACCCCCATGAAATCCAATATTTTTATGACATTTTTTCTCATGCGCTTTGTATTTTATTCCTGACTTAAAATTTCCTAAATAAATAAATTTAAAAAAAGGCCTATTTCTTGATATTAACGCGAGGTCAAAGTTGAGGTGTCGGGTCGTGTCATGTATTTTACGTAACGTGCTGCGCCTGTCTCTGCTATTTTAATGGTCATGCAGCCTGTTATGATGTTTGGCGCAATTTGCTTGATTTTTCGGCTGAAAAATGAAGCGTTTCCTTATCCCAAATAAAAGAATCCGGACTAGTTCGCAAAATAGTGTTCCCAGGGGGAATATTGACGACAACAACAACTAGATCATTGATGCGTTCACCGCCCTCAGCCATAACAACTGTCGCATAGTCCTCCTGTTATGTCAGTTGGCAAGTGTATTTTTTCCACATGGTGATGGGTTGCTGTTTTGATATTCTCTTACCGTGTTGTGAATGATTGCATATTATGTAATGAGTTTGCATTTTGATGTTTTTGTCTTTCTTGGCATGATGGTTGAAATAATTATTTGCTATTGCTAGACTAAGTAATGTTACATGTTAAAAAAATAAGGTTTACTTTTTTCATGTGCCTTTTGATAATTTCATAAAACTCAGTTTGATTGTGGGGTGGATGAAGAAATGTTGGTACAAAAACTGACTTAATACTTTTGTGGTGTGGATGAAAAATGCCCTCAGATTTTCCATAAAACTCAGTTTACCTTCTGATTCTCATCTGACAGTGGTGGAAAAATGGCTATTTTCTGGGTGTGCTAGCCTAAGAGATTTAAAAAATATTCTTTCTTTTTTTCTGTCTTATGCATGTCAGTGCATTTTGATTTTCGTTTAAGCTCATCCTTTGATTCCAATTTGACAGTTATGGAATTAAATAAATAAAATGCATTTTCTTTACCTGCAATACATGTTTTGTTTTCAATAAAAAAAGTATTGCAATTTAAATCCCATTGTTTATTGATCTGTGCAGGGAACCTTTCGCTTTTGTATTGAGTGAATGTCAGACAGTGGCACAGCAATACAGGTTTGGAAGACTTGCAAAGAAATTAGCTTAGCCTAGCTTAGCTTCCCTTAACCCGGGACGATAATGAATAATGTGAGCGACATCTGAAACTGCAGCCAGAGCTGAAGCGATTCGGTTTTCAGACACGTATGAGCTGAGGTTCGTTTCAGACGAATCAGATGATCTTGAAACCTTCGAGTGGACGGCAGCAGACCAGTGACATGAAGGGAGACAGACACCAGGTTCACCAGTCTGCAAAGAACTGTCTAAATAATTGTGAAAGCATCTCAGAATAATGCTCTCGCTGTAATCTCGCAAGGACTTTCAATATTTCATCCCGTAGAAGATGTCTGGAAGCCCTCCTGAGAGGCTTCAGATGGTACCGAGGTCGCGCTGAGGACGTAGCTAAATCGCTGCGCAGCTGGACCGCCGCGCCTCCACGAGACGCTCCACGAGGAACGGACGGACCCCCGGTTGACTCGCATTCAATCACGTAGTTCGTGTTTACGTCCGCCGTTCCAGATTCGGTTTTGGGGCATCCAAATAAGGCGTTCAAGAACAAAAATGACAAGTCGCACTAACAACGAAGGGAACCTGATGAATGGCCTCATCTCCAATAAACGATACCATAAATAATTCAACGAAACGCAGGCCTCTGCGTTTATCTGATGAAGTATACGTTTAGGGGAAAAAATGACGGGAGCGAAGTAGGAAACTTTGCTCTGCTGCAGCGAGCCTTTGTTTCCATTTTACAAACAACGCCTGGTTTACTGGCGTTGCACAATTCATCAATATAAACCGAATCCATGGTCGGTCTCCTTTTTGCCCTTTGAAACTGTCGCGAGGGTCACAACCTCTGGAAGGCCGGCAGCGCCAATCACAGCCGCCGCCGTGTTGGTACGACGACGTCCAGACCTGCCAGCTCCGTCATGACTCCGCTCTGATCCCCGAGTTTGACTCAGACTCTGGTTTTCGTCCCCTTTAAAGAGCCTCCAGACGTCCCCGTCGTCGCTCTCCACTTCAGACCGACGGCAGCTGACATGTTCCAGTCTCCGGGGTTCATTGACCACGGAGATGAAGCAGCGTGGGACGCTTTAAATCACTGGCGTGGACGCAGTCGCCGGGGGTCGGCCTGCTCCAGACTGCTCCTGCACGGCCCCTTTTTCCACAAACTGCTGGAGCCCATTTTTCTAAGTTTCAATTTCTAAGCAGGACAATCATCCCAACAGATCTACAAGAGAACGACTGAAAAAGAAAATAATCAAGCTGTCCACTGAAAACTCACTGAAACGCTGTCATGGGACCTCCTGACGAATGAAAGAGTGAAGTGCAGTTCTCTGCATGACCACTAGGGGTCCTCGACAGTTTCTCATCAACTCGACCTGCCGGCGGTGTTATCTCTAATTTATATAGCGCCTTTCAGAACACCCAAGGACGTTTTACAGAGTAGCAACACACAGAACAGAGGACAAAGACAAAGGACAACAACTCAGGCTACGGGAAAACTCGGCCTAGCTAATCCAGACCAAATGCCCGAGTGAACAGATGTTTTTTGAGTGATGATTTGAATGAGTCCAGGGTTGCAGCATGGCGTATGTCAGAGGGAAGAGAGTTCCAGAGAGTGGGGGCAGCCACACTGAAAGCTCTGTCCCCAAAGGTGCGTCGGTTGGTGCGAGGGACAGCAAGCAGTCCCATGCCGGTGGACCGAAGGTTCCTCGATGGAGTGTGATAGTGAAGGAGGTCTGATAGATACGGGGGGGCCAGGGAGTGGAGGGATTTGTAAGTGAGGAGGAGGAGTTTGTAGGAGATCCGGAATGTGACAGGGAGCCAGTGGAGGTGCATGAGAGTGGGGGTGATGTGTTGCCAGGGCTTGGAATGGGTGAGCACCCTGGCAGCTGAGTTTTGGACATATTGGAGCCTGTTCAGGGTCTTACTGGTCGCCCCGAACAGGACTCCGTTGCAGTAGTCCAGGCGGGTGGTGATGAAGGCGTGGATGAGGGTCTCTGTTGTAGTGTCAGTGAGTGATAGCCGGAGTCTGGAGATATTTTTAAGATGGTAAAAGGCTGATTTTGTGACGGATTTGACATGTGAGTGGAAGGACATGGTTGAGTCCAGAATGACTCCTAGATTGCGGACTTCAGGGGATGGGGAGATGAAACTGCCATCGACATGGAGGAGGAAATCTCCAACCTTCCTTTGCAGTGCCTTGGGTGCCACAACCAAGAGCTCAGTTTTATTGCTGTTAAGTTTGAGTAGGTTAGAAGTCAACCAGGTTTTTATGTCCAGAAGGCAGTTAACAAGAGACTGGGGGGGAAGCTGGGTTGATGGGGAGGTGTTAAGAAATAGTTGGGTGTCATCCGCGTAACAGTGGAAATTAAGACCGTGATGGCGAATGATCTGACCTAGGGGGAGCATGTAAATTGAAAAAAGGAGGGGCCCAAGGACCGAGCCTTGAGGCACACCTTGATTGACTGGGGCAGGGGGGGAAACGGAACGGTTAATGGTGACAAACTGTGTCCTGTTTGAGAGATAGGATTGAAACCAGGAGAGAGCCGTACCAGTGAGGCCAATTAGGTCGGAGAGGCGGTTGAGGAGGATGGAATGGGAGATGGTGTCGAAGGCGGCAGAGAGGTCAAGGAGGATGAGTAGACTAATGTGGCCAGAGTCAGCGGCAATGAGGAGGTCGTTAGTGATTTTTAACAGGGCGGTTTCAGTGCTGTGATGGATTCTGTAGGCGGATTGGAAAGTCTCAAAGAGCTCATGGTTGGACATATGCTGGTGGAGTTGGGCGGCGACTGCTCTTTCCAAGATTTTGCTGAGGAAAGGAAGGTTGGAGATTGGCCGATGGTTGTTCAGATCATGAGAGTCCAGACCAGGCTTTTTGAGGATAGGAGTGACAGAGGCGGTTTTGAGACAGGTGGGTATAGATCCGGAAATGAAGGAGAGGTTGATGATGTCGACCATAAGGGGGCATATTGTGGGCAGGCAGGCTTTGACCAAGGGAGTGGGCAGGGGATCCAGGGCACAAGTGGAGGCCTTGGACTTGGTGACCAGTTTGGTGATGTGGGGAACATCAACAGGGGAGAAGGAGGAGAGGCAGCATTGAGGTGGGCATGATGTGGGGGGAGGAGCAGCCAGAGGCTGGGGTGGTTGAGGGGCCGGCTCCAGTAGTTGGTGGTGGATGGACTCCACCTTGGCCTGGAAGAAATCCAGAAACCTGGAGCAGAGGTCGGCAGCGTCAGGGGGTTGGGGGTCAGCAGGGGGGCGAAGTAGGCGGTTGATGGTGGTGAACAGTGACTTAGGCTGATTTTCATGACAGCTGATGAGGGTGGAGTAGTAGAGAGTTTGGTCCGGGAGAGAGCATCTTTGTAAGTTGCCACATGGTCTTTGTAGGCCAGCAGATGGACCGTGAGGCCAGATCTTTTATGGAGCCTCTCCAGCTGCCGACCCCTGGCCTTCATGGCCCGGAGTTCGTTGGTATACCAGGGGGCGGGACGATTAAAGGAAACAGGTGGGAGGTGGCAGCTCTCTCCGGTCTACCGGTGGCCTCCTCCTGGTTATTCCAGGTAAAGCAGACGTCGGTGACAACGTCTACCTTAACGAGAATGACGGGAACACATCCTGGAATTTCTCTCGAGGTTCGGCGCCCTGAAGTCCTTCTACCTCTTACGCCGTTGCTTTTCGTCTTGTTTTCGTACCAGTGTGTAAATGAGGTTATTTCCTGCTGTAAAGTTGGATATTTTAAACCACATCGAGGGCCACATCAGCATCATGGTGGCCCCCGAAGGGCCAGATTGACGGAATGAATGTAACAAAATGCAATATAAATTAAACTACACCTCATTATATTGTTAAATGACGGTTTCTGTATTTATTATGTGCTCAAGTTTCAAATATTTAACTCATTATCCTATTAAACTCAGGGTTTGTGTTTGTTAGAGTATCCATTAGCTTGGTTTCAGAAGCGGAAGCGGTTCTTTGATTTTCTTGCAGGCTAAATTTAGCATACTTAGCTCTGTGTTTGCTGTCAAAATGCCGATGAAGATTAAATTCTTTCACGACTGACACCAGCCTTATAACACAAAAAACATACTGTTTTTCCACCCTATTTATTTATTTAAAGGACAATGTGCAGGTACATTAAAAAGATGGCTGTACCAGAGTTAGCCAGAAGCTAATTTCCGTCTGTAGTCCTTGACAAACAAAAATAGTACACATTAGGGTTTACAATAATGACAGTATTCAAATGCAAATACAAGAAACAGACTACCGTACAATGTCATGAAACCACAATAAAAAGTTAACATTAAAGCACTTAGTGAAAGGTACAAAATACAAACTGATTAAAATAACGTAGATTAGACTAATTGAACATAAAATAAGGTTGGGTCAAGATAAATAAATCAGAAAATCCAAATGCCATCAGATGGTACCCACAAGGGTATAACGGCCAAATACCCGTCCGGTATTGTTAGTGAGAACAAGACTGACTATCCAAAAGCCACTTTTTGACGGCCCTAGAAAAACTGTGGAAGTCAGCCATGTTCATTAGATTATTCAGGAGCCCATTCCCTCCATAATAGCTTTATATGAAAAAGCTGATTGAGAAAAGGCGGATTTCCTTATCGGAACATTGCACTCACCTTCAGATACAAACTTGTAATTGTTTTCTCATCGTTCAAGAAACTACATTTCTTGTGCATCAATTTTCTCTTTTCTTGGACATTAGCTTGTAGCTTGTAAAGGTTTTTCTTAAGTCCATCAGTTCTGAAAAATCGTCTTGCTCATAGCTACCGGTATCGTTGTGGGTAACGACGAAATGCATGATGGGAGATGTAGTTTATTGTCAATATGGGCTTTAAAGTGGCGTAAGCTTATTTTAACTCTTAAAATATTGTTTTAAAATTTAAGCCAATAATACCCAAGCTCTCGAGGGCCACATAAAATGATGTGGTGGACCACATTTGGCCCGCGGGCCTTGTGTTTGACTCATGTGTTTTAAAGGGGGGTGTAAACAGAGACTGGCTCACTTTTGGGGCCAGCCTCCTAGTGGTCACTCGAGGTACTGCAAGTGTTTTTGACTTCCTTATTGATGTCAGACGAGCAAACCGGGTGTAGCCCCCTGGCAAAAACATACTAGAAGTAAAGCATTTGCTCCATCAGTGTGGATCGATAAGGGCTGAGATCCCCCCCCGAAAAAAAATTAATGTGTTTGTCCGGTGGCTACAGCTCGATGAAAGTCCTCCTTTGAAAGTCTTTAATATAATCCTCCTCATGTTTTGCGTACACGCTGCAGTTGAAGAGTCTGCGTCCGTCGAGGACCCGCGGTGGATTTATGGCCCCGGGGCCCTTTAAATAAGTAAATCTGTCCCTGCAGACGCTGATACCTCCGTTCATAGATCTTGTAATATAAGACATAATTATTATCATTACGGCTCACGTCAGACCACAATGACCTCGCAGCAGCCCTGAATCAATAACAGCTTAACGATTTGTTTGTGCAGCGCGTGTTTGACAGTCCGGTCCTGAAGCGGCGCTCTGAGTGTTGTTATCATCTCATCTGGTTTTGGGAGCAAACAAAAACGGGCCTGAACGTTCCTGGGACGAAACCGCGGGCCAAAGAGCCGTCCGGCGCCGTCGAGTGTGTGTACGCGGAGCTGCCACGGAGGGGGGGGGGGGGGGGGGGGGGGGGGTTAATTATTTAATTACTTGATCCTTCAGGTTGGAGTAAAACTCCAGCCCAGACTTAGTGCGTTTACATGGGAAGTTTAATTCCTCTTTAATTCAGAATTAAAATTAAATCAAATTTAAAATGATTAAAAGTTACCATGTAAACACCTAATTCTGAAAAAAATAATTCCGAAAAATTTAATTCCGAATTAAACTTAATTCCGAAGTAAGTGGCTGGTTTATTCTGATTTTAAATCCAAATTAAATAATTCCGCGGTCATGTTTACACTCATTCCTGTTTAAATTAATTCCGGTATTTCTGCGCATGCTAGTTCTCTTGCCCGTCTGTCGCGATGACGCTTATATTCCGCGCTGGGCTTGTTTTCGAAAGAATATCATCGACATGATGTTGTCGTGCTGCTGCTTCAAAAATAAAATCAAAACTAATCCAAAAAGGATGCTAATAATGTAGTCCTCCAGGGCCACGGTTACATGATGTTTTTTAATTCGGAATTAATAATTCTGAATTAAACTATTTTCCTTCGAGTTTACATGGAAATAGTAATTCCGAATTGAGGTTTACATGGAAAACACGTTTGATCGGCTTTATCCAATTCTGCTTAAGGTCTGGGGGTTGGGAAGGGTTCTGATTGGATGGGGGGGGCGGACGTCTTTACATCTACCGGAAGAAAACAAACTTAGCAACAACTCGGTTAGCAACAACATTCCACTTATTTTTGAACTGGGTGGCGTCTCTATCTGTGAAACCTCCTTCCTTTAGCCTAGCCGCTACAACTTTGAAAAGCTCACAATTTTTATGTTTCCTGCCATCTGTTCTTTTAATTATTTCCAGTTCCTCCAAGCTATTTATTAAATAAATCGTCTCTGCTCTTGACCACCGTTTACTGCGTGCTGCCATTTTAAAACTTTATTTTGAAAACAAGCCCAGCGCAGAATATAAGCGTCATCGCAACAGACGGGCAGTAGAACTAGCATGTGCAGAAAGACGGGAATTAATTTAAACAGGAATGAGTGTTTACATGACCGCGGAATTATTTAATTCGGAATTAAAATGAGAATAAACCAGCCACTTACTTCGGAATTAAGTTTAATTCGTAATTTGACATTTTCATATGGAATTAAGTGTTTACATGGTAACTTTTATTCGGATTTAACTTTAATTCTGAATTAAAGAGGAATTAAACTTCCTATGTAAACGTACGGCATGTTGTTGCTAAACGAGTAAGTTTGTTTTCTTCCGGTAGACGTAAAGACGTCCGCCCCCCCCCATCCAATCAGAACCCTTCCCAACCCCCAGACCTAAAGCAGAATTAGATAAGGCCGATCAAACATGTTTTCCATGTAAACCTCAATTCGGAATTACTATTTCCATGTAAACTCGAAGGAAAATTGTTTAATTTGGAATTATTTAATTCGGAGTAATTAATTCCGAATTAAAAAACATCATGTAACCGTGGTCAATCTGAGAGCGCGAGGACAGGACGTACCGCGAACGTGAACCGCTTTCAGATTCTTCCGCCATCAAAGCGACGGACGACATTTGAAGTGACACTGAGCTTTTTCATTTAAGCTAACAGTCCTGAACGCGCCCCGGTTGTCCTTTACCCACATAAACGTGTCAGAATTTATTTTTTTCTTCTAAACATAAATCACCCAGATGAGCCGCCGCTCACGAATAACCCGTCACGACTTTCAGCAGATCTATATTTTATCCAGCTCATAAAACCCACTTTATGAGCTTTATTAACAGGCGCCCGAGCGTTTGAACGTGCCAGAAAAGTTCTTCCATGTGAGGTTATTTGGGATTTTTTTGCTCCGTGTTTAGACTTCGGTCCTGAGTGTGTGTTTGGGACAACGTTAGATGGATGATAAATCTTTGGACTTGTTGGTTTAAAAAAAAAAAAGACAAGGGGCTGTTCAATCTGTTTTCCTGTGACGGGGCTAATGTCTCCCAATGAAAGCGCACGTTACGGATATCAGTCGGGTGTGTGCGTGATCGTTGGAGCACGTAGATGGAGGGTGCACTGACTGTGTGTGTGTGTGTGTGCGCGCGGTTGCTGGAGGTGAGTGATGTCACGGATGAGGAGCATCTTTCATCTGGCATCATGTCCGCCTGAGGACACGAGCTGCTGAAAGACTGTTAGCGGGTTGAGTCCCGTGTCACGGCCCTGTTAACAGCTTCAATGGCCAATTTTTATGTCCGGCCGCCAGAGCCTGGCTGCAATTGGAGACCGCCCTCAGCTATTTACTGGACGAAAAAAAGAGCCATATGGAAAGTATACCATCACCGCTGGAAAAACAACAACGCAAAGACACCGAACCCCGACGCCAGTTTGCATCAGAAAAGCGCTGACGCATCTGAGGCCTGTTTTATACGTATTTATCCCAAGTCGCTGATTAGTCCTAGCCAGGAAATGTGGTGTCATGGCAACCAAAGTCAAGGATTTCTCCGTTTGTTAGCTTAGCCATTCATCTCCATCAGCTCGCTCCAGTGGAACTCACCTCCTTCAATATTAGAAAAAAATTAATAAAAATCACACGTGAAAGAGAAATAGCTGCACAGTCAAAGGAAGCGAGCTGCTGAGTTCCTGTGGTGTTCCCATTAAAGGCACCATATGTAAGAATTACACTGGAGGATATTTCAATGACAGGGGCTGTCATGCCTCAAATTTTAGCCGTGCGACCTCAAAATGTATTTGTGAGAGTGGAACTAATTGTTGTGGTCCCATTTTTTTGTACGTTTTTTTTTCCCGCGTGAACATCCAACCTTTTGAGCTCAGAATGTGCCAGACCATGGGCGAGGCTAGCCCTTTTTTAGGGGTGCTTCAGAACCCCAAAAACCTGGAGTAAGAAATGTTGTTATTCTAAAATTTTAGTTTGTATTTGACAGGCTTAGATAATGTCCAAAACTTAATAGTTTGTGTATATATTTTAAGAATGAAAATGAAAACGACCCCACCTAATGGTATCGTCCTCTTCTCACTATCGTTACTTCTCCTCTTCGTTGACCGTTTACCAGTTAGCGCATTAGCTCAGTTAGCATTTCAAATTTCATTGAAATTTTCAAAGATTTGCATGTTTTCCAGTCAGTTTTTTTCCCAAAAGATTATGCTCTTCCCTCATAAATGTCATAATGATTATCCAAAATTATTTTTCAATAAACGTTTTTTGGTTTTGTGTGAAAAAAAGATGGGGTTGTGGGTCGTGGTGGGGCTCATTGGGTGCTCATCACCCCTATAGCGGACCGAACCTTTCGAACAGCGTATTCTCCTCCTGGCCTGTGGCGGCGCTGCATCAGGGATTGCCGAAGGAACATGCAAAGACCACACAGAAGGTGGATTCGAACCTGGAACCCTCTCGCTGTGAAGCAACAGTGCTGACCTACTTTAAATATGTTTTTTTATATATATTTTTCTGCAGTAAAGGTGGACATTTCAACATGGAGGATCAATAAATCGCCACCAAGTGGTCGTTCAAGGAACTGCACTTCCACGTTCCACAGCTGGATGTTGTTTCTTGCTTTGAAAGCAGGTAAATCCACTATGTGTAAGTCTGAGACTACTTCACTGACTCAAAAGTACCTTGAAAGCAGGACGGTGATGTCTCAACCAACTACGCTCTACTGTAGATCTCTGTAGGACTCTTCAGGATAGAAATCTACGAAGACGTTTCACAAATCTGTTAGTGCCACTCTCCAAGTTTGGGGCTCACATTCTCTTTCAGCCCTTTCAATTCAATTCAATTCAACTCAATTTTATTTGTATAGCATCTGTTACAATGTCAATTGTCTCCAGGTGCTTTACAGAGACCCAGAGCTTGACCCCCGAGCAAATATCATTAACAAAAAAATATAAAATTGAATCCTAATCAAGGATAATGGCAGGTAAAAAAAACTCCCACAGAGGAAGAAAAAAACTTTAAGCCAAACAGTGGCAAGAAAAAACTCAGGACCTGGATCAGGGGTTGACAACCCCTCTCCCCTTAATAAAATTCATCTGGAGCCGGAAAACTTATTTGACCCATAAAATGAAGATAACACAGTGTATGAAGTTTTATATCTAGTTATTCTGTAATTGGAGGGATTTGAATCGACCCAAAGGCTTATTCCTAGTATGTTTGGCAGTTTTTAAAGTTTTTAATGCAAAAGGTCATATAAGATACTAATTAAAGTTTCATTTCCAATTTTTTTTTTTGTTATCCACTGTAAAAGAACTATAGTTTGTTGCATTTATGAAATTATAGAAGAACAAACAAACTGTTAACATTTTATCGCTGTTTTTACCTGTTATAACAAAGGTAACCCTCACCTCAAACTCTAATAAAGACTGTATTTTGGCTGCTGCTGTTTGTTTGGGAGCTGAACCGAGTCATTTTCTGATCAACTTGTTGACATGGAAGTAAATATTTAATCTTGAATCTTTTGAATGAGGAGAAAAAAACACTGGCATGTGTAAACTTACTTTGAAATAAACAAAGAACCAAACAGGTTCATATGAGTCATTCCTTTACTTGTAAAACATTGATCAAATAAAAAGTAGCCCACTTTAAAATAAATAAAACGTAGCTGCAGCTTAATAACTTAAATCAATGTAAATGTAAAAAAAAAAGAGGCCAGTTTGTATTGAATTATGAATTAAGTCCATTTCAGTGTGTTGTCATCCTCTTGTTTTCTCCTCAGCCACGACAGCAATCAACCATCCTGAACATAAAACATTTGTTGTAGTTCATGTTGGAGAAAACCAGCTAGCATCAGTATGTGGATTTAAAGACTGACAGGACTACAAATAAAAACGTCTTCATGTTTATTTAAGTCAGTGGTTCTCAAACCTTTAATCCTGCGTACCACTTGAGAAACTATTGAGCTCTCTGAGTAGCTAATATATAAAATATAGCCATATATGCCTTCTGAATTAGCTTTAAACACACAGGAGAGATGTTTATTCCTTATTGTGGTTATTTATTGTTACCTGAATTTCATTTAAAACGTTGTATTTATAATGCATTGACAAGTCATGACGTTCTTGTACCAACAGTGGTACGCGTACCACAGTTTGCGCACCACTGATTTAAGCTTCGGGAATGACATTCATGTTTCAAAGACAAATTTGTCGGGTTTGGGGAGGTTTCCAATATCGCTCCTTTTGTGTGTTACACCACAACAACACCGACGTGGTGTGGGAAATTTTTCTTTTATTTTTAACGGCGGTACATGAGGAACACAAAGATGTCCGGCGCTAGTCACCGAACGCGCGCTCGCCTTTATTTTCCTTCCCAGGATGCAACGCACAGATACGACTTCCTCGTTGCAGTAACCTGGCAGTATTTTGCGCTAAACACACTCATTCTGCCCCCTGATGGCGAGCAACCTACAGGACACTACATGAGCTCCAGAGTGAGAATCACCTTCTGATGAGTTTTCAGCCTTTCTATCTGTTCTTTTCCTCGTACACCCTACAAGTGTTTAATTATGAAGGATGCCACTTTGATGTGTCTCTCTCCCGGGAATCAAACATCGATTTCCTCTCTTCGCCCCCCCCCCCCCTTTAATGTTGTTCTGGTGATTTTATTTGGCTACGGAGCGATGCGCCGCCCGGAGCTGGGTCTGGTATTGACTGAGGCGAGCTGGTGGACAGGATGTTCCTGAGCATCCTCGGGCTCCCGGGGAGGGGAGGGGGGTGGGGGGGGGGGGGGGGGTGGGGGGGGGCTGTTTGTTTTTCCGGCTGAGAGCTACCATTTTCCCTCCAGCCTCCAACCCGTCTCCTCCCGAGTCGTCGCTCTGCCAGAGCAAGAATGTAAACATCAGGAGGATATGTTCGCCCGTTCAGCATATATATATATATATATATATATATATATATATATATATATATATATATATATATATATATATATAGACCACCATTTTTTCTTTACTTTCTTGTTCATTTTAATACCTGGTACCACTAAACGTCATCATGTGACTAAAACAGACAGAAAAGAAAACACTGAATGCATAAAAGCAGTGTTTTTGGCAGTACAACGCCTTAGCTATTGATGTAAAAACTTAAGCAATTTAGGTTATAAATCAAGAAAACCATGGAAAATGGTAAGATATCAGCTCTTAAATAAAACTCTTATGAGCAATCTTTGTGGTTATCGTTATGTTTGTCCAAACAAATGTACCTTTAGTTGTACCAGGCATTAAAATGAACAAGAAACTGAAGAAAACAAGGTGGTCTAATAATTTTTTTCCATGACTGTATGTATATATATATATATATATATATTTGTTACAAACACAAATTTAAAAGAAAGAAAAAATCTGAACATGTTTAGCCTCTAATATCATCCAGCTTCTGAAGCAACCATCCTGACTCGTGTCTGCAGCATCTTCACACCGTTGCCACCTCCTTTACCAAGAAATTCTTACGCGCTCTTCCCGTGAAAAGCGGCCAGAGTTCCTCTCTGGACCCGGCGGCGCTGGCCCGCAGGTATGAGAGACCCAAACAGTTTACGCGCTAAAACCACAACACAGCTCAATCTTGCGCATAGCACCTGTCCCGCCTGCTAAACACTCCCCGAGCCGCCTGTCGGGGGCCCGTAAACACTCGCGGGGGCCGGCGGACGCTAGCGCGCGCAGATGCGCCTGACCTTTTTACAACTTTCACCCGAAGTTCACTCCCCGAGTTCACGGTTTGTGTTGGAGCGAGGCCTGATTTATGCTCACAGCAGAAGGATCTTACATAACGGCCCTCTGACTCTGTAAACATATTCACCTGCTGTTTTCCTGAAGGTCAGATTAGCGTTTCGGGGTAAAATCAGAATTAATAAAACTGATCTGGAGCCAGATACCCGCTGCTGAAAAATCGATACTCTCTAGGGAAATAAAATATCGATATATATCGCAGATTCGATAAAATTGCTCAGCTCTGCTGCTGAATGTGCAGCATAAACCTGTGACTCTTAAGACCGCTGCTTATGTTTTTCCCTCTTGGCATTGTGTCAACACACACCTGAAGGTATCTTCTAGTTTATCGAGGGCTGATGCTGAGTTTTAAAAGCTCAAAGTTATTTGTGTTGGAACGGACGTTTCTTGGACACATAACTGTCTGCATGCAGATGAATCAGAGAAATAAACAAAGATGATTATTCCCTCAAATATGCAGCAACAGAAGCTGCTGTGAGGAGGATCCAGTTTTCTGTTTCCTCTTTGCTTTTATAATGGCAATAATTTTAACAAAATTCGGGATCCTATGCAGTTGTCGGTTGCTCCCAAGAAGGGGGGGGTCTTTTTTTTTTTTTGTACATCACCACATTGGGGGGGGGGGGGGGGCGTGGTCTTTTGATTGCCAGCCAGCTTACCAACTGGCTTGCTAAGGTCGCTTTTGCTGCTTAGCGCTTAGCAGGGTCTTGATTTCTGAGCAGTGAATGAATGAATGGATAAATGAATGAAAACGCTCCACTTTCAGATGCTTTTTTTCGTAGCGACACTTAAAATGAGGATGTTTGGACATATTCAATCAGAAGGAATGTAAAGTGGCATCGGTTAGCATCGTAGGTTAGCATAAGCTAAGCCAGCCAAGCTAAAACAGCTAACTGCGACCGGTAAGGTGGCAGCGTTCCCGCCTGTTTCCAGATCTGTGTGTTTGGCTGCACAGTAAGAAAAAGAGGCTTCAAAAGCGCTACTTCAGAAAACCTACGAGTGACATCACAGGAGGTTTTGTCCAGTTCTTTTGATACAGACTATGTTTGGAACCTGGAGTGTCTGTTGAAAGCCCACATGTGCACAGGGAGCACCTGCAGAAAAAAGGACAGACAACAATGATCTCCTCCAACGTGGGTCTGCCCACGTCTTATACGTTAGGGTTAAAGCTCCACATCGCTCAGATGTGTCCTGGTGGGACACTGCGATGTTTTGAATGTGACAGCCAGGGTTATAACCAACACCATGTGTGAAGTGAAGCAGGCTTTTTCTACGGAGCACACAGGTGAAACCCACAGGGTTTCTTTTTGGGGCCCTTTTTCTTTGGGGCTCTGTCAGAGTTTGGTCCCAGCAGGGGTCCAGGCAGAGCTAGGCTTAACTGGATTAGGGTCAGCGTGGCCAACGAACTGGAGCCCACCCTCTGGTTAGCGCTGGTGGCGGCGTTCAGCTATGGCCGAAGTCCACCGAGCTGCCGGTCCAACGCAGAATCGGTCACGATGATCTTGTTCTACATCATCTTTTATATAGGAATGATTATTCCCTGCCAGTATTTAATCACAGCTCAGGAATCAAGTTTACTGAAAGAGCTATGGAGCTAAACTAATTGCAGCAAACTGATACCAATGCAGCTGTCAATTAATTCAGTTCAATTCAATTCAATTTTATTTGTATAGTGTCTGTTACAATGTCAATTGTCTCTAGGTTTCTAGACCCAGATCATGACCCCCAAGCAAATATCATTAAGTAAAATTATAATATTAAATCCTAAATAAGGATAATGGCAAGTAGAAAAACTCCCGCTCAGCAGATCATGTTGGTGTCCCCCTGCAGCGTACGCCTATAGCAGCATAGCTATGACGAAGCTGTGATTAAGCCTACTCTAGTCTTAGCTACTACAACTATGGCTATAACTATTAGCCCCTACGCACTAGTTTAGACTAACAGTAGACTTTACTGAACAGAAATGTTTTCAATTTAGTTTTAAAGATGGAGGTGGTGTCAGCCTCCTGAACCCAAACTGGTAGCTGGTTCCAGAATAAAGGTTCCTGGTAGCAGAAGGCCCGTCCTCCAAATCTACTTTTAGATATTCTAGGAACTAGAACTTTGAGAGCAGAGAGCTCATTTAGGAGCATAACGTGCTATCAGGTCAATTAAAAAGAGAAAAGCCCCTGGTGGCCAGAAGAGAAACTGCACATGCTGCCACTTCCTCAGCAGCAGACAGCTTAGGAAGCCGGATGTGGCCCACCATAGCAAGAGGCTTGAAGATCTCTTTAGCAGGTTAAAAAATAACATTATTAAAACATTTAGTCCAGAACCAGAAATGTATCTGGATAACCCAAGAATGTCTTTTACTTTTTTTTGCAAGAAGGGCCAGAAACCTGGAAACTGGCGAGCCACGGGAGAGGATTTGTACATCGGCGCTGGTCTGCACTTGAGCCGAGCCTGAACCCCCCGACACCAACACTCCAGGGCCTGGACCCATTTAAATCTTCTCACATTGCGACTATCAGAGGAACTGCCTTCTATACTCTGACTCCCTCATCACCAGGGGCCGTCCCGGGGGCCTGCGGTGAGGATGCATGGCCCTGTCATGGTGTCTATACCATCAGAGCTGAAAGAAATCTGATTTCGCTCTCATTTTTGTTTGAGAGTCACATAACGGCGTCCACGGCGCTAAAGCAATGATGCCTAATATGTTTTTCTTTTCTTTCCTGCGGTGGATTCTGTCACATCCAGCCCGCAGGAGCATTTGAAAGCTGTATCGCGGCGTCGTAAAAACGCCATTGCAGTCCCACATCACGGATCACCGTGGTTTCATTCCCGCTCTCCGGCGTCTTCTCTCCCTTTTCACCCGCAGCCAGAACGATTTGTGAAGTCACGTCTGAATATGAGGCTTTCTGGCCGGTGAAAAATGTCTTCATATGTTTATCTTTGAAAAAGAAATTGTTTTAGAAAATACCGTAAATGCCTGATGATTTAAAACATCTCGTGGCAGACAGACAACAACAGCAACAGCAAGTCCAGATTAAAGCCTTTTCTCTTTTATTTCTGAAGTAAATCAGCTGTTTAGTCGCTCGAGCGTCATTGAAAGATCATTCTGTCGCAGTAGGATCAATCAAATCAATCAAAACAAACAGCAACATACAGCAATGTTTTTTCTTTTTTGCCGTGTTACTATTTATTTAACAAACGTTAAGCCAAAAAGAAAACTAAATAAATAAGTGAGCAATGCTAAGTACCCCCCTACTGCTTCCATAGGATGTAGTTGCAGCTAAACATTGATTCTTGATGTATCGATCATCTGCAGGTGTGCAGACCTGCATAAGCGACAACGTTCTGGCAGTCTGCTGGTCTGGAGGCTTCAGTCTGTTAAGACAGTGCCAGGAGGGAAGGACGTCAGCAGTGGTCTTAGAGACGCAACTGTTTCTGCACGTCGGTCCGAAAAAGGGTTATAAAACCATTTTCTTCCCGGGAGCTGGTACCCTGGAAAGTTTACCCCCAAGGCCAAGACGATGCAACACTGAGAGAAATATAGATCGAAGTGACCCTGCAGGCCTGGCTGAACACGTTTGTGTGTTATAGTTCACGACGTCAGAGGAAGGGACCGAACAGGGACAGTTTCGCTTTTGGAAATGTCGCCAGGAGGAGAAGCCTCTTCTGTCCAAAAATAACACGGAGGAGCAAATGAGGCTCAAGAAGAAGACGCCTCTGAACAAACCACAAAACTTCCTGAGCAACGTCCGATTGAATGAGAGTCGTTCGTTCAGGCGGAGGCTTTAGGTTGGTCTGGAAAGGTTCAGGGTTGGTCTGAAAGGGTTCGGGGTTGGTCTGAAAGGGTTCAGGGTTGGTCTGGAAGGGTTCGGGGTTGGCCTGGAAGGGTTCAGGGTTGGTCTGGAAAGGTACAGGATTGGTCTGGAAGGGTTCGGGGTTGGTCTGGAAGGGCTCAGGGTTGGTCTGGAAGGGTTAACGGTTGGCCTGGAAAGGTTGCAGGGTTGGTCTAAACGGGTTCGGGGTTGGTCTGAAAGGGTTTGGGTTGGTCTGGAAAGGTACAGGATTGGTCTGGAAGGGTTTGCGTTGTTCTGGAAGGGTTCAGGGTTGGTCTGGAAGGGCTCAGGGTTGGTCTGGAAGGGTTAACGGTTGGCCTGGAAAGGTTGCAGGGTTGGTCTGGAAGGGTTCGGGGTTGGTCTGAAAGGGTTTGGGTTGGTCTGGAAAGGTACAGGGTTGGTCTGGAAGGGTTTGCGTTGTTCTGGAAGGGTCTGGGGTTTGGTCTAGAAGGGTTCAGGGTTAGTGTGGAAGGGTTCGTGGTTGGTCTGGAAGGGTTCCGGGTTTATCTGGAAGGATTTAGGGTCGGTCTGGAAGGGTTTAGGGTTGGTCTGGAAAGGTTAAGGGTTAGTCTGGAAGGGTTCACGGTTAGTCTGGAAGGGTTCACGGTTAGTCTGGAAGGGTTCATGGTTGGTCTGGATGGATTCAGGGTGGTCTGGAAGGGTTCAGGGTCGGTCTGGAAGGGTTCAGGGCTGGTCTGAAAGGGTTCAGGGCTGGTCTGAAAGGGTTCAGGGTTGGTCTGGAAGGGTTCAGGGTTGGTCTGAAAGGGTTCAGGGTTGGTCTGGAAGGGTTCAGGGTGGGAAAGGGTTCAGGGCTGGTCTGAAAGGGTTCAGGGTTGGTCTGGAAGGGTTTAATGGTTGGTCTGGTGGATTCAGGGTTGGTCTGGAAGGGTTCAGGGGTCGGTCTGGATTCAGGGCTGGTCTGAAAGGGTTCAGGGTTGGTCTGGAAGGGTTCAGGGTTGGTCTGGAAGGGTTCAGGGTTGGTCTGGAAGGGTTCAGGGTCGGTCTGAAAGGGTTCAGGGCTGGTCTGAAAGGGTCCAGGGTTGGTCTGGAAGGGTTCAGGGCTGGTCTGAAAGGGTTCAGGGTTGGTCTGGAAGGGTTCAGGGCTGGTCTGAAAGGGTTCAGGGCTGGTCTGAAAGGGTTCAGGGTTGGTCTGGAAGGGTTCATGGTTGGTCTGGATGGATTCAGGGTTGGTCTGGAAGGGTTCAGGGTCGGTCTGGAAGGATTCAGGGCTGGTCTGAAAGGGTTCAGGGCTGGTCTGAAAGGGTTCAGGGTTGGTCTGGAAGGGTTCAGGGCTGGTCTGAAAGGGTTCAGGGTTGGTCTGGAAGGGTTCAGGGCTGGTCTGAAAGGGTTCAGGGCTGGTCTGAAAGGGTTCAGGGTTGGTCTGGAAGGGTTCAGGGCTGGTCTGAAAGGATTCAGGGCTGGTCTGAAAGGGTTCAGGGTTGGTCTGGAAGGGTTCAGGGCTGGTCTGGAAGGATTCAGGGTTGGTCTGGAAGGGTTTATGGTTGGTCTGGAAGGGTTTATGGTTGGTCTGGAAGGGTTCAGGGTTGGTCTGGAAGGGTTCTGGGTTGATGGTTAAGCAGCCCGGCTAACTCGACCCCACCGGCTTCCATCTCTTGCGGCATCCCGATCCTACTGTTGGAGCTTCTTTCGCCTCGTACCCACTGCGCGGCGGGGCGGTGGTTAAGGAGATGTTTTTGGAGCCTGGGCATTGTGCAGTCGTTAAGTCAAATCATGAACTGGTCTGACAGATGTGAGGACGTGTAGTTAGCAGCTGAAGCCCGGCTGGAACTGGGTCACGCAGCGAGACGATGAGCAGAAACACACCAGCGTGTCAACAGGAGAGTGGCTGGAAAAATAAATGGAGGCTGCAGGACGGCCGAGCCGATACGCCAGTTTATATGAGACTCTGTGGAGAGAGGCGAGGCCGTTTAGAAGAACGGACAAGATTCAGACAGGAAACGTCGACTTCAGAGAGCGAAGCAGGTCTTGTTGACTTCTGCCCCGTCCGTTTCCACCTAATGACCGTCCGAACGTGTGCGCCGCGGCAGGTTTTCACTGATGTCATGAAGCTGGTCCTCTGCTTCCCCCATTTACTCCCCCCGTGTTTGGCCTCAGCGCTGTTAGTTTACATTAAGATCCCCATTAGTGTCAGCCGTGCAGGGTGATGCCCAGCCGCCGGGGTGAGTGTCTCTGCTGCGCGGTTGGAGTGCAGGTGGTATTTACTGGCGTGTTTATGCGCGGATTATGATTAATGGCTGCTCGTGGTTCGGAGAAGGCCCATTTGCTTCCGTGCGATCGGTTTTTCCCCGGACAACAAAGTTAGTCCAGTTATATAGCCGGCTCTCCCGGGGCCTTATCTTGATTGGCTGGGGGATGACGGGGTGGGAGAGGCGATCTGGCGGTGAGGATCTCAGGCAGTCTCAGCAGCGTTGCGTCTATAGGGAGGACAAACACGTCCATCCTCCGTTACAGCCTACACATGAGGACTTTCTGTGATCTGTGATTATCCTCCGAGGCGTAATAACGAACAGAAAGATCCGGACTAAACGGGGCTTTTGGATCACAGACTGGATAGAGGCGTCGCGGCCGTCACGTCCTCCCCCTTACAGGCTCCTCGCCGGGTTCCTGACCCAGAGGCGCTCCGGCTACACCCAGCCCTGTCCTGCGCAGAGTGGAGGGAAGATGAGTGAGGGGCCCGGGGGGTCCGGGGACGAGGTATGAGGCGCCAGACCAGCCAAGAGACCGGCAGATGTGAAAACACGGCGCCATGCCAGCCCTGCTGCCAGCCGGGCACAACAGGACCAAACTCCTGCTGTTCTTCTTATCTGCCTTCAACCAACAGGTACGCTGTTAAGATCCCACTTTTAAAATAAGATCATTTATCGTTTGATCTTAGATTTTATCCTGAGTCTTGATTTCATTTTCCAGCTGGAGTTTCAGCTGCAGTCGACTCCCAGTTTTTGTTGTCAGAGGCATCGACTCTTCCAAGTTTACCACTTGAGCAATGCTCTTCTGCTACTTGGTATCCTGTATGTAAATTCTAAAGTGAGAGGGATGTTTCCTTCAGTGCGACAGGGACTTGTCTGTGGAGCTGAGGCTTTAATGAAAGGCTTAATCTCGTAGCTTTCCTCTCTGGGGATGGTTCTTGACAAGACAGTTGCCCCCGAATTGAAATGCTTTCTATCAGCCGACGCAGACGGGGGAATTGGTTTCTTTTTTCTTTTCGTAGCACAAGAGAATGGATGAGCCGACAGAAGTTTCAGAGGCTTGAAAAGTTCAGTTACTGATCTCAGACAGGAGAGACCATCCTCCAGCGTTACGACGTGCACACGTACGGGCGGACAGGTGTGTTTGCGCTGCAGCTGGCAGTGACACTAATGAGGTGGGCCCGGCTGATAAATTGCCTGAATCAACTGCAGATTACGCCGAGGTGGAAGAAGACGCTCCTGATGAAATACTGCCCCCATGTGGTTAAATGTGGATACTGCAACATCCAGTGCACCATGCATCTGTTTCAGTCTCGTGAAAACAAGTAGTTGCTTTTTTTTATTTTTTATTTTGGTGTTTTCCCTCCGTCAGGGTCATTATGGTTGCACTTATTTTTACCAAGGAGGTTGTGTTTTTGCAGGTGTGTCTGTCGTTGGTCAAGATAACTCAAAAAGTTATGGACGGATTTTGATGAAATTTTCAGGAGTTGTCAGAAATGTGAAAAGGAAGAACTGATTTCATTTTGGCTGTGATCCGGATGAAATCCTGGATTCTGGATCACTTTCAAATTTTCGATAACATTGCGGTCAATGGGGCCGAAAATTTGTTTTCTCAATATCTCCGTTAATTATTGCCCAAAACCGAGGATTGACAATGGGAACCTCTATCAAATTTCAAAGACTGATCCGGATCTGATCCAGAAGGCAGATTTTATCTCAATCTGTAAATCGCTATATGGGGGAATTGTAGGTCTGCGCTCTCCGAGTGCTTTTCTAGTTGCACCTGTTGCATCCTGATGCACAGAAAATCATTGTGCTGCACATAATGATCTGCTGTGCATCAAGAGGCCCTTCCAGGTTGATCCGACATCTGTCCCAGACCAAGTCCATCCATCCATCTATTATCTATACCCGCTTAATCCTCTGCAGGACCTGCTGGAGTCTATCCCAGCTCTCTTTAGGTGAAAGGCAGGGGTCCCCCTGGACAGGTCTCCAGTCCATCACAGGGCCACATGTAGACGAACAGCCTGCACGCTCACAGTCTGCATGATAATAATATAATAATAATAATTCAACCTTGAATCCGTATAAAGGTGACTGGCTCGATGCTGGAGAGCCTCATCTCCAGACGGAGTGAGTACTGGGAGAACTGCAACAGGACCCTGACAGCAGCTGCTTTCCCAACAACTGGTGAGCTTCTCTGCACACGTTCATCATCTCAAAGGTCCCGTATGAAAACGCTCTGACTACGGCTGGGAAAAGATTAAAATGTTCATCGCGATTAATCGCATTATTTCCCTGATTAATTACGATTAATCGCATTGTATACACAAAATCAAATAATGAATTCAAAAATAGTGTAAAGGTCACTTTTATTTAAATGTTCTGCTGCCATATGAACTAAAGTGTCATAACATTTGTTGTTCAAACACTTTTAACATCAGAACTTGTCAGTAACACATATTTAGTGTAAATCTCATCTTAAAAAATGTAAAATAAAATAAAGCTTATTGCCACTGCCAGGACATTAATGTCATCTTGTTTTTATGACAAAAAAAAAAAAAAAACTCTACAAACAAAATCCAACAAAATGATTGTGGCTCAGCACAATCATTTTTACCAATCCATGTATCATTTATTCTTTCCATTTTCAATTGTCAATCAAATATGAAAAAAAATTAAAAAGTGAAATTTTATTACGTTTTTAATCTAACATTAAAAAAAAAAATTTTATATTTCAATTTTAGACTTGGATCAAAAATACGAAATGAAAAAACGGGCCACAGAACTGAATTAGTTTTATAATGGAGGACTGGACTTTCTGTTGTCATTACACATCTGAGCCACTAGATGGAGCCGCACTGCAGTAACCAGCTAGAGAACAGCAGGACAGTGAACACATGGAGCAGATCTGATGGAACATGGAGAAATGATGCCAAAGTTTTGTTGCAGTCCAGAATTTTTTTTTTTTTGACACAATTGTTAATATTGCTACCTGAGTTGCTACCTGAACTGTAAAGTTCACTGATTTTTACCGTTCTCTATGTCTGTTTTAGCTTTTTTCCGCAGCAGCCAGTAACAGACTTTTCAAAACAAAAGCATGTGAGCAACATGCGTTAACGCAATAAAATAAATGTCGGCGTTAATAAATTCATGCGTTAACACTATAATAACGCGTTAACTTGCCCAGCCCTAGCTCTGACATGATTTGATGCTTTTTTTTTTTTTGTTTTTTTTTTTGTGTAATTGCAGGAAACTTCTGTAAGGGATCGTTTGACATGTTCGTGTGCTGGCCTCATTCACCTCCTGGGAACGTGTCCGTCCCCTGTCCTCCGTTCTTACCGTGGATCAAAGAGGGTAACACACACACAAAAACCACATTGAGTGTGTTCCTTGATCAGTCATTTGTTGGTTGGTTCATTACAAGTGTCACAGACCGCTACGGTGGTTAAAGATTTAGGATTAAGAATATTAATGTGCCCATAAAGAACAAGCTAACAAATGATTTAACTGAAAAAAAGCATTGGAAAAATATCACGCTGCATGTTAAGTATCCGTATCCTCCAGCTCAGGATTTGTCCGTTAAATTCACCTTTCCTGCGCGTCTTTTGATCACCTGCAGGTGGCAGCAGGAGGGCGCATCGTGAATGCCTGGAGACCGGGAGCTGGCGGCAGCGGGAAAACTCCTCCGACCCGTGGCGGGACAACTCCGAGTGTGTGGAGGACCACTTCTTCAAAGACAAGGTGAGGATGAGAGTTGGACCGACGGTCGGCCGAAGAGGCGGCGTGACTCTCCAGTGACTCTGCTCTTGTGCGTCCAGGAGGATGAGATGCTTCGCCACGCGGCCCTCAGGCTCATCTCTGTCGTCGGTTACTCCCTGTCGCTGTTCTCCCTCATCCTGGCCACCGTCCTCATGGGCATGCTGAGGTCAGTCTGCAGCCGAGGCGCTCCAGAAGTGTTTTTTATTAAGGATAAGCTTGTTTTTGAAGTCGGTTTTGTTGCCTTGGTTATCGCTCTTCTCAGTTAAAAAGACATACAGAACTTTTCAAAGAGATCATCTCTTCAACCTGGGTTACTGCGTGTGCCGCAGGCATCATAAAATTCAATTCAAATTCAAATATACTTTATTAATCCCCCAAGGGGGAAATTCAAGTTTCAGTACACCAGGAAAAATCTGGTGTACTAGAGGAGCTGCCGGCGTCCAGCGCTCCTTTTCATGCCCGGTCCCGTGGTCCGAGTGCTAACTCCAGTTAACAGCCGTTAGCAGCCCTGCTGACCTGGCAGGGGCCGTCTGGTGACCTGGTGGGGCCCAGCACCGTGGGGGGAGACGACAACGGCCTGGTCCGGTCCACATGATGAACCGGGCTCTGGGACGGTCGGCTCCGTCACTCGACGGACCGAAGGAGCTCAGTCTTCCCAGAGGAGACGGTCTGGTTCATCGGTGTTTCCTCCTCTGACCTGGAGATATCTCACTGGTCATCATTATGGAGATATACTGGTTCTAACGGCTGTTAACTGTTTTAACGGCTGTTAACTGGAGTTAGCACTCGGACCACGGGACCGGGAATGAAAAGGAGCGCTGGACGCCGGCAGCTCCTCTAGTACACCAGACTGGTTTACTGAAACCTGAATTTCCCCCTTGGGGGATCAATAAAGTATATTTGAATTTGAATGTTCTCGCAGTCAATTTCACACGTGGGTAAAATTAGAGAAAAGACGAATGAGTCCCCCACTAATATAGCAACTTTCATTTAACGGCACCGTTTGCACCGCCGTTTTTGCTGCTTCCACTCCGGACTAAAGCAAACGCCGCATCCTCCTCGGCGCTTGCCGTCTCTTTGGAAGTCAGCAACTTGACTCGTCACCGCCCCCTGGTGGGTGTGTCGCTTAACAACCATAGAGACAAAAAAGCCACACGGAGGTATGAGGAGCAGTAACGGGAATGACGTTTGAAGCGGATGGATGCACGAGCGGCAGCACGGTGTCTTGGTGGTCGGCACTGTTGCCTCATAGCTAGAAGGTTCCTGGTTGGAACCTCAGCAAGTCTTTCTGTGTGGAGTTTCCATGTTCTCCTGGTGCTTGCGTGGGTTTCCTCAGGCTTCCTCCATCAGTCCAAAGACATGCATGTCAGGTTAATCAGTGGTTCTAAAATGCATGTAGGAGTGTCTAGATGTGGCCCTGTGATGGACTGGAGACCTTTCACCTGAAGAGACCTAGCATAGACTCCAGCAGATCCCCAGGACCCTGCAGAGGATTAAACGGGCATAGATGATGGATGGATGGATGGATGGATGGATGGATGGATGGATGGGCGCATGCAATATTAAAACTGCATTTTGAGGCCTAAATTGCTGAGTCATGAGTCCATGACTTCTGATCTCGATTCTTGTCTGTCGAAGCCCATAGTTTGTTATCGTTCTGGCTCCATCAAGTCGCTAAGTTTTGACACGTAGGCGCCTGAACTGTGGAGTCTCCATGTTTTCCCTTCTGTGATGCTTAAGACAAATTGTTTTCCTACTGACATTTGTCATTCTGTTAATGACCTCTGAATTGTATACAGCTTGGAGAATAAATCCTCAGTCATTGTTTAACAGCCGAACGTAGAGCATAAATGGGCCTTAAGGGGTTGAAGGCCGTGATGACTGAAGTCACGTCTCAACCTTTTCCATCCATGAGCCCCTACGTTGATCAGGTCAATGACATTTTGACGCTCACAGACATGCAACACCTATTCTGAAACAAAATAGCATTGCTTGTACAGGCGTTGTGACGTCCAAGTCATTACCCAGTTCGAATTATATTTCTTCCAGGTTGTCTGTAATTGATTGCGATTTGTGCTGCTTGATCCGTTTTAAGCTTTTTCTTCCCCTCAGAAATATTTTCCGTGCTGGAAGTATTTCCTTCCTCGCGACAGATTTGAGAGCTCAGAGATCCTGACGCGCTCATCACTCACGCTCAGGCCTCATCGGTACTGATGTAACGCAGAGTCACGCAGGACTAGAGCTGCTTACGAGACCACGGAGGAGGGCGTTCACTGCTAATGACATCACGAGTTTTCTCGTCCCGTGTTGTGAAACGTGCCTTCGGTAATCGATGCCGCCCTCAGACCGTTTCCTGTATCTGGTTACCAGGAAGCTCCACTGCACCAGAAACTACATCCACATGAATCTGTTCGTGTCGTTCATCCTGAGAGCCGTGGCCGTCATTTCTAAGGAGATCATACTGCACGTCAGGTACTCGAACCTGCCCAAAGACGACCCCGGCTGGAACTCCTACTCAAGCTCTCCGGTACGTTTTATCAGACACAACCAAATCATCTTGACGATCGTCTTGTCTCACCGCGATACTGATCGAGATTTGATTTGTTCTTGCACAGATCGCACTGATGTGCAAGTTCTCCAAAGTGTGCATGGAGTACTTCGTGGCCTGCAACTACTTCTGGCTCTTGGTGGAGGCCATCTTCCTTCACACGCTGCTCTTCACCGCCGTGCTGACCAAGAGGCGCCTGCTGAAGAAGTACATGCTGCTGGGATGGGGTGAGTCATCAAGTGGGAGGGGCTTGGCTCTATGGAGATACAATCCCTATTCTGTTTTTGTGTTAGAAGAAGGCTGGGCAAGTTAACGCGTTATTATCACGTTAACTCGTTGATTTATTTACACCGACATTTATTTTATCGCGCGTTAACGCATGTTGCTCACATGCTTTTGTTTTGAAAAGTCTGTTACTGGCTGCTGTGAAGGCGGAAAACAATTGGCAAACATGTTAAAAAGGCTAAAACAGACATGGAGAACGGTAAAAATACGTGAAATTTACAGTTCAGGTAGCAACTCAGGTAGCAATATTAACAATTCTGTCTAAAAAAAAAACAATTCTGTTTAAAAATAAATTCTGGACTGCTTTACAGAGGTGCTGATGATTAGCAGCGACTGGCTGCAGCTTAAACCCTACAGAAGCTCTAAGGGGGTACTTAGTGTTGCCCACATATATATTTCTTTTCTTTGTGGCTTCATTTTTGCCAAATAAATATTTTCTTGCATTAACTTATGTCTATTATGCTTTTACATACACACAAAAGAGGGATACTATCATTTGCTCGTGACTGTAAATGGAAAGTAAGGAACCAAACTATCCGTCCATTTCCTGCAACTTTTCTAGAACGGGGTCACCAGGTCAACAGGGTCTGCCCCGAGGCTGCCCTCTGGTGGGACACGCCCCCAAAAACACCTCCATGAAGGTGTTCAGCGTGCGTCCTGATCAGATGCCCAAACCCCCTTCAGCTGCTGTGAGGAGGAGCAGCGAGTCTCCTCTGAGCTCCTCACGCCTCCCTGAGGAGAAGCTGAATTCAGCAGCTCACTTTCCAGACCTACCGCCCTATGGACCCCCAGTTTGGGTCATAATTCAATGAATAAATGAGTCTATTATTATGAAATACAGGCATTTATTATTATGAAATACATGTTTATTATTATTAAATATTTCTCATTATTATGAAAAGAATGTAATTATTATGAAAAATATTTTATTATTATTTCATCTTAGTTTAATGCATAATAGATTATTTCAGAATGTCCTTTTTATCTAAGAATGAGTTTTTACATAATAGCTTCCTTTTTCATAAGAATGAGCTTTTACATAATAATGACAGTTTGCCAGTGGGCGGGACCAGTGGTTGACCTGCACGCTCATTGGCTGATCCTTCTCCATGCAGTTGGTGGGGGACTAGCATCGAGCCTGTTGGCTACCTCTCGGAGTAAGTCAGAAAAGGATCTTTCTCTTGTCACCATGCCGTCAAAATCAAGTTTTCCCTACATTTCGCACTACGTTTCTTAGTCGATGTCAACTTTTAACCGTAAACTAAGGTGAATGCATCTCAGTTTACAGGCTCGATGCGAGTCCCCCACCAACTGCATGGAGAAGGATCAGCCAATGAGCGTGCAGGTCAACCACTGGTCCCGCCCACTGGCAAAATGTCATTATTATGTAAAAGTTCATTCTTATGAAAAAAAATGAAGCCATTATGTAAAAAACTCATTCTTAGATAAAAAAGCCATTCTGAAATAAACTATTATGCATTAAACTAAGAATAAATAATAATAAAAATATATTTCATAATAATTACATTTTTTTCATAATAATTGGAAATATTTCATAATAATAAACATGTATTTCATAATAATGGGAAACATTTCATAATAATGGCTACATATTTCATAATAATAAATGCCTGTATTTCATAATAATAGACTCATTTTTTCATTGAATTATGACCCAAACGGGGCTCCATACCGCCCTGCAGCATCCCGGGACGGTGCATCAGCTGATGCATCAAAAGCGCCGACTCATGGTTCTCGAGTTTTTTTTTCCTGGTCCGGTTTGTGGTGAAGTGAGCAGCACGTGTACAACAGAACCGACAGAAGTGATTCATGTTGATGAACTCTTGCTGCTGAAACTTTCCAGGAACTCCCGTCTTGTTTGTGACACCGTGGACGGCGGTCAAGATCCTGTATGAAAACACGGGGTAAGACTCCTCACGCACGTTACAACGCACGAACCGGGCCGGTGAAACATGACCTGCAAACTCTTCCATCTCCTCCCAAGGTGCTGGTCAATCGCTAACAGATGGTTCTGGTGGATAATCAGGGGCCCGATTACTGTGTCGGTGGTGGTAAGAGAAGTTCTTGATCGCATGTCTCAACAACCACGACGAGCTCGCCTCAGTTACAGACGCCATTGTGTCCGATTTCGCGCTCGGCTCGGTGGCTCCCGTCTCGTGCAGTCATATGACGACGTGGTGGAGCTGCTGGGGTCACGAGCCCGACTGAGACGAGCCGTCCTGACGGCGAGGCTCATGTTCATCCACCTTGTACGTGTGTTGCAGGTTATTTTCTTCATATTCATCAAGATCCTGATGCTGCTGCTGTCCAAGCTGAAGGCGGATCAGGTGAAATTCACCGACTACAGATACAGGTATTCAAACGCCTCCCTCACGTTCAGCTCCTGATTCTGCTCCTACTGATGTTTCCCATCATTCCCGTCAGCCTGGCCAGAGCCACGCTGGTGCTGATCCCCCTGCTGGGAATCCACGAGGTGGTCTTCACGGTGCTGGTGGACGAGTGCGTGGAGGGCAACAGCCGCTACGCCCGCAACTTCGTCAACCTCACGCTCAGCTCTTTCCAGGTGACGCGAGTCGCGGCACTTCTGTGTCCGAGAGTTTGGGCCGATTCCAGTTCCTCCCTAAACCCTCGATCTCAAACCCTCGCCCTAAACCCTCAATCTCAACCCTCACCCTTAAACCTCAATCTCAACCCTCACCCTAAACCCTCTGTCTTTGGTCCTCAATCTTGGTCCTCCAAAGTTAGTGTAAGGACTATCTCGTAACTTAGATATGAGACACCCCTTGAGTGCAGTTACATCTTCAGACTGTGGGGGGCGGCCTTACGCCAAAGCTACGTCCAGTCTGTCAAGGAAACGACGACGAAGAAGAAGACAAAGACAATAAGATAGTTTCGTAACATTTATATCTTTATTAACTTCGAAAATACTTACATTTGTAGCTAGCTTTTTTTGGCATCATCCTTTTCGAAGATGTGTTGGCGAAAATACGCAATGCCTTCTGGGTAGCCCTTACTTCCAAGGGTAGTGCCGGAGAATCTCAATAACTTGACTTTCTAAGAATCGGGACAGCACTTGCTCTACACGGGAGCGTGGATTTTTGAGATTGAGGGTTGAGATTGAGGGTTAAGGGAGGAATTGACCTTTCGGTAAGCGCCCCCCCACCCCCCTTCCTAGTTACTGTTGCTAGGTCAGACATTCACGCTGCTCCTCCATTAAGGACAATGTTATTTTGCCATTTTTCCGATGCCTATCAACCGTATTTACCGGTGCTTACCGAAAGGTCAGTTGGAATTCACCCCTTTTATCTCTGCCCAAGAAACGGGGTCCCGACTCTAAAACAAGCCGTTTGCTTCTTCAGGGGTTCCTGGTGGCCGTGCTGTACTGCTTCGCCAACGGAGAGGTAATGCTTTTCTGTCTCTTTACTCGAGAAGGTGGCATGTTGGGAAGAGCAGAGGGGAAGTGGTCCAGTCTGAATGCTGTGTTTGGAGAGGAAAAAAAAAGTAGTATAGTTTTCTAGATTCTGCTGTCACATACGCAGACACTCCGGTGCACCTCCCCAAAATTGTAGGTGACCGCAGACAGTGCCACAGAGAGAGGAGAGAAAGGAGGCCTCTGATTGGTCAATTCTACATCCACGTAGAAAAGAGCGCGTCATCAAAGAAATGAGGAAGTACCCACATCTGTATGATTCTGGTTCTCCACACTACAAAGACAGCACATATTCTAGTAATTCATGGAGGGAGATAGCGATGAATGTGGGTCTGGATACGGCCGAGACGGCGAGGAAGTGGAAAAACGCAAGAGATACGTTTAGTAAGTTTAGCTAGTTCGTGATTGTCGCTCTTGCGTTGTGGCGTGGAATAACATAGCGGAGACCACGCTAGCATAAATCAAAAGTGACGGCGGCATCTCTGCGACAAGCTGACGGCGACACATTGCCGCGAGAGTATACACGGCCTTTTATGGGTAATGGTGTGGCCTTATGGGTAATGTGCGTGTATAGATTTACATTCTCTGTTAACCGACAGGAGCCCAACAATACAACCTGTGTGATGTTACAAGTTCCTGCAGTGTCAGAATAAAGTTCCTGTTCTATGCAGAGAAAACCGGGCTTTTTCTTTTGTTGTTGATAGCATGTTAGCCGCTAATTACGAGCCAAAAATAGCACAATACCAGCGGTTTCTTTACTACGGTTCAGAGACCAGAGGCTGTGAAGGTAACAGAAAGACCACAGTTGAGCCTTTGTCTTGTTTCGCTACTTTTTTGCGGGTTTTAAACATATTTTAAACACGTTATTTAGGCTCGGGGGGCTCCGGCTCCTGTTCGTGGATTTTGATTTTCACGGGCGGCGCCGGTCCCCATTAACCGGGAAAAATAAGGGATCACTGTACGCCGAATCTTTCTTAGAATGCTAAAAAAAACCATCCTATACCCTTTTTACATTTGTAAATTATTCCACAGGAACAGAAAACGATCACGTTGCACCTGCTAAAGTCACTTCTGTTTCGGTTTCAGGTCCAAGCCGAGATGAAAAAGCGCTGGCAGCTTTTCTTGTTCACCAACCACTTCAAGGTGGGACCCTGTTTCCAGAGAGCTCCCCTCAAGCGCCTGTGGACCTGCACCCGCGGGCCGCACCCGCGGTGCTCCCGCCGCTGCGGCTCCTACGACGAGGGCGGGGCCTCCACCCCCCGCCCCCACCTGCTCCAGGTGGCCGTGCCCGGCGGGGGCGGGCGCTCGGGCTCGGGGAGGTCACGGGTCAGAGGCTGAAGGGCTACCACGCGCCGGGCCTGGACTTCCTCACCAGGAAGAGTCTCTCCAGCAGCGACGGCGAGATGACGCTGGGAGAGACCATGGAGGAGATCCTGGAGGAGAGCCAGTTCTGAGCCCGGATGAGCCCGAGACTGGGTGTAAAGCTCCTGCAGCCGGCCTCATCCTGGAGGAGAGCCGGTTCTGAGCCCGGATGAGCCCGGACTGGGTGTAAAGCTCCTGCAGCCGGCCTCATCCTGGAGGAGAGCCGGTTCTGAGCCCGGATGAGCCCGGACTGGGTGTAAAGCTTCTGCAGCCGGCCTCATCCTGGAGGAGAGCCGGTTCTGAGCCCGGATGAGCCCGGACTGGGTGTAAAGCTCCTGCAGCCGGCCTCATCCTGGAGGAGAGCCGGTTCTGAGCCCGGATGAGCCCTGGACTGGGTGTAAAGCTTCTGCAGCCCACCTGCTTCCGGGCCGAACGGTTGGAGTGCCACAAATAGGAATAAATCTGTAAAATAATGTAAATAATGGGACATTACACAGAAATAAGAAAATGTAACAATAATTAATAATAATAATAATAATATCAAGATAAATAAATCAAACATGACGAGAAAGAAAACATCCAAAACATATTAAAAGCTTTTTTAATTTTTTTTCACATCTATAAGTACATTTATTTCTGTATTTGATATACATACATACATATATGTATATATATGTATGTATGTATATTTCTGTATATATTTTTTCAATAAACATCTTTATTTATTGTATTTTAATTACTTGTATTTGATTTTTACAATTATTTATTCCCTTTTACTTAATTTTTTTTCTTTTATTACCTCCGCCAAGTAGGTAATGTATTTGCCAGCGTTTATCTGTCTGTCTGTGTTCAAGATAACTCAAAAAGTTATGAATGGATTTTGATGAAATTTTCAGGAGTTGTCAGAAATGTGAAAAGGAAGAACTGATTTCATTTTGGCTGTGATCCGGAAGAAATCCTGGATTCTGAATCACTTTTAAATTTTTGCTAACACAGCGGTCAATGGGGCCGAAAATTTTGTTTCCCAATATCTCTGTTAATTATTGCCCAAAACTCATGAAATTTGACTCAGGGGTTGACAATGGGAACCTCTATCAAATTTCAAAGGCTGATCTGGATCTGATCCAGAATGCGGATTTTATCGCAATCTGTAAATCACTATATGGAGGGATTGTTGCACTTCTCCGGTTGCTTTTCTAGTTTTTTCTGTTTCAATCTTCCTTAATCTTTTTATTTCCAAATGGCCTTTCCTTCTGGTTCTGCTTCCTCTCTTGTCTGTGGAGATACTTTTATCTATCCCTTACTCTTTCTTAAAGACACTCTATGTAGTAATGCTACTTCTGATCACACGGGGGCATCATGTCACAAGAACGTTCATGTGTCGGTGTCGGCATAAGATGCAACAAAGTACACCTCTAGTGGATAAAGTGGTACTGCATGAAGCCGGGCCATCGTTTGTGCAGGATTGTCAGTGTCTCTTTAGTCAATACACTTAAGCAGATTGATGCAGAATCATAATTTTTTTGAAGACACCACTTGTAGAGCAGGAATTTTGTCCAAATTCAGTTTCAAACAACAGACAGAAATCCATAACATCAACCAGGTGCACACTACGCACCACGTGAGCACTGAGGATGAACGCCGGATGAACTGCATCTCTGTCTGTCAACGGTTGGCTGATGTCAGTCAGTAGGTTCAAAAGTCGCCTGATGTCGGTCGGTAGGGTCATCAATGGGCTGATGTCAGTCGGTAGGGTCAACAGTCAGCTGATGTCAGTTAGTAAGGTCAACAGTCAGCTCATGACATTCGGTCGTGTCAACAGTAGAGGTGGGCAGATTGATCCAAATATCGATAATATCGATACCAACACTGATATTGATATCGAATGATACTTGTGTAAAAAGATTGATACTCAAGCTTTTTTTCTCTCCCACAAGCACCGACTGCTGCAAAGTGTGAATTCATTGAAGTCTGAGTCTGACAGGCTGTTGCTGTGTCCTTTAGTCCAACAGAGAGGATCCAGGTAGATCAGAGTGGTCAATTTCAGCATCAGTTCATATTAACTTTCAAAGTACCTGATACTTAAGTCACATGTTACTGGAGCCAACTCAAAAAAACATAATTAAGACCTTGAAATAACCCAGTACATGTCATGTATCCCATTGAAAGGTGTTATCTAAGATAAAATAACATTAAATAATCCTTTATTTATCCCACAATGGAGACATTTATAGAGTTAATGCAACAGTGCAAACAAAATTACACAAATATTGAAAGATATAATAATTGGACTAGAAAAAAACATTATGAACAGAACAATTCAACTCAAAGAATATTTACAGAAAAATGTTGATTGTGATAATGAAGTATTTTACTGTCATCTATAAAGTTTGCTGAAATTGTATTTTAGGTTTTAACAAAATAATCCGAAGACAAAAATCACTAAAACACCAAAAGGTCAGCAGTTTCATGATAGATCAAGCTTAATTTGAAAAAGTATCAGTATCGGTTTTGGTATCGGTATCGGCGATACTGGCCCCGTATCTACTTGGAATCAGATCGATATCAAAATCCCTAGTATCGCCCAGCTCTAGTCAACAGTCAGCTGATGTCAGTTGGTAGGTTCAACCGTCCTAAATGTGTAAAATAACTAAATATGTAAAATTGGACAGAATAGTTTCTTTAATTACATCATCCAAGCCCCAGCTGAAATGTCATAAACTCTCATTTCAGGCATTTTTACTAAACGCCATTTTCATTTGCCTCTTTTTAAGCGTCACAGTTATCAGATCTCTCTTAAGCGTATTTCCTTGTCTTCAGTGTGACCGGTCCGACCTTTGACCTCCTCTCGTACCTCAGCGCTCACATGATCTCGTAAACCGTGATTCCTTTAATCTGAGTTGCTCAGAAAACACGTTAACCCACTGAAAACATAAAAGCAGATAAAAACCATGCAGTGACTTTGTGAACTCTCCTGACGTTGGGGATGGTGACGAGTTGACGACAGACGAGCTAGCCGGTCAGCTGACGCAGATGGTGAGCTAACAGCTGACACACTACATTAGTCACGTCTTCCCGTGATTTTGGTTTTCAGGATTACATTTGATAGTGTCCTCTATTTTTGACGCTCAGATTGTTTCTGCTACGAGGCGGGAAGGTTTGATTTAACACGGTCAGCAGAAGTATGTTGGAGTGTCATGAGGTCAGGCGCGGTAAGAGCTCTTTAAGGTTTACCATGGGAACTTAGGGAGAACATGGATAACAGATAGACGCCTTCACTGGAAGCAGAAGACGTGACTCTGATGATGCCTGTCTTCAAGAATCCAGGGACGACGTCTGTTTCAGCATCAGTTATCTACTGCACATCTGCAGCAGCCCGTAACAAACGCTCGTGTCAAATCGGTCTCTGCGACTGTGAACAAACTTGGTTTGGGTCATTAGCTCTGTGATACCTTTTACGCCCGTTGGCTGTTCAAGCGCAGAATGAAAGGAGACAAATGAACGACTGAAAAGGCAAATAATGATTTTTGGAAGAAGGTCCTCCAGTTTCTCTCACATGACGCCCTTAAAGCCTCGAGAATAAACACATGAGCTGAAAGTGTGAACAAACCATGAAAGGCAGGTTTAGTGCTGAGTCAAAGTTTGGTCACTTTAGTTGCAGATCCCAAAATGTTTCACAGCACACTTTTAAAGTTTCAAAACCTTGTCATGTTCTTCTTTCTCTTTGCAATCGTGAGATGTTGTGGTGACTTACTTCTAGTCTCGACAGAAATCAGTCGGCAGGTAACCTCACATGCATGTCTTTGGACTGTTGAACCCCCATAGGATATATAATATATATATATATATACATATATTAGGGCTGGGCAAATTAAGGTGTTATCATCCCATTTACGCATTAATTTATTAATGCCGACATTTATTTTATCGCGCGTTAACGCATGTTGCTCACGTGATTTTGTTTTGAAAAGTCTGTTACTGGCTGCTGCGCAATCGGAAGATAATTGTCAGGTAAACATGCGGAAAAGCTAAAACAGACATGGAGAACTGTAAAAATCAGTGAACTTTACAGTTCAGGTAGCAACTCAGGTAGCAATATTAACTATTCTGTTTGAATAAAAAAATTCTAGACTGCAACAAAACTTTCACATCATTCCTCCATGTTCCATCAGATCTGCTCCATGTGTTCACTGTCCTGCTGTTCTCTAGCTGGTTACTGCAGTGCGGCTCCATCTAGTGGCACAGATGTGTAATGACAACAGAAAGTCCAGTCCTCCATTATAAAACAAATTCAGTTCTGTGGCCCGTTTTTTTATTTCGTATTTTTGATCAAAGTCTAAAAATGAAATATTTAAAAAAAAAAAAAAAATGAAATTTTTTCAGGTTTTTTTGTGTTGGACTAAAAAGCGAAAAACGTGATAAAATGTCACTTTTTAATTTTTTTTAATTTCTGATTGACAATTGAAAATGGAAAGAATGATACACTGATTGGTAAAGCCAAGACTTTCTTTTGTTATTTTATAAAAACAGGATGACATTAATGCCCTGGCAGTGGCAATAGGCTTTATTTTATTTTACATTTTTTAAGATGAGATTTACACTAAATTTGTGTTACTGACAAGTGCTGATGTTAAAAGTGTTTGAACAACAAATGTTATGGCACTTTAGTTCATATGGCAGCACAACATTGTAATAAAAGTGCATTTACACTCCTTTTTAATTCATTATTTAATTTTGCAATTAATCGCGATTAATCAGGGAAATAATGCGATTAATCACGATTAAAAATTTAAATAAATAAAATATGAATTTATTCCATTAACTGATCCGACAACCATATGTTATCTTTCTTTATTTGCACATTTATACTTATTTAAGGTTCAGCTTAAGTCCAGTTAATTTCATTTAAACTTGCACTACAACTTTTGTTCCTGATAATTGTTTGCATATTTTGACCTACTATGGTTGTTAAAGTGTTTATTTAAATTTGCACCAGACAAATAAGCTTTGTTCCTGTTATTTATTTTGTTCATTTAAAATAAAAAAATTTCTGTGACAGTTGTTTGCCCTTTTAATGTGAAAGTTTAATTTTGATATGATTTTGGCTTCTGATGTTTCAGTATGACAAGAAAATCACAAGACTTGGTGAAATTATTTAAATGTATGTGTTTTTTGGACATTTGTACAGTAATTAAGAATACCGCGATAATATAATTTAGTCACGATAATCGAGATATCAAATTTTCCATATCGTTACATCTTTAAAGTGCATCAATCAAGGGGTCACGCCCCACTATTTGAGAAGGACCGCTGTTACCAAACCACCTGTAGCCTGGGGCTCCCCGCTCCGCACGTGGACCATGTGACGATCTGCGTTGACGGCCTGATCTGGACCAATGACAAGCCGCGTGAGTCACGGAGGGGGCGGAGCTTTGGCAGCTGTCTGCCGTCTTAAATCCTCTCACTTTCACATCAGCGCTTTCATTTTTCATCCTCTCACCGTCTCTCTCTTGATAATTATGGCCGAATCCGCGGAGATCAACGGAACAGCGGAGCGGATCGGATACATCACCCGAGTCCAGAGCTTCAGCGCCTGCCACCGACTCCACAGGTACGCCCCCTGACTCCGACTCCTTTTGCCAAAAAGACTGCACTTTTAAAGCCCGTATGTGTTTCTAATATATGCCGAATGAACGTGGCAGTCCCTCTAATGGCGGGGATTGACACCGAACAGTGCGCTGATGTCAATTTTCGTGTTAAAGGAGCGAATATTATTAAAACTGTCTTGTTTTGCGTAGAGGCTGGCCTTATCTGAAGTACGACGACAGTTGCGCAGAAAACACAATTTAAACAATGATGAAAATAAATGAAGCGACTTAGACGTTACTTGTGTACCTATTTTACAGTTTAGATAAATTAAACTTGACGGACCTGCGTTATTCTCCGGGGATTTGTAGCTTTTTGGAAGCTTTGCGAGTACCGAAAACGGTGCTGCGTTCATGGACCGTCGGTCGTGTCGTAAAAGCCAGCTTACAGAAAGAAGAGAGGAAGAAGGAGAGAGGAGGAGACTGGTTAATATTTAAACACTAATATTGATATCAAAAACTGTCCTTGACATTCGTCTGTTGCTTCAATTTTTGCCTCAATAATACTTTGAGCATTTGTTTTGGTTTAGAATGAGAATTAAATCCTTCAGAAAAGTATGGAGGTTCACATCTTTAATGGTTTGCTAATGTTGATATTCTAATTATTAGTCTTCTCCATTTGATATAGATTGTTACTTCATTACTCAATCTTTTTAACTTTAACTGCACCTGGACACTCATTAGGTCTTCAGTATATTGAGATCTCTGTTGATGCACAACAAAGTTTGAGCTGTACTTGAAGGCAGCATGTGTCCAATAAACCCTTGTCTCCTTTCCCTTGTTTGACCTGTAAAAATCACAGCTCGGCCTTTATTATAAGCAAGAACGACTCTGAACTGGGTAGGTTTTTCTGTTTCAGCATCCACCTGAGCGATGAGGAGAATAAAGAAGTCTATGGAAAGTGCAACAATCCCAACGGTCATGGACACAACTACAAAGGTTTGTTGTTTTTCTGTTCCTTCATTCCCCTCCTGTTATATAATCCATTATTAATGTAACTTGGTGTTCTCATTTTCCCTCCACAGTGGAGGTAACTGTGCGTGGAAAGGTGAGTATCAAACACATTTGGACGACGACTACAGGTTTTAATTCTGGTCCTTATCAGTAACAATTTAAATCCTGTTTGCAGATTGATCGTGTCACTGGCATGGTCATGAACCTGACTGACCTAAAGAAGTGTATTCAGGTAAGACTTTTTTTTTTTTTTCATCTGACAGCTTAAATGGCTGGAAATTACCACAACCTGAAAGTAAAACTAATAAAAGTACTCACAAACATGCCTCCCCCCACACAGGACGTCATCATGGCTCCGATGGATCATAAAAATCTGGACAAGGACGTCCCGTACTTTGCCAGCGTCACCAGGTGTGTAGCTTTCTGAACTGGTTTTGATGGTCCTCTGTCTGTTTTTACTCACCTTTTCTTTTCTTTTTTTCTTTCTCTGTCCATCAGCACGACAGAAAACGTGGCTGTTTTCATCTGGGACAACATGGTGAAGGTCCTTCCTGCCAACCTGCTGCACGAGATCAAGATTTATGAGACGGACAACAACGTCGTGGTTTATCGAGGAGAGTGAACGAATATCTCAGCTGCTCTCAAAGTGCCATTAACCTCAATGTTTTTTTTTTTCTTTTTTTTAAGTTTACTGTGCGTTCTGCAGACTGGTTACTCTAAATTAAGTCAGAATATTGACGTTGTTACTCTTACATTCCAAAGAAGAGAGGAAAATAGCATTTTGATAAATGTCTATTTTTGTAGGCAGATATTATTTAGAGCTTTAATTTTAAGTATTTTAGAACTGTTGTTTAGCAGATGCCAGGTTGCTTTTAGTTTAATTGAGGAAACCAAAAATCTTTTTGAACTTGAAGTGTTTATATGAAGACTGAGGATTTTTTTTTTTTTTTTTTTTTTTTTTTTTTTTTAAAGAATACGATTTTTGAAGAACCATCAGGGCCAAACACTATGAGCCAAACACTATGTGTGGACTGATTCTTACTTATTCATACCTATCTAGCCAACATTTGTACGTGGGGCCTGACTGAGACATAAATGGACAGCGTACACATTGGATTGAGTGTGTTTCCATCTCGTTGTCCTTTTAAAGTACAGTAAACCCTCGCACTTCCTGGTTAATGGAGGACGATCTCTCCTCTGTGTGGATGATGGGAGCTAGAGATTGGAGATGCGTGGCACAGTGATGCCCGTCGTAGCAGCCAATCACAGGCCTCGATATTCGTTCATGGGGCCTCCCCTTTCGGCTCTTGTTGCTTCCTGAGACTCGTTCTTGATGTGATGTGTTTCACTTCAGCCTCGCTTCGTTTGAATTTTTTTTTTTCAAATATTTTTTTGGATGAATATTTTTGAAACCTCCGATGTATTGAGACCGCGAAGTGTGAGGGATTACTCTATAAGTCATCTCTTATCAATCATCGCTGCTGTCTTTGTTTGCAAACAAAAGCAGAAACTATTTCACCCTTTTCATCCCAGTTTATTTTCCTTCTTTTCTTGTGTTTTGACTTCTTATTTTATTTATTGGTAGAAAGCTGTGCGGCAAAAGGTGTGTAGTACTGCCACAAGGCCGTTTGTAGTACTGTTAGCCAGGTCATTGCATCCTACCGGGTCCGTCACTATAAATGGAGTCAAGACAGCTGAAATGATGGAGGAGGAGGTTGGCCCCCATTACAGGCTCCAGGTTTTAGCCTGAACCCTACTAATGGAAACTGTTTACATCTCAATCAGTAGGCTCCAGGTTTTAGCCTGAACCCCACTAATGGAAACTGTTTCCATTAGTAGGCTCCAGGTTTTAGCCTGGACCCTACTAATGGAAACTGTTTCCATTAGTAGGCTCCAGGTTTTAGCCTGGACCCTACTAATGGAAACTGTTTCCATTAGTAGGCTCCAGGTTTTAGCCTGGACCCTACTAATGTAAACAGTTTACATCTCAATTAGTAGGGTCCAGGCTAAAACCTGGAGCCTACTAATGGAAACTGTTTCCATTAGTAGGCTCCAGGTTTTAGCCTGAACCCTACTAATGGAAACTGTTTCCATTAGTAGGCTCCAGGTTTTAGCCTGAACCCTACTAATGGAAACTGTTTACATCTCAATCAGTAGGCTCCAGGTTTTAGCCTGAACCCCACTAATGGAAACTGTTTCCATTAGTAGGCTCCAGGTTTTAGCCTGGACCCTACTAATGGAAACTGTTTCCATTAGTAGGCTCCAGGTTTTAGTCTGGACCCTACTAATGTAAACAGTTTACATCTCAATTAGTAGGGTCCAGGCTAAAACCTGGAGCCTACTAATGGAAACTGTTTCCATTAGTAGGCTCCAGGTTTTAGCCTGAACCCTACTAATGGAAACTGTTTCCATTAGTAGGCTCCAGGTTTTAGCCTGAACCCTACTAATGGAAACTGTTTCCATTAGTAGGCTCCAGGTTTTAGCCTGGACCCTACTAATGTAAACAGTTTACATCTCATCTGAGACAAATGTTGGCTGGGTTAACGTCCCCATGAAAAGTCAGTATAAAGATTGTGATTCCACACATCTGGTTCCAGATGTTGGTGTCACGCTTCAGCGTGCTCTCGGTCCACGTTGTTTCACCGTTAAGTGCTTCTCTCTAAACGTTCAGATTGACGGTTCCAGTCAGGAAACCTGTCAGGTTTGAGCGTGGACGGTTCATACTGACCACAGTATCTCATGGTTGTCTCTTGTATGTGTAGCGGTGATGACATTGTGCTCCTGCAGTTAAATAAAATAATTTATTTACTCTGCGTTTGCATATGAGTTTCTAATTCAGTTTAATGTTACAAGCCATTGAGAGTTGAACTGGTACCTGTAATACAGACTGTGAGTAAAGAAAATCTAAAGTTGTTTATGTCTGAGTTGTTTTGGGGGGGTACTAGAATTTATCTTTCATGGGTATCTTGTATTTGTGACGTAAAAACCTTCAGAGCAGGTGCTGAGTTTTTTCGTTGGACATATTTAACCACTAGAGGGCGACATGGTGCCTCAGCAGGACCCTGAACACTGACCAGCCTCTGGTACTGCTGCTCCCAAAAATCAAGATATTTATGTACCTGGATACAAATGCTTTAATGTTTGTCTGTTTTTCTCTCCGGCAATCATTCATGACTTTCAACGTAATACCCAGCATGCTTTGTGGAGGGACCAGGATGTTTGGATGTGCTGCAATATCAGTGTGTCTTAACAAAAGCCTCGATGCTTCTTCAGTCCAGTCGTGTTCCTTTGATTTTTATTTGTTTAGTCACATTTTAACCTGGAGGGTGTTTTATAATACGTGAATCTACATAATGCAAATGAATTTGACTTGATTCAAGTTACTTTGAGACTTTTGGTTGTTAAACTCGGCTCCTTAGTTGTAAGTTATGAAAATTTAAGGAACAGAAAGTGTGTATATTTGTGTTTTTAAAATGTAGCCGTCATTGGGAATCCTTCTTAAAGGAATATTCCAGAGTTTAACCATTGAACCACTTCCAAGGAAGGGTTCAGTTTACAAGTTGAAAAGCTCATTTTATTTGACATCGCTCATCCTTTTCAAATATACGATTCCAAGAAGAACAAGACGACAAAATATATACGTCTTTGGACAAACGGACCACTGCGCTGTTCTCTAATGATCTTGCGGGTCCAGGACGACCCACAGCCGGTCCCAACAGTCCATTTGCTCAATTAATCCCACAACAAGCCATGTTGTCTTTAAAACAGGAATGCTTAATCTCTGTGAGGTCTTTGACAGCTCAAACGTCAAGTTCAATGAAAGTGATAAGTTGTTGAAGTGATTTGACCTGATGGACAGTAATACAGCTGTCACTCAAAAACAAAAAACACCCCTAATTAGGTATAAATTTGCAGTACATAAGTCATGGATGGATACAAAACTGAGTTATAGAGATCAAAACTATTATTCTTAAACAGGATTTAAATGTTTTTTTTTCTGCTGTAAAGTTGGACATTTTAACACAGTGGAGCAGGGAGTCAATTGAGATTAAGGATATGCCACTATATCGACTGGCCGATATATTGGACCGATATATCGACTGACCGATATATTGGACCGATATATCGGCTGGCCAATATTTGTTTTTTGAATCGGCCGATTTGCACCTGGGTTCGCCGATGTATTTTTCCGTGGCACGACTTATCGACGGGCATCCAAGTTAAATTTGTTTAAATTTTTACTTTTCAATAAATGTTTGTTTAAACTTGAGACCTGTAGTATTTGTTATCATTGTGTCATTTTTTTAAATGTAAATTGAGAGAGAAAAAGCAGTATTGGCCACATACAGTAATTGAAAAAATTATTAGACCACCCTTGTTTTCTTCAGTTTCTTGTTCATTTTAATGCCTGGTACAACTAAAGGTACATTTGTTTGGACAAACATAACGATAACCACAAAGATTGCTCATAAGAGTTTTATTTAAGAGCTGATATCTTACCATTTTCCATGGTTTTCTTGATTATAACCTAAATCACTTAAGTTTTTACATCAATATCTATGGCGTTGTACTGCCAAAAACACTGCTTTTATGCATTCAGTGTTTTCTTTTCTGTCTGTTTTAGTCACATGATGACGTTTAGTGGTACCAGGTATTAAAATGAACAAGAAAGTGAAGAAAAAATGGTGGTCTAATCATTTTTTCCATGACTGTATATCGGCCCAGGTCATTGGCTAAGGGTGATAGAAAAAAACCGGCATCGGCCCTAAAAAAATCCATATCGGTCGATCCCTAATGGAGATTGTTTCGGTTTTGCCACCCCCTTGTGGTCACTTGAGGAACTGCGCATTGTGATGACTGACTAGATCAGAGGTGGGCGTCTCGGGTCATTGAGGGTCTCTGTCCTTTATGTCTTAGACATTTCTGGTTCTGATGAATGGACCGGCCTCAGCTCGTCATCCAGGTCCGCTCCGGCCCGGTATCGACCCGTTCACTTGAATCAGATCCGCTGATGCAGGGAAACGTCTCAGACATTCAAGAGGACCGGGGTCGCCCACCCCTGGACTAGACTGATGTCCCTTCTTGGTTCTGGTCCAAATCACGAACGACACGCTGATGGATTTCTAAACTTCACATGACGATAAATGAACCATAAATGTTTTTAAGCTCCCAGTTTGAGGCTTGACTCCTTTGGTAGAACGTAGACGACAACAGGTGGGCAACATCACCAGACCCGGGCCCAGACGCTCTCTAACAAGGGGCCCCTTCTCCTTCATACGAGAGTTGTAATCTTTATGTCAAAATTCAGCTGCCAACTCAAACCTTTAATTAATCAAATTCCATAAACGTGCGTCATGCACAGGCAGACGAGCTGCCGTGAACAAGCCGGAGCAAGAAGACGACAGCAGAGGCCTCGTCTCCCAGCGCTGAATCCAGATCAGCGTCGCTCTGCTGCAACTCTATCTTTTTGTTTTTTATTAAAGATTCCACAACATCTTTAGCTGATCTCAGGTCTGCAGGATAACCAGCTAATGAACAATGGCAACAGCGGGAAGATGCACCGTAAATCAAAGCGTAATTACACCGTGATACGGGCCAGCTGGATGACTGCTATTAGCAGATAAAAGCCCGTCTTTATCCTGCTGTATTATGGAAAAGCATTTTTTTCTCTTCTCTTTCTAATCCCTAATTAAGTTTTCTTTAATCTTCTGACAGGTGACGCCGAGGCATTTCTCCGTTGTGTTTTTAGGCCACAACAAGTCAGATGGTTCCAGAAAGCAGATATTGTTTGGAAGTGAACGAACGCAGAACCAGTATACCAGTTTTTGTTTTTTTAGTTCTGGTGATAAACTCAGTGGTTTTGTCCGTGGTTATCTGGACGATCGCTTCACAGCGTATGTAAAGACTGGCGGCTTTCTCTGAGACGTGGCACGCTGCCAAAGATGAGCTCTGCAAAAAAAATGTGAAGTGGTCCAACCCAGCAAGTCCTCACAGATCTGGAAAACCTCCACAGAAGTGTCCTGGAAACCAGTGTCAGAATTAAAGGAAGGGTTTAACATTTACTGTTGGGCAGGTTGGTTTGGAGGAGAACATGTGGGAGAGGGTTCACACACTTTTTTTGTTCACATAACTTTATTCAACATCTGTTGTGTCACTCAATTAATAAAGGCCAAATTAGACTAGAACATGCGATCTTCTGAAAGTGGACGGGAGTGTTTTAAAGGTAGGGTAAGTAATTTCTGGATGTCATCGCATCTGTTGGTGTTTGAACCCAAATATTAAGAAAACTCTCTTACTTCACGTGCATGAACTCCTCCTCGTCTTCTACTCGTTTCTAGTTGATGGAGCTGGGGCCGTGTCTGAAGACCGTTTTGTGTTTTTTAACAGTGTACTGCTGAGATGGGCAGCTAATGGGTGGTGAGGAGATATTCACTGGATTGGGGGGGGGGGGGGGGTGTCTTTGTGAGAATAACCACATACAGTGCGTTTATATGGGAAGTTTAATTCCTCTTTAATTCAGAATTAAAGTTAAATCCAAATAAAAGTTACCATGTAAACACTTAATTCCATATGAAAATGTCAATTCTGAATTAAACTTAATTCCGAAGTAAGTGGCTGGTTTATTTCCATTTTAATTCCAAATTAAATAATTCCGCGGTCATGTATACACCTTTTCGACTTGAAAATTGTGGATATGCGCCCCCTAGTGGCCCCGCCATAACTGGAGTGTGCGGTGCTCCACCAACTAACCCAAACACATCAGCGTGGAGCATCTGTTACTGATAACGCAGACATGTCTTGGATTGATGATGTTAGGCAGTGGCCTCCAGTTACAGATGAAGGTAGTTTATCGCTGTTTTTAATGATTGGTTATGGAAATAGCATGATCTATTTCCATAATCAAACACTAAAAACTGTGGAACGCTGCAACGCTGGCTATAACTAACGTCAACAAGCCATAAAGATTATGCTACTGTAACGTTAACGCTAGCGGTAAATTAGGCTATGTGTTAATGTTATATTTAATTTATTTTATCATTCTCCTAAGTCACTCATTCATTTATTCATTCATTGTTTTATATGCTTGTGCTAGTGCAGAGGACTACAGTAGCCTCATACTGCTGTTCTTTCGGCCAGAATCGTCCGGGACTCTCCGCGAGACTATGAGTAGTACGAGATTGAATGTTAACAAAAACTCACCCGGCTGTATTCATTTGGAACAAAGTCCTTTCTGTTGATATTTTTCACCCACGTCTTCCTAACTTCTTGTTCTGCAAACAAGGCAGTCTTCGTGCAGTAAAGGCTTGTGTATTTCGCATACTTTCTTCTTCCATTGTTGAATTTTCACGCCATTGTTGGCACAGTTTATGGCGGAACATGTATTCCCACTCGACCGACTCGACATTATAAAAAATATATATTTGTAGAAAGAGAAAAACGCTGGTCAATCTGCGAAATCTGTGAAATCGTCGCTCTGTGTCGCTCTATAGCACCCTCCAGCAATGGCGGACGGGGTACTTCCGGGGGGCCGGCCCGAAAAGGTCTATACACTCATTCCTCTTTGAATTAATTCCCGTCTGTCGCGATGACGCTTGTATTCCGCGCTGGGCTTGTTTTCAAAACAAAGTTTTAAAATGGCAGCACGCAGTAAACGGTGGTCAAGAGCAGAGACGATTTATTTAATAGATAGCTTGGAGGAACTGGAAATAATTAAAAGAACAGATGGCAGGAAACATAAAAATTATGGGCTTTTCAAAGTTGTAGCGGCCAGGTTAAATGAAGGAGGTTTCACAGATAGAGACGCCACCCAGGTCAAAAATAAGTGGAATGTTGTTGCTAACCAGTTAGCTAAGTTTGTTTTCTTCCGGTAGACGTAAAGACGTCCGCCCCCCCCATCCAATCAGAACCCTTCCCAACCCCCAGACCTAAAGCGGAGTTGGATAAAGCCGAACAAACGTGTTTTCCATGTAAACCTCAATTCGGAATTACTATTTCCATGTAAACTCGAAGGAAAATAGTTTAATTCTGAATTATTTAATGCGGAATTATTAATTCCGAATTAAAAAACATCATGTAACCGCAGCCATAGACTGGCTTACCCTGCTGTCAAAGTTGCAGAATATGATTTCTAAGTCTATGCCATTTTGTTTTGAAGCTAAGCCGGTTCATATCGGTGGTCCGACTCAGGTTTCCATCCATAAACACATTTCTCCATGAGCATCATGACCGCCCATGGAAATAACCCCTCTGTCAGATTGTTCTCATGATGACTCTCCTTCCGTGCACGTGGGCAGCATTGCATTGTGGTATTTTGTCATCTAGGGTGCTTCTACATTAGACACCGCGAATAACACGGCTTCCTTTAAACGTCACACTGTTATCCTGAGCGTCTTCTGATCGGTCGAACGTCTGCATGCGCTCCACGGTGGCGGGGGTGCGTCATGAACGCGCAGGACTCCCCGCTGCCAGGCGAGGGCGGGACGGTGAGCTACAGGCCACGCTGTGACGAGCAATGCTGTGACAGGTCGCTTATGTCCTCAATGAACGGTGCGTCCAGAAGGTAGAGGTGGGCGATACTGCGAATTTTGGTATCGATCCGATACCAAGTAAATACAAGGCCAGTATCGCCGATACCGATACCGATACTTTTTCATACTGCTGACCTTTTGGTGTTTTTGTGATTTTTTTTTTCTTTGGATTATTTTGTTAAAACCTAGAATACAAGAACGCCTGTGAAGGAGAAAGAGAGCGCGCTCAGTTCACGTTTGCGAAAAAGAACAATTTTGTGAACTTTCTTCAATGAACGCGTTCAGGTACAAGACTGACCGCCTGTAATAATTTTGACTATGTATGACTTGGTTTGCTTGATTAGCCAATTAAAATACCTCGTAAAATGACACATTAATGAACTAGAAAAGCACTCGGAGAGCGCAGACCTCCGCCAAGCGCAACAATTCCCCCACATAGCGATTTACAGATTGCTATAGACCTTTTCGGGCCGGCCCCCCGGAAGTACCCCGTCCGCCATTGCTGGAGGGTGCTATAGAGCGACACAGAGCGACGATTTCACAGATTTCGCAGATTGACCAGCGTTTTTCTCTTTCTACAAATATATATTTTTTATAATGTCGAGTCGGTCGAGTGGGAATACATGTTCCGCCATAAACTGTGCCAACAATGGCGTGAAAATTCAACAATGGAAGAAGAAAGTATGCGAAATACACAAGCCTTTACTGCACGAAGACTGCCTTGTTTGCAGAACAAGAAGTTAGGAAGACGTGGGTGAAAAATATCAATAGAAAGGACTTTGTTCCAAATGAATACAGCCGGGTGAGTTTTCGTTAACATTCAATCTCGTACTACTCATAGTCTCGCTGAGAGTCCCGGACGATTCTGGCCGAAAGAACAGCAGTATGAGGCTACTGTAGCCCTCGGCACTAGCACAAGCCTATAAATCAATGAATGAATGAATGAATGAATTAGGAGAATGATAAAATAAATTAAATATAACATTAACACATAGCCTAATTTACCGCTAGCGTTAACGTTACAGTAGCATAATCTTTATGGCTTGTTGACGTTAGTTATAACCAGTGTTGCAGAGTTCCACAGTTTTTAGTGTTTGATTATGGGAGTAGATCATGCTATTTCCATAACCAATCATTAAAAACAGCGATAAACTACCTTCATCTGTAACTGGAGGCCACTGCCTAACATCATCAATCCAAGACATGTCTGCGTTATCCGTAACAAATGCTCCACGCTGCTGTGTTTGGGTTAGTTGGTGGCACACCGCACCCTCCAGTTATGGCGGGGCCACTAGGGGGCGCATGTCCACAATTTTCAAGTCGAAAAGGTGTATAAAATCCGCCTTCTGGATCAGATCCGGATCAGCTTTTGAAATTTGATAGAGGTTTCCATTGTCAATCTCTGAGTCAAATTTCATGAGTTTTGGGCAAAAATTAACAGAGATACTGAGAAACAAAATTTTTGGCCCCGTAGACTGCAATGTTATCTAAAATTTGAAAGTGATCCAGAATCCAGGATTTCTTCCGGATCACAGCCAAAATGAAATCAGTTCTTCCTTTTCACATTTCTGACAACTCCTGAAAATTTAATCAAAATCCATCCCTAACTTTTTGAGTTATCTTGAACACAGACGGACAGATAAACGGCGGCAAAAACATAACCTCCTTGGCTGAGGTAATAAAGACGGACACAAGCCGGACCGAAACCACATTCTGCTCCTTTACCGCTTCTTTTTTCCAAAAGTATTTCCTGCATTCATAAAAGCTGCTACTCAAAGATTCTCCTGTTGGGTTGTTGTTGGTTGTTTTTGTTCCACGTCCGTCGTCGCCTGTGATTTTAGGAGGAACCATGTGAGATGTGACGACCTCATGCGTCTGTAGAAACGTCTGCAGCGTATAGAAACATCCAGAAGGGACGGCCATCTTGAATAGATGTTGTGTATTTTTGAACATGTGAAGAATGTAACCCTAAAAATTTTTTGTTCTGGTCTCCATCACCTCTCGGGGGGGGGGGGGGGGGGGGGGGGGGGGGGGGGGGGGGGGGGGGTGCTAAGCTGTCCACCATGTTCACAGAAGTGTTGTGGTCTGACTCTCATCTGTCACTGATTTTTCTTTTTTCTTCTTCCAAACAATGAGTTTGATAAAAGCCAGAACATGTGAGTTGAGTTAGAGGGGTCGTAATCTCTCTCTGTCTTTATATATCAGGAGTGTCAGACTCATTTTCACTGAGGACATTAGCATCATGGTTGCCGTCGAAGGGCCAGATCGACAGCATGAATGTAACAAAATGAAATGTAAATCAAAAATAAATTTACCTACACCTTATTATATTGTTAAATAACTGTTTCTGTATTTATTATGTATAATAATAAATTTGTTTTTCTTGCAGGCTAAATTTAGCATACATAGCTATGCTGACGTAGATTAAACCCTTTCACCTTAAGATAAAAATTTTTAATTGTTTTTCCATCATTCATGAATCTGTCTTCCTTGTGCATCAATTTTATTTTCTTGGACATGTTGGGGTTAGTTTGTAGAGGTTTTTCTGAAGTCCATCAGTTCTGAAAATCATCGAAATGCATTGTGGGAGATGTAGTTTATTGTCGTTATGCGCTTTAAAGCGGCGTAAGCTTATTTTAAGTCTTAAAATATTGGTTTAAAATTTAAGCCAATAATGCACAAGCTCTCGAGGGCCACATAAAATGACATGGCGGGCCACATTTGGGCCGCAGACCTTATGTTTGACACCTGTGTTATATAGGATGCATCTCCACCAGAGTAACTGTCTTAGTCGCGATACTTTGAGTCGCCGTTTTGGTGAGACTTTACTTCACAAAGCTTTAGATTTTGAGTCAAAACACAGAAAATAATCGTTCAATATTCCCAGAAACCTGACGGTGTTAATTTTTAGGCATTAAAGTAATCTGATCATGACGACGGTGGTGACGGGCGCCGCCTTTATTTGATCTCCAAGTCCAAACAGAAGCGCCGGCGTTGACCTCCATTACGAGGCATCTTCAGGTGAAGAATAGATCGACTCTGACATAAAGTACTTTTTTTTTTTTTTTTTCGAGAGCCAGGGGTCAAATTCCTGAACTCGGCACACATGCTGATATCCGCTGCAGAACACGAGGCAGAATCCAGCTGTCATCTGATCCCGTCACACAGCCGGCCCGGTTTCCACCGCCGGCCTGATTAAACAAAACTTCAACCTGTTGCTTTCACATCCACAAGATGAAACGAGATAAATGACTCTGCTTTCATTTTCCCTCTGTTGAAAAGTAAACGTGTAATTTTGTGCTTGATTTCCTCCAGCCAGTGGAGAAATTAAGCACCTTTTTATTACACGCTTTAGCCTCTTTCAGATCTGCTAAGTCCGCATGAATAATTAGCTTAACGAAATACCGGCTGCTCCGCTTTTCCTTTTGATGTAAAAGGGTTTTTAATGATCGCACCTCTGGGAGTGTCCAGTTCTGCAGGTGAAGTCCAAAAACGTAACTGAATGACAAACATACCCGTCTTTTTTTTTCTTAAGACGTGAGCTCGTCTAACAGGCCTGTTTCTTCCTCTCATTTAACTGTCTTCTGCTTTTGTTCCAAACGGGTTTACGTTTTATTTCGCCACCGCGACACAAACGGCTCCATCAGCTCGTGTCGAGTGTAAACACATGGTGTCCACTAGATGGCAGCACCAGTCTAAACCGGTGCATTTCAGGCCTTTTTGTCTGTCAGGTAAACGGGTTTTCCCCGATTGAATGTCATGCAATATCCACACAAAAGCTTAAATGCTAACAATTTGCCTGTAGACTTCTGAAAAAATAGCAAATATTAAATGTTTAAAGAATTATTTTAGCGTCCTGCTTTGGTCTCCCGTACACCAGGGAGCACCATTTCCTTCATAACCTCCACCTGTGTGTGTAGATGTGTTCAGGGTGACGGTGGTTATCGTTGTGGGTGACGACGAAATGCATTGTGGGAGATGAAGTTTATTGTCAATATGCGCTTTAAAGCGGCGTAAGCTTATTTTAAGTCTTAAAATATTGGTTTCAAATTTAAGCCAATAATGCACAAGCTCTCCAGGGCCACATAAAATCATGTGACGGGCCACATTTGGGATCTAGTCCTCTGACCATCTCACATCAGTGCTGTTACCTGCATCTGTTTATATAGCCATTTCATTCAGTCATTTGTGTCCTCCGTCCTCTCTCTGTCCTGTCTCTCCTCTCTTTTTCTTTCTTTACCCGGCTGGTCTTCATCAGGAAGGTCCCCCCAAATGATCCAGGTCCTGCTCAAGGTTTCTTCCTCTTAAAGTGGAGTTTTTTCTTGCCACTGTTTGGCTTAAAGGTTTTTTTTCTCCCTACTGTGGGAGTTTTTTTACCTGCCATTATCCTTAATTTGGATTTAATATGATATTTCTGATATAATATTATCACAAATAATATTTTTGATATTATTTTATCAAAATAATATCAATTTTATTAATATTAAAATATCAATAAAATTGATATTTTAATTTTATTGAAAAATAAAATTTTATTTTATTTTTCAAATAATAAAATAATTTATTATTTGAAAAATAATAAATTATTTTTATTATTTAAAATAATATTTAAAAAAATAACATTTTTAAAGTATTATTTAAAAAATAATATTATTTATATTGTATTTAATATCATTTAATATTTAAATAATATTAAATATAATATAAATAATGTTTTGAGTTAATGATAATTGCTCGGGGGTCATGATCTGGGTCTCTGTAAAGCTCCTAGAGACGATTGACATCGTAACAGACGCTATACAAATAAAATTGAACTGAAATTGAATTACAGGTCTGCATACAACTAAAGAAATTATCTTTCATCTTTTGGAAAAACATGCTTCAGGAAGCGCTCGAAGCATGCCAGGAATTTGTGGAAGAGTGCGTAAAGATATGCCCTTATGTCTTATCTCTTCACAGGACGGGGGGGGGTTGCAGGTTGACGTACGCCGTCTCTGCTCTGGTGCCATTCAGGGTCGGTTCAGGTCCAAACTAACGTTCTTGCTCTGTTTCATGTCATGTTCCCGGTCTAAAGAGATCTGGTTTGTGGCGCCAGAATGGGTGAAAGCTGAAGCGTCGTTAAAGCGGTTCTGCTGCTGACCCTCTTCACACCGGTACCTTGTAAAAATTCCTCTGCTGGATTTTAAGAGCGTCGTAGCCTTGAGTTGAGCGTGTTTTTGGTTGTTGAGTATTGTTGCGGTGGAGGCTGATGTCGTGGCTTCTCTGCGTTGTACTGCTGCTGGTTTGGCTCCAGGCAGGTAGAAAGGATCGAGGTTGGAGGGGTGACGGTGTTCAAGCTTGTTCATGTTCCTTCTTTTTTTTTTTTTGTGGTTTCTTGCTTGTCACCCCTCCCTCCCCTCCTCTCCCCCCCCCCCCCCCCCCCCCCCTCCCTCTCAGGGTCAGGTAGCAGGCACAACACACTCTCTGTACACACTCCCACAGCTCTCCAGAGAAAACACACACATCCTTCACTTCCTCCCCAGAGCCCGTCGGGGTGAAGACAGCATGGGAGGCTGCGAGCTGTGAGGATGGAAAAGAGGGTTTGTGTGATCCAGACTGACTTCCACCAGTACAGGCCCACCATCGCCGTGCACGGCAGGCAACTGGCGCACGTAAGAAGCTCGCCGCTCTTTCGTTCTGCATTCTGTTTTCCCTCCTTTCTTGTGTCCGGATCTGTTTGTCACTGTGCAGGCCAGCACCTCTGGATCGGTTTATTCAGTAGGGGGGCGTTGGAGTGTATGGGGTCTTTCGTGACTTCACTGGGTGTGCTTTAATGGGATGGCTGCTGGATGGGTTGCTGTCATGTCTGAATGGGAACCATGTTGTCTGATTTCTTTCTTTAAGAGTTGAAGTTGTTGCTTCAGCAGTTTCACCATGTACATCCCTTTAAACCGGTCCTTCTCAAATAGTGGGGCGCGACCCCTTGGGGGGGCGCATGTGACCCTGAGGAACGTGTTTTTTGTTGTTGTTGTTGTTTTTTTTGCCTTACTGGAACAAAGTGTAATTGCACATATACTACAGTAGGTGGCAGTGGCGCTCTCATTGTCACAGTTAGCTATTAGGGGTGTTCCTGGCGACTAATTTCCCTGTCGACTAAATGAAAATTTTAATTAAGACTAGTCGACTAGTCTAAAAAAAAGATGCGCTCCAGCCTGGAAGTTATCAGTTTGCGTCCCGGTACGGTGTATTCGGGCTCGACATATTCCATTAGCTTCCTGAAGCCTTTACCTTCCACAAAGTTAAGTGGAAGCGTATCTTGCAAAGTCATTATCGCGATGAGCTGCGTAATCCTCTCAGACCGGACGGGAGAACACCGTCTCCGGGTAAACAATGTCAAATCAGCCTGAGTGTGGCTAGCATCAGCAGCCGTCGTCTCGTGCAGATTAGTCTAATGTGGTTGCGCATTGCTCCAGTCGAGTGATTGTATACCAGTTGTTTCTGACACAGTCTACATACTACCTTGTTTTCATTTTCTAGATTAAAGTACCGCCAAACCGCGCTGGTTTTGCGAGACTATCTTCCCACCGCGCCGTTTTAAAACTCCAGTCTACTCGAGCATTTCCGCGGAGAGGGGGGCTGCTGTCTGTCGGCTCTGTAGCCCCGACTAGTGGTGGGCGGCTGTACGACAGTTAAGCGGCCTTGTACATGAATAAAACACAAATTGGTTTAAACGACTAATAATTCTGGTGCCGACTAGTAAGTGAGCGGACGTTTAATCGTTTAGACGACTAAACGCGCGCATCCCTATTAGCTATACACCTTTTCTACTTAAAAATTGTGGACATGCGCCCCCTAGTGGCCCCAACATAACTGGAGTGCGCGGTGCTCCACCAACTAACCCAAACAGCAGCGTGGAGCATCTGTTACTGATAACGCAGACATGTCTTGGATTGATGATGTTAGGCAGTGGCCTCCAGTTACAGATGAAGGTAGTTTATCGCTGTTTTTAATGATTGGTTATGGAAATAGCATGATCTACTCCCATAATCAAACACTAAAAACTGTGGAACGCTGGCTATAACTAACATCAACAAGCCATAAAGATTATGCTACTGTAACGTTAACGCTAGCGGTAAATTAGGCTATGTGTTAATGTTATATTTAATTCATTTTATCATTCTCCTAATTCATTCATTCATTCATTGATTTATAGGCTTGTGCTAGTGCCGAGGGCTACAGTAGCCTCATACTGCTGTTCTTTCGGCCAGAATCGTCCGGGACTCTCAGCGAGACTATGAATAGTACGAGATTGAATGTTAACATTACTGTCACATACTTTCTTCTTCCACTGTTGAATTTTCACGCCATTGTTGGCACAGTTTATGGCGGAACATGTATTCCCACTCGACCAACTCGACATTATAAAAATATATATTTGTAGAAAGAGAAAAACACTGGTTAATCTGCGAGCCGGTGAAAGTGTCGCTCTGTAGCACACTCAGCCAATGGCGGACGGGGTACTTCCGGGGGGGCTGGCCCAAAAAGGTCTATTATCTATATTGCGTCGGGTTTTTTTGCATATAACAAATATAACAGTATTATAGACAAATTATACTATTTATAGTCGCTAGGGGTGCGAAATGTTTTCTTCTTTCTGGGGGGGGGGGGGGGGGGGGGGGGGGGGGGGGGGGGGGCAGCAGAAAATAATTGAGAAGCACTGCTTTAAACATACGACGGGTCTGAACCGCCGCATTTAATGTATTAACATGTGAAGCATTGATAGATTTATTGGGCTTCTGACCCGAATATTCAGAAGAATCAAATACATTATTCATTGACGGGTGATGCTATTTCCTCGCTGTGGTTAGCCTGAGCGTTAAACTATTTTTCTTGCCATCTGAGCCAAGTAAGTGACAGAAACGTGTTTAAAAGCACTTGAGCTGCACCTGCAGCTTCTGCTTTGCTTTGATAGTGGAAAAACTATCCTCTGCTGATGTGAAGGATTACTTTTTTTTGACTGAATATCAATGCCATTGCAGTTTTCAGCTGCTTTCATGTTTTAAACTACTGCTGTGATTCTCTCTGGACTCTGGTGATGCGCCTTATTTAGTTTAATGTTCACTCTGCAGGTCTCTCCATCACTTTGACAGGGATGTGATGAAACAGTGACTGACAGCCTGAATGGCAGGTCTGTTACAGATTGATGATTTCATGTCTGAAAACGGCTTTTCTGCGAGTTGATTATTGATATTCCCTGTTCCTGGGTTACTGGGCCTGAATGGTTTTTAACCATTTGGCTTTGTGGTCTTTAGCTGTTTCCATTAGCTGGGTTCTGGGGTAGTTTTATGGCGCCTAAAGTGTTGGCGTCTGTCTCTATATCAGTTTCTGGGGCTGAAATAGGGTTAGGGTTTGAGGTTGGGGGCAGGAGATGACATTATTTAATCGCCTAATGCCCCCTGTACAACTGTACGATGAGCTAAAATTAAAATTCACCCTACTGGGTCATGCTTCCCAATGATACTACCTTATGAATGCTTGAATACTTGAAATACTTCAGAAATAAGTTCACCTTTCTAGGAGTTAGCGTCCGCCAATCATATTACTACGATGCAGCTAGTACAAGCCAGTCAAGCGGTGCATGAGGTGCATGACCGGGTCAGAGCGCCCTGCTTGACATGGTGCAGCAGATGATGAACATTTGGGCCTCGTCTGCTCTACTTTTAGCCTACTTATGGCTCAGTCACGTAACTGGAAAGTGCTACGTGGGCCAATTGTAGCCCAGCGTTCATCAGCTGGGCCAAAGTTGGGTTTTGTATGAGTCAGATTTGGCCCAAATATCATAATCTAGCTTTGACATGGGATATGGGAAGTGTTGCGAGTCAGGATGGGCCGTAAGACCAAGGAAAATGGCAGATATGGACTAGATCTGGTGGGTATGTGACCCAGCTTTGGCAGCCGAGCAAACCTTAAGTCTTTAAAGCCAAATGTGGGCCAAAGAAAACTGCAGATATGGGCCAGGTTTGGGCCAAACATTCTTTGATATCTGGTTGTCCACTTGTAGACTCCATCAACATTATCTCCGCCAAGGAGGTAATGTTTGTCTGTCTGTGTTCAAGATAACTCAAAAAGTTATGGATGGATTTTGATGAAATTTTCAGAAGTTATCAGAAATGTGAAAAGGAAGAACTGATTTCATTTTGGGAGTGATCCGGAAGAAATCCTGGATTCTGGATCACTTTCAAATTTTCGATAACATTGCGGTCAATGGGGCCAAATATTTTGTTTCTCAATATCTCTGCTAATTATTGCCCAAAACCCATGAAATTTGACTCAGGGATTGACAATGGGAACCTCTATCAAATTTCAAAGGCTGATCCGGATCTGATCCAGAACGCGGATTTTATCGCAATTAAAAACATTGAGGTTGTTTAATTGCAATATATTGACTTTGGAAACAAATATGGCATGAAATCTTTATAGCATTATTATTTATTTTTGTGTGCATCACAAAATAAAGGAAGATATGGTACTTTTTTAGTGGTCCCATATTGTCAGTGCTCTATGTACGACTAATATTTATGGTGTAAATCGCTATATGGGGGAATTGTTGCACTTGGCGGAGGTCTGCGCTCTCCGAGTGCATTTTTTAGTTTATTTATTTATTTATTTCCTGGATTGCTTCGATCAGACATTCCCCATCGCTCAGCATAGCTCAATGAAAATACAGATCGTCAAGCGTATCTTACGTTCACTCATATTTTTCTTTCATGTTTCTGTAATTGTGTTCTAGCTAACTGTGCTGCTGCTATTTTAGCTTGAACTTTCTTGTAAAAGAAATGCCGGACCTTCAATGAAATTTTCCTCTTAATTGTAGCTCTGAGGGTGAATATTAACATCATACTTTTTCTGATGATAAGGGTCAACAACGAAGTCTTTGGCCTCCTACGTTTGATGTCGGCCATGATGGCTCCTTCATCGGATGAACGCCAGACTGGCCTCTTGTTATCTTCTCCCGTTGTATTATCTCATCCAGACGCACCTGCAGCCGACACATGTGCACCTGCGTGGTTCATATCTTTGATCATAACTTCGTGTGGGTCTTCGGGGCCTGAGAGAAAACTTTGTGCCTTTGTCATCCTGAATGGCGCTAAATTGAATGGAATCCCGTTGATCTCCGGATAATTCAATGTTTTGGTCTGCTCAGCTCGGCGTAACGCCGCCTTTAATCTCCCTGTGCTGCGGTCCAACTATCTCCGTCGTTTCAATCAGGCCCAAGAGGACGATAACTTCTGGCAACTGTGTTTGTTTAACAAGCTAGCGGCTATCTCTCCGGTGTAATTACACGACAACAATCGTGCCATTGATATGATTAATACGCCGGCCTGAATGTAGCTGACCCGGAGTCAGTCGACCACATGAGTGTAACTGAACTGTGAGGCGCTTCAGTGATCAAAGGCCGGCCGGGCCTTCCTCCGTGATCTGGATCCAGAGTTCAGCCAGAGGCCAGGCTTCACCCTGCGGTCCGTTCATCTGGGAGCAGTTTGAACACGGTGGGTTTCTACAAAAACGCTTCTCCTTGGAAGCAAAGCGCAACAGCTGGGTGGGAGAGTCGAGGGACGACGCGCACGGCGGCTCGTACGTGGGCACTTCAAACCGGGCCTGATCAAATCCAGCTGGAACGCTGCAGGGTCCGGCCCTTTACACAGCAGCAGGAACCGTTGGGGCTGGACGGACGAACAACCCGAACCACGGAGAGAAAGAAAAGCAGGAGCAGCTGCAGGGGAAGACGCATGTCAACGCATGTCAACGCATGTCAACGAATGTCAACGCTTGAGGATTCTTTAGGGTTAATTGGTCAATTAATGCCTCTGCTTTTTATTGCGGAGCAAAACATTTTGGCTGTGAGGTATTCGATCCAAGATAAACGGCACACTGAGCTAAATGACACTAATTTACCATCTAATATAAAGTAATATCTAGGGGTGTAAAAAAAATCGATTTGGCGATATATATCACGATTTTCAGCCACCCGATATAATATTGATTTTTCAGCTCCTAATATAGATTTTTTAGAAAAATTCATTCATTCACTTGAATGTGAAAAAACACTAATAATAAACAATAAATAGGTTGTTTTGAAGCAAATAGTTTTGACTCAATTTGTCCTCTGAATGATCAATATCATCTGATGAACATATACAGCAACCTGATTTTTCATCTCTACTTTTAATTTTGATATTAACTGGGTAGAATATCGCAATATTGTGATAATATCGTATCATGACCCAAGTATCATGATGCATATCGTATCACGAGGTCCTTGCCAATACTCACCCCTAGTAATATCCCTACAGGACCTTCTGCTTTCATTACAGTCATTTATTTCTACAAACCTTCATTCATAAAGATACTCGTCAGATTCTTCAGCTTTTCTTCATAAGAAAGCTACATATTGTCGTAAAATCAGTAACTAAGCAATATCATGACTTTTTGGTAAAAAAGTGAGGCTTTTGTTGCATAATTGTGGCATTTATTGTAAAATCACAAATTTCTCAAAATTATAATTTTTTACCTTAACGTTGCAACTTTTTGAAGTAAAACATCGACTTTTTCAGAATTACAATTTCGTGTCCTAAAATCAATAATTATTGGCGTAAAATTGCAAATTTTGTAATGTTGCAACTTTTTTTTGATGGAAAGGAAAAAATTTTGAAAATTTTCATTTGGCCAAACTAGGGATTTAACTGCAACTGTATGTCCTATAATCAGTCACAGCTTTTTGATGAGTATTTTTTGAATTGTAACTTTTTAACAATTCACAAATTCACAATTTTTGTTGGAAAATTACAATTTTTGTCGAATTGTCTATATTTGATGAAGAATCACAAGTTTTTGTTGTAAAGTTGTGACTCTGGCAAAACTACTCTTTGCCATGAAATATAGACTTTGATCTCATTTAATTCCAACTTTATGTCCTAAAATCACAAATTTGTGTTGAAAATATTCACATTTTGCAGTTTAGCATCTTTATTGTAAAAAGCGAATTTCTGTAGTAAAATCTCAACTTTGAATGGTGCAGGTGTCCGTGCACGTCCCTGGATGTTTATGCAAGTGGATCCATGCGTCTAGTGACAAATGAACATCCTGAAAACTCCAAAATGTTATTTACATGTTTTGACTGGTACATTTACGTTGTCTTGTAAAATGAAATGAAACAGTCTCGTAAACTGACACATATAAGGAACTACGTTATGATAAAGCACGTTATGCCTTTCCGTTCATTGATTTTTTTTGTGTGTGTGTCCGTTTGTTTATTCATAGACTCCCTCTTTGTTTTTCTCTTATTTTTTTTTATAACTCTGAACATTGCATGATCTGACCTTTGGGACTGAACTCCACATTCTGATGGGCTCCAACACTTGCTTCTCTAAAATGATTGCTGATGTCTTTCCTCTTTGGCATTATGTTCACACACACTTGAATGCTCCAGGCCAGTAAACTCCTCTTATACAGGTGCTCACATGAGCTGATATTTGGGGGTCACTACTGCTTAATTTCAACGGATAATCTCGAGATAACACTTTGTTTTTCACACACAGTGTTATATAAAATCTTTTTCTTTCTTTTTTTCTTTTATCTAAAGTTGTATTTAGCTCATTTGAAGCTCTGGTAAGGAGCAGACACATTTATATGATCTCCTGGTGTAATTAAACCTTAGAACTGACTGATTGCATTTTCTTTTCCAGTTTCCAGTTGTGGTTGTCGGTATTAGAAATACTCCAGTTTGATCAAGCAGATACAGAGCGTCATTTTTTCCAAAGGCTTTTCTTTCTCTTCTTTTTCTTTTTTTTCTGGTCACTGAAATCAAATCGACCATCATTTACGTGCTGCTGTCCAAACTGGCCCAAACACTGACTGGAAAATCTGTCACCCCGTTGAATCTTCACACTCCCACGACTGGGCTGATTTCTTTCTCCCACAGTTGGACTCAAAGAGTCGAACTGAACAAAGCTGCGTTTTTCAAGGCCCAAGAAGTCTGAGGAAAACTCTGTGACGCATATTATGATTTCGTTTTCTTATTTAAAAGTGAAATCCATTGACAGCGTCTGAGACGCTGTATGGGGTGCCGAATGTAAAAAATTGATTATTTTTCAAACGGATATATTTTCAATATTTAGCTCATTTTCTTCACATTTAGCTCATTTTATACACATTTGATACATAAAATATTTAAAAATTTGGTTATATGTGAACGAAAAGGAAATGTTAAATTTAAATGTTAAATCTAAATATTAAATCTAAATCTAAATGTTAAATGTTAAATCTAAATCTAAATGTTAAATCTAAATCTAAATGTAAAATGTTAAATCTAAATGTTAAATCTAATTCTAAATGTCAAATGTTAAATCTAAATATTAAATCTAAATCTAAATATTAAATCTAAATCTCAAATGTTAAATCTAAATGTTAAATGTTAAATCTAAATGTTAAATCTAAATCTAAATGTTAAATCTAAATCTAAATATTAAATCGTAATCTAAATGTTAAATCTAAATATTAAATCAAAATGTTAAATGTTAAATCTAAATATTAAATCTAAATTTAAATGTTAAATCTAATTCTAAATGTCAAATGTTAAATCTAAATATTAAATCTAAATCTAAATATTAAATCTAAATCTCAAATGTTAAATGTTAAACCTAAATGTTAAATGTTAAATCTAAATATTAAATCTAAATCTAAATATTAAATCTAAATCTCAAATGTTAAATGTTAAACCTAAATGTTAAATGTTAAATCTAAATTTAAATGTCAAATGTTAAACCTAAATATTAAATCTTAATCTAAATGTTAAATCTAAATCTAAATATTAAATCTTAATCTAAATGTTAAATCTATATCTAAATGTTAGATGTTTAAATGAGTTTAAATTCAGATTTAACATTTAGATTTAACATTTCATTTTCGTTCACATATAACCAAATTTTTAAATAATTTACATCTCAAATGTGTGTAAAATGAGCTAAATGTGAAGAAAATGAGCTAAATATTGAAAATATATCAGTTAGAAAACTGTAATCAAGTTTTTACATTCGGCACCCCATAATGCTGAACACAAAAAGTGTTTTTGTGTTTTTCTGTTTTACAGAACTGTGATTCAGGTGAACAGTTTGAAACTTTCTGACTTTGATAAGAACGACAGAAACACGTCTGGGACCCGATTAAAAACATGAAGACATGACGGATTCATCACGCAAACGAGGATTGTGCTGCGACAAAAAGAGCGTTTTAACACGTGCACCGTCAACAGCAGCTAGCTTAGAGGGGCGGGCCCCGCCACCGTGCCAAAGGTGAACCATTGATGCGTCACATTTATCTTCGGTGATGTCGAGCGTGACGGTAAATCCCCCGCTGACAGGTAGATGCATTGTGTGTTCAAACGGTCTGCAGGTAAAGGAAGTTCAGGTGTGTCAGGTGGCTAATCCGTATGAAGCGCGCGTCTTGAGTCTTATTTGGACAACGCAGCAATTACCAGCACGCGCTTTTAGAAAGATGACGCTGCGCTTCCTGGTCGATTTCTCACCCAGCTGAGCGCCATTGTTGCCGGGTTTAGCAGGTAAACCGGCTCAGACAGCAGAGCTAATGACGGATCTGGTCCAGGGCCCGGCGCTCAAGCAGCAACAGGTTTTTCTGTTTGGATTATACCTGCCCTTCCTTCTGCAGCGCTGATCTCCCTTTTAAACTCTTCTTCAGGCCTCCCTGTGGAAAATAAGGTTCCGTCTGTTTTTCCCAAAATCACTATAGCGCTCCTAGTAGAACCTCGTTCGGACCAGAGGGAGAATAGTGAGTCGTTTTGGAAAGTGTAGAACTTGGGGTTTGTATTATCATGAAGATGCGCGTCACCACGTAAACACCAGGCCAGGGCTCGACTTACCGTGACGAGATCTCGGAGATCCGACCCGAGTCTTTAGTTTCTGACCACAAACCGAATCGAGTTACCGGAATGGAACCGAGACAATCCAGCCCATAGTTGCTCATGTTAAAGTTGTCTAGCGTTGAATAAAACTTGATTTTTTTCTTCCCTAAAGTTGTCTTCTTCTACCGGTTCAGTTGCTACATAGGCTACGTGATGTAAACAACAATTAATCCACGTCATTATTTTCTTTGTGGATACAGATGCTATTGGTAGCAACTGCTAACGCTAATAGCCTACACCGGTCAAGACGTGTCGTGAACATATTCTCTCATCCAACGTTGTCATGTTGGCGATCCGTTGTGCTTTACAGCTGCCGGGCAAACCACTAATAACACGCTAATAACACGCTACGGCAACACGGTTGTTTTAATGACAAATACAGCATGTTAATGAATAATCATTTAACTGCCCCGAGTCCTGACATTGGCTAAACCAAACTACTGTTTGTTTGTTTACTTTTGCTTGACCTGTCACCTGACATTTCACAGTGTATTGGATGGAAGAGGACAGGGACGACGACAATATCTTTACCTCTCTTGAGTAAACGTGGACCCAGCCTGTGAGAGAGCACCGACCTGACCTGAGACTAACTGTACCGATTCAGATCCGAACCCAGAGTCACGTCTTGTGAATGAACCCGAGACCTGATTCGGGTCGGGTCAGAACCTTGAATTTCAGGTAGTCGGGTTGTTCAGATCACCTCTACCGTGTACCAAACGCTCTTCTGTCATTGGTTCCTTCTACGTGAAAGCTCGGGCTTCACGTGCCTTTTGAGACACCGCGTCATATTATACATAGTAACATTTTATTTGTCACTTCTGTCTTTATCATAAAGATGTGTTTTTATTTTTATCTAGTCTGTTAGCTGTCATATGAACATAAATGTATTAATCAACCTTTCATGGGTTTGGTTTTGATATCACGGTTATGAGCTGTTTTTGTTGTTGTTGATCCACTAAATATTCTCCCACCGAGAGCAAACGAGCCTATTTATCTCTAAAACCTTAAGAGGCACCAGCACAATGTTTGGGAATGACACTTAAATCAGCCTCTTATGTCTTTTATATTAAGATTCTTGAACAGGGAATTTACGGTCTTTCTGCTTTAATGTTCCCTTCCTTTGAAACAAAGCGGCGGTTCTGCGGTTCTGCGAGCTCGACGGTCTGTTCACTGTCAAAGCGGTTATCAGTGATTCGGTTTTAATGGAATAAATGTGTGCGGCTGACGCATCGTTGTCGTTTCCAATCAGCTCTGGAGGACGTGAGCGATCATTTAAGGTTGATTTATTCCCGCCTTTGAAACGCTACTTGCAGATGTGCTGCGGTTCGTCGGCACATCTGTTCTTGAGTAGTTCGTGCTCTCCGTGTTTTGCAGCGTGGGGTCTCGTCGATGATATTAATGGCATTCCTTCCTCTGCAGTACCTTTAACCCTACAGACCGTGAGGATATTTAATGTCTCGAGGAGTCAACACTCGGGACTGTGTTGCTACAGAGGGATCAGAGAAATCCTGGTCTAGTGTGGACTACAGAGGTACAGCTGACGGGGGGGAGGAGTCAGACCAGTTCGCCCCCCACACGGCGACGCCTCCACCATCTGGCTGCTGGGTGAACTCTGTCGTTGACCTGAGGCCTCCGTACCACGCAGCGATGGCGTCTGGGTCAAGGAATGTTTGCTTCAACTGACTGGACGTAGCTCCGTGATGAGACAGTCCCAGATGTTGATCAGTGAATTTGCTCCACTAAGCTGAAACTGTATGAAGGGGATGGATGACGCTACAACAGAGGTTTGTGCTCGTACGAGGGTTAGGTGAGCGTGTACGGATGCAGGAGAGGATGATGGGGTTGGGGGTTAGGGTGGGAAAAAAATTTGATTTGGCAATACAGTGATCTCTTGCCAATTCGCAGTTTAAGTTCCGCGGTTTTAGTTTTTCGCGGATTTTTCAGAAATATATAATATAATTTAGAAAAATTTTAAAAATTGCGGAAACATCACAGGATGTTGTGCGCGTTCCCTCACAGTGAAGAAATGCTGTGAGCCAGCCTGGCCCCTTTAAGAAGGTGGCCTTATGGGTAATGGAGTGTGTGTGTCCCGGAAGATTTACATTCTCTGTTAACCGACAGGAGCCCAACAATAAAACCTGTGTGATGTTACAAGTTCCTGCAGTGCCAGAATAAAGTGCTCGTTCCATGCAGAGAAAACCGGACTTTTTGTTTTGTTTTGTTGTTGTTAGCATGTTAGCCGCTAATTACGAGCCAAAAATAGCACAATACCAGCAGTTTCTTTACTACGGTTCAGAGACCAGAGGCTGTGAAGGTAACAGAAAGACCACAGTTGAGCCTTTGTCTTGTTTCGCTGCAGTGCCTCACTACTTTTTTACAGTTATTAAACATATTATAAACACATTATTTAGGGTCAGGGGGCACAGGATTTTGATTTTTCGCATTAACCGTGAAAAATAAGGGATTACCGTATATGGTTATTTTTAGCCGCCGAATACAATATAAATTTTTCAGCTCGAATATCGAATTTTTTTTCAATTTTTTTTTTCAATTTTTTTTTCAGAAACACTAATAATAAACAATAGGTAGGTTGTTTTGAAGCAAATAGTTTTGACTCAATATGTCCTCTAAATGATCAGTATCTGATAAACATATACAGCAACTTGGTTTTTCATCTCTACTTTTAATTATGGTATTGGCCATGGTTACATGATGTTTTTTCATTTGGAATCAATTATTCCAAATTAAATAATTCTGAATTAAACAATTTTCCTTCGAGTTTACATGGAAATAGTAATTCTGAATTTAGGTTTACATGGAAAACACGTTTGTTCGGCTTTATCCAATTCCGCTTTAGGTCTGGGGGTTGGGAAGGGTTCTGATTGGATGGGGGGGGGGGGGGGACGTCTTTACATCTACCGGAAGAAAAACAAACTTAGCAACAACTCGGTTAGCAACAACATTCCACTTATTTTTGACCTGGGTGGCGTCTCTATCTGTGAAACCTCCTTCATTTAACCTGGCCGCTACAACTTTGAAAAGCTCACAATTTTTATGTTTCCTGCCATCTGTTCTTTTAATTATTTCCAGTTCCTCCAAGCTATTTATTAAATAAATCGTCTCTGCTCTTGAACACCGTTTACTGCGTGCTGCCATCTTGAAACTTTGTTTTGAAAACAAGTCCAGCGCGGAATATAAGCGTCATCGCGACAGACGGGCAAGAGAACTAGCATGTGCAGAATGACGGGAATTAATTTAAACAGGAATGAGTGTAAACATGACCGCGGAATTATTTTATTCGGAATTAAAATCAGAATAAACCAGACACTTACTTCGGAATTAAGTTTAATTCGGAATTGACATTTTCATATAGAATTAGGTGTTTACATGGTAACTTTTGTTTGGATTTAACTTTAATTCTGAATTAAAGAGGAATTTAACTTCCCATGTAAACGCACTGATTAACTGGGTACAATATCGCAATATATCGTGATATCGCAATATCGTATCGCGACCCAAGTATCATGATACATATCGTATCGTACTCACTCCTAGTTGGGGGGTGTGGGTTCGGTCTCCACACTGGACTGAACAAAAGTGAGAGAGACTCAGCCAAACACCCGGACGGCCGAGCTGAAATATAAATCCCCGTGTGCATGCCTGCGTGAACTTGTCGCTGCTGCGCCGCTGCACAGAGGAAGAAGAATGAGGGAGAGAGAGGAGCTGAAGAGAGCCGTGGAGCAGAGCGATCGCCTCCTCTCCAAAGTCCGTGAGCTGGAGGGGCAGAACAGCCAGCTCAACCAGGAAAAGCATGAGCTGGTGGCTAAATACCAGTCTGTAAGTCTCTGCTGCTGCTCCCTTTTTCCTTCTCCTTCACTTTCTTTTTTTAATACTCTTAAAGGGATTCGCTAGCTTGTTTTTTTTTTTTTTTTAACTCATTTTGTTTGTGTTTAGGTGTTAGTTTCTGCTTGATCAGGGATTTTAAACGTATCTATGGTTGGATGAATTTAAGTGGATAATGACACCTTCAGCAGAGATGCAGTATCTGTCGTTTAACGCTGTGGGTTTTTTTTTTTTTTTTTTTTACTGCTGTGTTTTCCATCATTATATTGCGAGAGTGAGTAGGGAACATGTTTTATTTTATTGAAAGTGCTGTGAGAAACCGCACTGTTTCCTGGACTCCGGCCTGTTTTATTTCACGGGGACCGTTGTGAGTGGCGTGTTCCCTTCTGCTGGGAGTTTGTGTCGTACTATGAGAAAACACACCTGCGTGCTTGTGAGGTCATGAGTGCAGTGTGTTTGATTTGATTACTCTAAAATGTTGGGGATGCTTTGCAAACCCATTTCTGGAGTTTTTCCGTTTGCGGGGTAAAGCTCCTTTCAGTTATCATGTCTTCATTTACAGTGATGGACCAGGTGGGATCCACTGACTTGGAAAACTGCCACTTCATACCAATTGGTGCCAGTAGTGCATATCAATCTATTGATTTATGCTGATAAATCAATTTAATGATGAACGATCCAATAGCATCACTACAGAATGAAACTAGAAAAAGCACTCGGAGAGCGCAGATCAACAATTCCCCCATGTAGCGATTTACAGATTGCGATAAAATCTGCCTTCTGGATCAGATCCGGATCAGCCTTTGAAATTTGATAGCGGTTCCTATTGTCAATCCCTGAGTGAAATTTCATGAGTTTTGGTCAATAATTGGCAGAGATATTGAGAAACAAAATGTTCGGCCCAATTGACCGCAACCTTATCGAAAATTTGAAAGTGATCCAGAATCCAGGATTTCTTCTGGATCACAGCCAAAATGATATCAGTTCTTCCTTTTCACATTTCTGACAACTTCTGAAAATTTCATCAAAATCCATCCTTAACTTTTTGAGTTATCTTGAACACAGACAGATCAATGCCGACAAAAACATACAATAAATACATATAATCCTCATCAAAATGCCTGTTTGTAATCTATTTTTACTGAAAAAAACAGATTTTTCATTTTAGTGTTTAGATTAATCCAGAAAAAATACATATGTTAAATTATATTTTTGTTACTTACTGCAATTTGACATGAATGCAATTGTGTTCAATGCTTTTTTATCTATGGCAAAGATCAAATTGTCATCCAGTAAACCAACGAAATATATCATAATGAAACTTGTGACTTATCGGCCAAGCGCCGATAAATTAAAGTGGTAGATGGGCAAAAATGGGGCAAAAAAAAACAAAATGAAACACTGGAATGGAAAGATTAGCATTAACTAGCACTAACTACAGTGCAATAAGTTCAGCAGGTACAACTCCTTTTTATTTTTTATTTTAAATATAGTTTCATTCTTTGCTCTTCCTGACCTCTCCAGGTTGGTTTGTTCCTCAGAGCCACCTGAAGGATTTTCTGGCATTTAAAAAAAAAATAATGATAATAATAAAAAAAAAATACCACCAGCTGGTCTGACAAGGCATGTGTCCCCAATCAACTCTAAGTTCCACCAATCAGCAGCCAGGCAGCGAATGAACTCTCTTGACATGTAGAAATTCAAAAATACTTTATTAATCCCCCAAGGGGGAAATTCAAGTAAATGAATCAAGAAATGGTGACTAACTGGATTTTTTTTTTGTGTGTGTGTGCGTGTGGGTTATGGCCACAAACGATAGATTATTTACCTTGAAAAGCAACAGGATTCTTGAGAAGCTTATGGGATCACAATTACGTAATAATTCAAAGTAATTCAAAGTTTGGATCAGTCGGCGTTGTGTTCGAGCAGCTAAAGGCGGGTCCTTGGTCTGATTCTCTTTAGTTTGTCACTTAAAACAACACAAAATCATCACCTCTTGATGTCGGCTCCAACTTCTTTTTTTTTTTTTTAGAACAATAATATTTTATTCGCAATTTCATGCCGCGCTTGATGAGAGCAGGCAGTCGTTCATCCGTTTGTCTTAATAGATCTTTTGAAACAAAAGCAAAATGCTCAATAAGAATTAATAGCAGATACGCAGGGATGGAAAATACAACCAATCCTCCCACAGGGACACTGCCTGGAGAACGGGATCGCACAAATACATTTATAAAACAAAAATACTGTCCAGACAGAAAAATGAATATTTTATGCAACACAGCATTGACCTCACCATCTGGGCTTCTGGTCACGTCAAAGATCTTCTGAAAATCCAGTCGCATCACAAGATAATATGACGACATAATAATACGACATTTCATTCACCAGTTAGTCGCTGACTTTATTTGTCCTGGTTAAAAAAAAAACCCCCACACATTTACCGCATATTATTGTCCTCCAAGGGCTCCAGGACTCACATCTACAACCATCGGTTGTAATCGGTTACGTGAGCGGGGTCATCCGGGGTCGATCGCTGGAGAGCGTCTCCATCATCAGCAGGGCTTTTTGGGGAAACCCTGACAGGAGCGTTTCAAGGTCAGGCCCATATTCATGACGGCGTTCGCTTCAAGCGTGTAGGATTTTATTTGAGAGCGTGGAGCTCCGCCGCCGCCGCCGTTTGTGGAAACCGGGGGTTTGGCCGTTACTGGCGCTGAGTTATTTACCAGACGCCTCAAATGACTTCGTCTTGACACGGCGTAAAACCATTTCACCGAAGCGCAGCTCTCATCACCCTGTTTGATGCCATCTGGATACTGAATAATCCTCCGTTGATCCCCGAAGGAAGAATATATTGTTGCAGCACGAATGAGGAATAACAAAGCATAAAAGAAGAATGCAGTAAGTGGATAAAAATGACAATCGGTTGACAAACTGCTGGAAAGTTGGAAATGCAGCAGAGAGAGAGGGAGTTCCAGAGAAAAGGACGGTTGTGTTTGTAGCTTGATGTCACGTGCAGCATCAGCAGGTTACACGAGTGCGAATAGACGGAAACTTAGCCGACATTTTAGTATCTGGGGTGAAGAGATGCTCCTTCACAAGTAACACATCCAGAATTACACCTTCTAACTCCGTAACTCACAAAGAACTGAATCACCAGACGGACAGGGTGAAGCCCAGAGCTGCCCCCCAACAGCAGCGCAAATACGCAATGCCTTCTGGGTAGCCCTTACTCCCAAGGGTGGTGCCGGAGAATCTCAATTTTGAGGGCGATACAGCCCTCAAACTTGTCCCTCAACTTGACTTTCTAAGAATCGGGACAGCACTTGCACTTAGCGGGAGCGCGAATTTTTGAGATTGAGGGTTGAGATTGAGGGTTAAGGGAGGAATTGGAATTCACGCCATATGTGATGAAGTGTACGTGAAGTTTGGGCCGTTTTCTTTCTTTCCCCAAAAACGGTGAGTGTGAGTGCCACCAAACCCTGTGATGCAAGGGTGTAACTTTGAGTTGTACATTGGGGGGGTTGAGCCACCGCGGATACTTCCGAAATATAACGAAAGAGCCACCACCACCACCTCCGAGGCATCATATTGTCTTATGATGTGTATTAAACGAGCCATGGCTAGACCTCAACCCAGCCCAGGGTCATTAATACATTCCTGATATTCTCGCTGTGTCTCGATCACTGCTGCCGTCCCTCCATTTTATTGGCCAGCGACCTTCCATTCGTCACGATGATCAAGGGAAGATCGTCTCCGCACCTTCAATAGAGACCTGGATTTGGATTTTCATCTGAAGCATTGTTTGGGCTTTGGAAGGCATATTGAGCTTCTCCTGCGTTGCATCGAACAAATGCTCCCTCCCCAGTAACAGCGCCCCCAGGACTTTAACTAGATGTAAATGAAGCTAACCATAACCCTTGTCATTTTTCATGACATCCGCACAACTATTGCGCATCTCTACTCAACTTGTGATAATTGCCGTTGCTGTGTAGCGTGACGTCACCATTCGTGCTGACATTAGCCGTGACAAACGTACAGTAATCCCTCACACTTCGTGGTTAATGGGGGCGGTGACCCCTCCGCGAATGGTGAACGCCGCAATGTGGAGTACCCCCTCCAGAAGTTCCACTTTTTTGGCAATTGTCATCATTTTGCGACGGCGTTTCGGTTCACCAGAGGCACTTGGCGATGGGCGGCGTCCTTTGGGATGCATTTTGACTCACTTTTGTCTCAGGAGAACAAGAGATGGGAGATGCAGAGACGCGTGTCAGCCAATCAGCGTACAGACCAACGACGACACAGTAATGCCCGTTGTAGCAGCCAATCACAGGCCTCGATTTTCCTGTAGGCTCTTGTTGCTTCCTGAGATTCGTTCTTGATGTGACGTGTTTCGCTTCAGCCTCGCGCGCTTCGTTTGATTTTTTTCGATTCATATTTTTTAAAACTCTGCGATGTACTGAGACCACCTAGTATTGAAACATTAAAAATTCTTAGTAGGCTATAGCAACAAGATTTGACAAGAAAGATTTACAGAAGTCTTGAGTTAGCTTGTTGGATAGCTAGGTCCCCCTCAGGGAGGCCAGTAGGCTACTGCTACAACCAAGTCTAACAAGTCCTTATCAATTCAAAGTTGGGAGCGATTTATTACGATTTATAGTCCCGGGCTCAATCTATAAAGTTCTTAGGCTCATTGACAAGCTATTTAATCCAGAAAACAGATGGCTTTTTGAACACTTACCTTTAATCTTCGTGGTAGCGTTGTGCTGTTTATCCCACAGACAGAACGCTGATGGAAATAGATGCTGTGCGAGTTATGGACGGATCCCGCAGTATGACTTACCTCCACTCCGATTGTTTAGCTTTAATACAGGTAGGCCTACCGATGGGCACTACGGCGCAAACTTGATGATAGCCGAAGGAACGGGAGAGAGCAGGGTACCAAGGCCACAGTGGCCGTTAAGCAACCAATTTTCGGAAGGGCATCACGGCCAAGAAGAAGGGCTATGACGGCCGTGGCCGCCGTGAAATTCCTGCCCTGTGTAAGAGGCACCGAAAAAAATAGTTATAGCTAAATAAAAACGTAAAACTACTTGAGGTTTGAATCTGGAAGGATGCGTAAACGGTGTAAGAACAGTACTTGGAATTTTTGGGGTCAAAATAGACGTCCCCCTGGTCGCGTTTTTGCATCGCACCCATTAATGAGGAGAAATACCATAAACGTTCTTCCTGCTGATCTCTTGACAGCGTACAGGTATCGTCTCCAGAGCAGTTTCGTTCAAAGTCTTGCAGCTGATCCGTCATTGCTTAAGTCATCACAGCTCGGTCAACAAAGCGGGTCCGAACATCGCTGCAGCCAGTTGTTCCCTCACAGAGCACAAACCTCAGGACACTTTAACTTCAGAAGCACAGAGTTAAACCTAGAAGTCTTCCAGGAAAAACAACTTTTCCTCCAGTGGAAATCGCCAGGTGCGGCTCCCAGTGTTCTCCCCCGGTCCGGTCGGCCAACCGTGAATGATGACGTTAATCTGCAGAGGAGGCACAACCAGCCAGAATAATTCATATCGCGGCGCCCTCCTGATTTGACTGCAGTGGGAAATGTGACCCCGTGTCAGAGCCATTTAGCGTTGCGACGGCCTGGAAGAAAAGCCTTCCAGTTTTCCAGGGGAAACGCGTCCTGTTGCTCATTACCCCCGTCGTCTGCCGGCGCTGGAGGAGCTCCTCGCACATCTTTCATCCGCGGTATGATAAATTCCTGCTTGTTAATCAGCCTTGATGCATACCTGACCCGTTAGGTCAGCAGCAGTGAGATAAATGAACTTATTTTGCTTTACTTTCAGTAAGAACATAAAGAGGCCATCGCGCGTTGTGTTTCTTTCTTTACACCTCGTGTCTGCTTGTCCGTACAGCACGGATTTAGGTCACTGGCCGCTGGTCGTGCTCAGGTTGATGGCTCGCACCGCATGAAAAAAAAAAAAAAGTTTGGAAGCTCCCCGAAGGAGCTTTCAGGCACTTTTGAAGGAAATGCTAACGCTGGCCGCGTCAGCTGCGGCATGTGTTGCAAGTGAGTTGACCCTCTTATGTTCCTAAAGACACAAAATCTTGCATTGGAAATCAAAAAATGTAACTTAAATGCTTTTTTTTTTAAATTTTACACTGTGATGGGGTTATCTAACCGGCTCTAACAGGTTCACACCGTACGATTTTTGCAGTCTTATAAGGTGAAAGCAATTAAGATCACAACGTGAGATCGGTAGATAAATAATTTGCCGCTAAATTGTTCGTTGCTTCAACAGAATCAAACTTGAGCACATTTCAGACGCTGGACACGCCGTCATCGCGTCACTGGGGTGCGACCGCCTTGGGCTGCTGCTAACATGCGAATACGCTGACGACTTGAAAGTTGGCGCTCAAGAGGGTCTGGCTGCACGCTTGCTGTAGCATCGCTTGTGTGCTTTGTAAAGCAAATAGATAAAAAAAAAAGAAATATCAAGAAAATTTTGTCTTTCTTGGAGTTGCACATGCTTCTTCCCTTTTCTCCGTTGCATCTGCTGGTGTCGTTGCTGGGCTAACCGCGCTGCGCGGTGTTTGTCATTTCATAGTCTTGTCATATCGGTTGGTTGGCTGACAGACATCACAGACGCAAGACAATTCCCCCACATCTCTGTCGCAGCCTGTCTTTGGTTGCAGGACGGTTCTATCTTTCATCTTTGTTTAGGTCCAGTGTTTCCGGTAGAGCATGTCTGTTTCATGCTCAGTGAAATTGTAGATGTCTAAAAATACGTGTTAGCCTGCTGACCGAGCTGTGATGCTGTCAAGAGCACAGCTGTTCCAGTCGCATGAATGAATGAGTTTTGTCATTGCAAAACAAGTCACAATGATATTATAAATTTCTTCAGTAGACTAAGATTGATTTAAAAGTGCAGATATAAAAAGCAATATGCTAGCACAACAATACCGACAACAACAGCATCAACGGGAGAGCAGATAAAAAGGACTCATAGAGCAAAATGTGCCTGTTAGAGGTAGTGGATGGAGAGAATAGAACAGCAACATCAACGACAGCAGCAGATTTAAGGTGCAGACAGTGTAAATGTTCCTGTTAAGTGTCCTGATGGCTGTGAGAAAGAAACTGTCTGTGAGTCTGATTTGCCTTCCTGAGGGGAGTAGCTGGAAAAGTTCGTGTCCTGGGTGTGAAGAGTCCATGATCATTTTATTTGCTCTGCTGAGGTAGCGGATGGAGACAATGCTGTTCAGTTAAGGAAGGAAGAAACCAATTATTTTTTACTGGATCCAGGTCCAGGTTTCTACTGGATCCAGGACCAGTTTTCAACTGGATCCAGGACCAGTTTTCTTCTGGATCCAGGAGCAGTTTTTAACTGGATCCAGAAACAGTCTTCTGCTGGATCCAGGAGCAGTTTTTAACTGGATCCAGATACAGTCTTCTGCAGGATCCAGGTCCAGTTTTTAACTGGATCCAGATACAGTTTTCTGCAGGATCCAGGTCCAGTTTTTAACTGGATCCAGATACAGTCTTCTGCTGGATCCAGATACAGTTTTCTGCTGGATCCAGGACCAGTTTTCTACTGGATCCAGATACAGTTTTCTTCTGGATCCAGGACCAGTTTTTAACTGGATCCAGATACAGTCTTCTGCTGGATCCAGATACAGTTTTCTGCTGGATCCAGGACCAGTTTTCTACTGGATCCAGATACAGTCTTCTGCAGGATCCAGGTCCAGTTTTTAACTGGATCCAGATACAGTCTTCTGCTGGATCCAGATACAGTTTTCTGCTGGATCCAGGACCAGTTTTCTACTGGATCCAGATACAGTTTTCTTCTGGATCCAGGACCAGTTTTTAACTGGATCCAGATACAGTTTTCTTCAGGATCCAGGTCCAGTTTTCTGCAGGATCCAGGTCCAGTTTTCTGCCAGATCCAGTCCATGTTTTATTGGATCCAGGACCAGTTTTCTACTGGATCCAGATACAGTTTTCTGCAGGATCCAGGTCCAGTTTTTAACTGGATCCAGATACAGTCTTCTGCTGGATCCAGATACAGTTTTCTGCTGGATCCAGGACCAGTTTTCTACTGGATCCAGATACAGTTTTCTGCAGGATCCAGGTCCAGTTTTTAACTGGATCCAGATACAGTCTTCTGCAGGATCCAGATACAGTTTTCTGCTGGATCCAGGACCAGTTTTCTACTGGATCCAGATACAGTCTTCTGCTGGATCCAGATACAGTTTTCTGCTGGATCCAGGACCAGTTTTCTACTGGATCCAGATACAGTTTTCTTCTGGATCCAGGACCAGTTTTTAACTGGATCCAGATACAGTCTTCTGCTGGATCCAGGACCAGTTTTTAACTGGATCCAGATACAGTCTTCTGCAGGATCCAGATACAGTTTTCTGCTGGATCCAGGACCAGTTTTCTACTGGATCCAGATACAGTCTTCTGCTGGATCCAGGACCAGTTTTTAACTGGATCCAGATACAGTCTTCTGCTGGATCCAGATACAGTTTTCTGCTGGATCCAGGACCAGTTTTCTACTGGATCCAGATACAGTCTTCTGCTGGATCCAGGACCAGTTTTTAACTGGATCCAGATACAGTCTTCTGCAGGATCCAGATACAGTTTTCTGCTGGATCCAGGACCAGTTTTCTACTGGATCCAGATACAGTCTTCTGCTGGATCCAGATACAGTTTTCTGCTGGATCCAGGACCAGTTTTCTACTGGATCCAGATACAGTCTTCTGCTGGATCCAGATACAGTTTTCTTCTGGATCCAGGACCAGTTTTTAACTGGATCCAGATACAGTCTTCTGCTGGATCCAGATACAGTTTTCTGCTGGATCCAGGACCAGTTTTCTACTGGATCCAGATACAGTTTTCTTCTGGATCCAGGACCAGTTTTTAACTGGATCCAGATACAGTCTTCTGCTGGATCCAGGACCAGTTTTCTACTGGATCCAGATACAGTTTTCTTCTGGATCCAGGACCAGTTTTTAACTGGATCCAGATACAGTTTTCTTCTGGATCCAGGACCAGTTTTTAACTGGATCCAGATACAGTCTTCTGCTGGATCCAGGACCAGTTTTTAACTGGATCCAGATACAGTCTTCTGCTGGATCCAGATACAGTTTTCTGCTGGATCCAGGACCAGTTTTCTACTGGATCCAGATACAGTCTTCTGCTGGATCCAGATACAGTTTTCTGCTGGATCCAGGACCAGTTTTCTACTGGATCCAGATACAGTTTTCTTCTGGATCCAGGACCAGTTTTTAACTGGATCCAGATACAGTCTTCTGCTGGATCCAGATACAGTTTTCTGCTGGATCCAGTCCATGTTTTACTGGACCCAGGTCCAGTTTTCTGCAGGATCCAGGTCCAGTTTTCTGCCGGATCCAGTCCATGTTTTACTGGATCCAGGTCCAGTTTTCTGCTGGATACAGGACCAGTTTTCTACTGGATCCAGATACAGTTTTCTGTTGGATCCAGGTCCAGTTTTCTGCTGGATCCAGTCCATGTTTTAATGGATCCAGGTCCAGTTTTTTTCTGAGACCTGATGGAGTTTTTTCTGATACCTGACAGAGATATTCCCGAGATACGATGACTTTTCATCTGATGATTGAGACCTGACTCTGATGGCTGATGATGTCCTAAAATGTACACCGTACCCTTGTCATTTTTCGTGACATCCTCACAACTATTGCGAAACCAATTATTTTTTTCTGCAGAGCGTATAGCAGAACTATAGAAAGTCACCAGCAGCTTATCCTCCAGATTGTTTCTTTTCAGCAGCCTGAGGAAGTGAAGACACTGTTGAGTTGTTTTTTTTATTAGTGGTGTTGAAAGTCCATGTGAGTTGGTCAGAGTTGGTCTACGGAGTGTCTGTCTGCTTCCTCCCGAAATCGATGATCAGCTCCTTGGTTTTTGGTGTTCAGTTTCAGGTTATTGTTGTCAGTCTCTCAATCTCATCTCTGCAGGGCTGTTCGTCACCCTCTGTAATGAGACCAATGACTGTCGTATCGTCTGTTAATTTTAATGACGGTGTTCGACGGGTGAGCTGAAGTGCAGTTACTGGTATATAAGGAGAAGAGTGGAGGTCTAAGAACGTGTCCCTGTGGTGCACCGGTGGTGAGTCTGATGGTGGAGGAGAGGTGGGGTCCCGGTCTGACTACTTGGGAACGGTTTGTCAGGAGTCTTGGATCCTGTGAGGATGTCTGGGATGATGGTGTTAAATGAAGAACTGTAGTCCACAAAGCGCATTCTCACGTAGAAGTCTGAACTGCGTCCTCCCGTCCTCAGGAGTTCATACTTCAAGTACGACTTGGGAGAATGTACTTTGAAGTACACAAGTCCAGATTATGGATACTTGCAATTGAGAAACAGCCCTTGAACCAGCCGTGTTTTCTTCTACAGCGCCACCTAGAGTCCGGTTTCAAGCTGGAAATTAAATAGCAAGTCTGGTTAATGTGTGCATTTCAACCAACCAATCAAAAAATAGTTTTGACTCAATTTGTCCTCTGAATGATCAATATCATCTGATGAACACATACAGCAACTTTTCATCTCTACTTTTAATTTTGATATTAACTGGGTAGAATATCGCAATATATCACGATATCGCGATATCACGATATCGTGATAAAATTGACCCAAGTATTACAATACATATCGTATTGCGAGGTCCTTGTCAATACTCACCCCTAAATATGGCCTCTTTAAATATCCAGTAAACCTTAATACAGCTATTTGCTGCATGAGAATATATTAATGCGAGGTTATTGCTGTTCTCGCTGAGGCTCGCAGCCTCTCTCCCTTTTTCTTTCTCATATTTCTCGAGTTCTTTGTTTTTAAAGCTGAGCTGGCAGTTTGTGCATGTGAGTTTCTGTCAGAGTAAGCAAAGTTCCAGGGTTTTCTCTGCCGAATCTGTTTTTATTTTTAAAGAGACTCCCACAAAGACGGGGTGAGATCAGGGAACCGCAGTTGTGGAGACCATGAATCTGTTTTTTCTTTTCCTCTTTAGTTGTAATCCTTGACAGTTATTAAGACAACTCTGAGCTCCAGAGGAAAACCACATGCCTGTGCCCCCCCCCCCCCCCCCCCGCTGGCATCCACAGGTGCATAATAAACACTAAGAAACATGAACACGGGAAACAAAGCATTAAACAATTGCCTCTGCAGGAAAAACGGTTCTGAAAATGTTCCTCTTGCTTCCCCTTTGGTGCAAACGCACGTAAACAGAGTCAAATTCACCGTTTACCCCTCAATTACTCCCGATGGGAAATAAATGTGCGTTCCTGCAGAGCGGTCCAGATGCCCCAGCGCTGCATGTGGAAAAACTTTGAGTCTGGACCGGCTCTGGAGTTTCTGTGGCCTGAGGCAAACTGTGGGACAAACGGCTGGCAGGGACGGACGGACGGATGGGAGCGTAGAGAAGACGAGACGGGGACGGGGAATCGGAGCAAATGAACTGGAAGGCAAATGAGACGAGAAAGCTTCATGTTCGAGAGTTGGGGGTGAAAGGTTTGACCAGGGAACGATCTTGCACGGGTGGAAGACACTTATAGCCTTGTCAAAGGTTTTAATGTCCTACTTTAATCTGCCTTTCATCTCAATGCCTTCGTAAAGCACTTCACTTGTGTATGAAATCTACTTTACAAATAAACTTGCCTTTATTTTGTCTCGTTCTTTGCTCGCTGAATAGTTTTTAATTGAAAATGTTCCAGTTTTGAGTACAGCCATGCGAGCTGCATGGGTCTTGGACTTGGAACTACCTCATTTATTGAATCTCTCACTTTCACCACAGTGGACCAACTTTATCCTGTGAATTGCCTTGTGTACGAATTGTGCTCTACAGATAAACTTGCCTATTATATTGTTTTGAGTCGTGGCTTTTGGACGCTCCTGAATGATTCATCAGACTCGTCTTCGGCACATTGCTATTGGCTTTGTATGTTCGGTACCAGTAAAGATGGCTGTGAATGGGAGAGATACCGGATCCACGGTTGAGGCTGGTCAGGCTACATTTGGGCCTGGGTGATGTGTAGCATCCTATAGACGTAGTAAAGGGGTACAAGCTCAACCAGGGTTGTATTTGCCTACTTTTATGACCTGGTAGCAACGTATCCTGATATGTAAAACATTAGAACTAGCTGCACATCCTTGATTCACCAGCTGCCTGTCAGACGTTAGCGCCCCTCCGCCGTCGGACACGAGTGACGTCTGGAGAGCCGAAGCCCAGCGGGGGGAACTGATCTTTATGGACTCCCACTCTTCTGCAGAAGAATCCAGACCACGCTGGCAGCATTCTCAGAAATCCTGTGGCATTTCTTTCTTTGTGGCAGGATGACGTCAGCGGAGTTTTAACCCTTGTGTCACCCGATCGTCAGCTTTGACGTTTATGGCCGTGCTGCTGGATTTCCAGAATTAAACTTCTGGATTGAATTAATATGATGGAGTTTGACTTGGGGCATGAATGGGTTTGTGCTTGAAGGCATAGGTTTAGCCGCTTCGTTTCGGGGCCTCTTCAGTTACCTGCGGTTCAGATTTGACTGCTGTGACATCACAGGCCCAGGTCGGACCTAGCTTATCCAGCGTCGCCGTCTTCGTCTCCGCCCAGCTTCACATCACGTTTCATTTGCTGTTGGAGAGCGCGAGGCTGCGACGCTGATTTCAAATGATGCTAATGCCATAGAAGAGGGGGCGGGGTCAGTTTGAGTGTCTGGCCACGCCCCCTAAAAAAAAAAACATCCGCTATGAAGACGTGGTTGAAAGCGGAGCTGTAGTACTTTTTACAAATATTTCAGTGAGATGAGCTGTGTAAACTGGTCATTGGCAGAACGGGACCTGTCGAGGGTTTCCAGTCTTACCATCCAGGTGCCACCTGATCCAGGTGTCACCGTGCGACTCGTGTGACTGACGTCGACTCCAGACAGGGAAGTCCTTCCGCTGGTTTCTGCGAGTGTCTGAATCCTTTTGTGAAAACCAGCCTGAGTTGAGGCACAATGAGCCTTGTTGTTCCCGCTGAGATGAATGCCGTGGCATTATGGGGGAGGGGGGGGCATGTAGGCGTGTGCGCACGAGACATACATGCCAGTTATGACCGTGAGAAGAAAAGACTTTCTTACTTTGGAGTTCTGCCTTTGTTTTTTTGTCCTGTCTGTGCTTCGGGCTCTGATGGTACAGCTGAGGTTTCTGCGGTTGTGCAGCGCACACGACTAGGGATTTTTCCTATACATTTAGCCCCCCCACCCCCACCCCCCAACGTAAACTGTAGAGACCCACCTGTTTCTGGAGGAGGAGACTATAGTTGGTTAAGAAGACAGGAGAGTGTTGCCAGCTGCTTTACTGGAAGAGGAACGTCCGGGTTTCTGCGGCACGACACAAGCTGAAGCTCGGATGAAAGACGGATCGAGAGCCAGAGAAGAAAAAGAAGCAAAGCTGACAGGTTAAGGTGAAGACAGGTGAGCAGAGCTGTGTGTCGGGACAGAACGCCGTCTGGGAGGGAGTTACCGCCATTCCTTCAACTCAGACGCACCTGGAATATTCAGAACAGCTGGTCAGAAGAGGAGAAAGACGTGAACCTTATCTGCACCTACGCCGGAGCGCCGCTGGTAACCTGACGACTGCGTGTACAGGAGGAGGAGGTACAACCGGGAGGATGTCTCTGAGGCGAAGCCGCCATCGCCACTCCCTCGCTGATGACCGTGAGGAAGCCAATGGGAACCAGGCAGATCCTGAACCAGAACCAGAACCAGAACCTGAGGACCTGGACTGGGACGGATACAGCGCCACCCTGGAGGACAGACTGGCAGCTGTGGGTAACTCACACAGCATGAATGGTGGGAGCACTGGAATCATTGTTGGGAGAGCTAAGGTTAAAACCGGACTATTTGGGTTGTTACACCAGTTTATAAACAAAAAAAGCTTTTTGTTTTTATATAGTCAAACTTTTCAAATGTCTCAATGAGCCATAAAATGCCGTGTTCCCAAAATGTGATCAAAGTGGAGACTTTTAATCGAACTCTGAACAGCAAGGATGGTTATTTACGGCACAATGACGTTTACTAGGGCTGTAGCGATACACTAATCTCGCGATACAATACAATACGATACACGATATTCGGCTCAAGATACGATATATATTGATATTCATCTTGCAATACATTTACATCATTTTCTGAAAGATTTTAAAGGGACAAAGTGATTTTGGTGACATCTTGTGAGTGTTCCAATGACTTTAATTGAATTAAATGAACTGAAAGCATCAATTACACATTATATGGCTGACAGGCAGCTTGCAAATGCTGGACAAAATGAATAAAAGATTTGTTGAGAAAAATAGTTCATTTATTTAAACTGTGCAAATTGTTGCTTGCAAGTTTTTAAAGGTGGGACACGGGGGTTTTGAAAGAAGCTTAGAATATCAATACCCGTGGCCAAAAAAAATCGATACTCGATAAAATATCGATATATATCGCGGAATCGATAAAATCACTCAGCTCTAACGTTTACGCGTACAAGTAAAACCACAGAGTTGGTTATCAGTGAAAGAAAGTGTCCGAGTTGTTCTAACAGGTTTTTGAGACTGATCCAGATGAATGGCCCCATGTGTTTCAAACAAATTAGCATTTTTACTGTTGCTAAGACACCGCGTCCAAAGAATCTCACTGGCGAGTTGGTTGGCTGTTACCTCACTAGTTTAGTGTGCAACTTGAGGCAAAGGCCACTTCAGAAAGGGGGCAATATATTTGGAACATCCCAGGTGGAGAAGTTGACGTTCGTCCATCAGGGACCTCCGATTTGTCAATATATCGCGATTTTCGTCCCCCCAATATAATATCGATTTTTCAGCTCCTAATATCAATTTTTTTTCAGGAAAATTCATGTATTCATGTATTAGATGGATTGTGAATACTTAAATGTGCAAAAAAACGAATAATAAACAATAAATACCGGTAGGTTGTTTTGAAGCAAATAGTTTTGACTCAATTTGTCCTCTGAATGATCAATATCATCTGATGAACATATACAGCAACTTGATTTTTCATCTCTACTTTTAATTTTGATATTAACTGGGTAGAATATCGCAATATATTGTGATATCATATAATATCGTATCGTGACCCAAGTATCATGATACATATCGTATTGCGATGTCCTTGCCAATACTCACCCCCACGCATCACTGACAACATTGAAACAGTGAGATAATGCATCCTGGGAAAGGTACGAACCCACGTGCATGAGCATCTGTGACATAAGGGACAGTGTGCACGTGTCCTCAGTGTGATGAATAGACGTTCATACCTGCTAATTCCTGTTCAGTGGCGACTGGGTGAAAGTGTTTTACGGGTGCAGAAGGAAAGAAGTCGATGTGAGGAGGTTTTAAAGAGGCGTGGAAAGAACCCGAAGGACGGGCTTCCAGAGAGACAAATGCAGATGGAAATGTGGTTGCCGGGCTGGTTCACAGATGCCCAGATATTTGGGTACGCTCCCAACGCCTTGCCCATGATGACTGGCCCTCCAGAAAGTAACAGCAACCAGAGTCGGCTCCCACAATGAGCTCCTTTCACTCCGGTTTGTGATGGCAGCCGTCTCTTAGGAGAACTCGCTTATCTGGTCAGTTTTGCTCGTCATTGTGTCGCCTCTTATTTCTAACGAACAAAGAAAAAGGCTCCTTTTCAGTTGAGGGAGGATAAGTTTCATCCTGTACCGTCACCTGTGGTAAGATCTTTTCCGTATGAACTGCCGTCTATCTCGTGTCTTCTTAGTAATTACCTTATCCTTTTACTAACTGTGTCATTTATCCTACTTTTAACTCTAATCATCTTATTTCTTTAAATACGAAGAACACTCCTCTCTAAAGCAGCTGGATTACAGTTTATTTCTAAGCTCACTGACATGAGATGAAGTCAGCATGATTTACATCAGAGGTCGATCTGTCATATCTGGATTAAAGGGGAAAAAAAACTGGTAAACGTGAGGAGGCAGGCTGCTGAACTGCAATGAAAAAAAATCCACTCAATCCTCATCAAACCCTGTATTTTTGTCCTCCGTAGGAGCAGGAGAGCTCCCAGGTGTCCGTCCAGCGCTGCGCCCACCTGGAGAAGGCCCGGTGTGAGCTGGAGCGACAGCTGTCGGGTCTCTCCGATCGTCTGGAGGAGGAGGAGACCTGCTCGGCCCAGCTGGCCCGCCACAGGGACAGACTGGAGGTGGAGTGCAGCAGCCTGAGACGCCACCTGGACGACCTGGAGAGCGCCCTGACCGCCGCTGAGCAGGACAAGCAGGTAAGACGCTTCAACGCGGGATGTCCCGGACGCTCAGATGAAGACTTCTACGGGGAGGCGGAGTTAGGGCTGTAGCGATACACTAATATCGCAATACAATACACGATATTCGGCTCACGATACGATATACAGTCATTGAAAAAATTATTAGACCACCATTTTTTCTTCACTTTCTTGTTCATTTTAATACCTGGTACCACTAAACGTCATCATGTGACTAAAACAGACAGAAAAGAAAACACTGAATGCATAAAAGCAGTGTTTTTGGCAGTACAACGCCATAGCTATTGATGTAAAAACTTAAGTGATTTAGGTTATAATCAAGAAAACCATGGAAAATGGTAAGATATCAGCTCTTAAATAAAACTCTTATGAGCAATCTTTGTGGTTATCGTTATGTTTGTCCAAACAAATGTACCTTTAGTTGTACCAGGCATTAAAATGAACAAGAAACTGAAGAAAAACAAGGGTGGTCTAATAATTTTTTTCATGACTGTATATGGCTGACAGGCAGCTTGCAAATGCTGGACAAAATGAATAAAAGATGTGTTGAGAAAAATAATTTTATTTATTTAAACAGTGCAAATTGTTGCGTGCAAGCTTTTAAAGGTGGGACACGGGGGTTTTGGAAGAAGCTTAGAATATCGATACCTGCGGCTGAAAAATCGATACTCGATACTCAATAAAATATCGATATATATCGCGGAATCGATAAACAGATTTGTTAGTCTTCATGGTGCTTCTGGTACTTCTAAGATTTTATCCAACTGAGATGCAGAAAAGGCACCAACCTAACCTTTAATTTGATTTCAACTGGATATTCTATTCAGTAGAGCTAAGCGATTTTATCGATTCTGCAATATATATCGATATTTTATCGAGTATCATGTATCGAATTTTCAGCCGCGGGTATCGATATTCTAAGCTTCTTTCAAACCCCCCGTGTCCCACCTTTAAAAGCTTGCAAGCAACAATTTGCACTGTTTAAATAAATGAAACTATTTTTCTCAGCAAATCTTTTACAGTGATCCCTCGCCAATTTGCCCTTTAAGTTCCACAGTTTTAGTTATTTGCGGATTTTTTTCAGAAATATGCAATATTTAAAAAAAATCAAGAATAAAATTGCGGAAACATTACAGGATGTTGTGCGCGTTCTCAAGGTGGCCTTATGGGTAATGTAGTGTGTTCAGAGACCAGAGGCTGTGAAGGTAACAGAAAGACCACAGTTGAGCCTTTGTCTTGTTTCGCTGCAGTGCCTTGCTACTTTTTTGCGGGTTTTAAAACATATTTTAAACACATTATTTAGGCTCGGGGGGCTCAGGCTCCAGTTTGCGGATTTTGATTCTCGCGGGGGGGGGCCGGTCCCCAATAACCACGAAAAATAAGGGATCACTGTATTCATTTTGTCCAGCATTTGCAAGCTGCCTGTCAGCCATATAATGTGTAATTGATGCTTTCAGTTCAATTAATTCAAACAAAGTCATTGGAACACTAACAAGATGTCACCAAAATCACTTTATCCCTTTAAAATCTTTCGGAAAATGATGTAAATGTATTGTAAGATGAATATCGATATATATCAAATCGTGAGCCGAGTATCGTGTATCGTATCGTATCGCGAGATTAGTGTATCGCTACAGCCCTACTATTCAGTGCACTTTTTGATTCTTGCCTACATGTCAAACTCTTCCCTTCAGGCTAGCGGTCCCCGACGCTAGCTGTGTGTTTGGACACGTTCACGATAAAGTATAGAGCGGCCCTTCAATTTGTAATTTGCGCTTGAACTCTTGAAATTGTCAAGTCTTCTCTGCACAGATACCGACAATCCTCTGACATCTCCAACACGGCGCCTTTATCCGTCTCTCTCTGGGGTGCATTAAGGGATTAAGATGCTATCTTTTTTTGCTCTGGAATGTCATAATAGTTAACCGCGCTCACATATCTGAGCGTGACGGTGGTCCAAAAGCTCTCAGTGGAGCGGGACGGTGTTGATTTAGCTGTGAAACATGCTGCCAGATCGGCGTCATGTAGGTCATGTTAAGAAGTTGGTCCAAAGCTTAGAACAAGGGTTTTTTTTTTTTCCTTCCACGTGGTGAAGAAACAGTGAAAGACAAGTGTCGCACGCCGCCGGCGCAGACGGAGCTGACTCAAGGCTTCGGTTGTGTCTGACGGTTCTGTATGTTCTCATCACGACTGCTGCTGGACACGTGGGTTCGACGGGAAAGAGTAAAGGCTTTAACACATCTGCCTGCTCCGAAACTCGCTGCGAAACACATGTGTCGCCGTCAGCGGCGCGCGAGTCGGTCCTCCGTCACGCTTTCCTCATTAGGTCCCGGAGTCCTTCGACTGCAGCCAGGATTTTCACATGTAGAGACGGAGCTTTGAAGTCTTAGAAAGAGGCGAAACGGCGAGGTCTGTTTCTGTCATGAAAGGGGATAATTGTTTTATGATGTGGCAGCGGAGTCAGAGTTTACGCACCGAAGTCCGCCCACGCTCACCAGCTCTAATAACCGCAGCGAGCGGGGGACTCGGTAATACCTGAGCTGATCCTCATCGCCGTCATGATAATAGACGAATTGGTGATGATTGATGATGATGATTACTTCGACAGGAGCTGATTGGAGTTGGAGTTTTCAGGTTCAGAGTTACTTCGATAAAAGATGCTCCAACAATTTAAAGGACACATTATGCTTTCAGAGGTTCAAAACTGTTTTGAGCTCTCGCAGATTTCAGGCTGCGTAGCTGTGATTTTTAGGAGTGTGCAACTGATTAAGCGATAAATAAAAGTTTTGAAAGAGCCGTCATACTGAGATCTGCCAGAGATTTCTCCTCAACATGACTTTCAGATCAAACAAGTGTTAACCACAAATGCAGATCAATGCAGCCCATGCCTGCGTTGCAAACACCTCAGTTAGTGCGTTTAGTTTAATTCCTCCTAAATTCTGAATTACAATTAAATCTGATTTAAAATGATTAAAAGTTACCATGTAAACACCTAATTCCAAATGAAAATGTCCGTTCCGAATGAAACTTAATTCAGAAGTAAGTGTTTGGTTTATTCTGATTTTAAATCAGAATAGAATAATTCCGCGGTCATGTATACACTCATTCCACTTTAAATCAATTCCGATCTTTCTGCACATGCTAGTTCTCTTGCCCGTCTGTCGCAATGACGCTTATATTCCGCGCTGTTTTCGAAAGAAAATCATCGACATGATGTTATTGTGCTGCTGCTTCAAAAATAAAATCAAAACAAATCCAAAAAGGATGCTAATAATGTAGTTGCTAATCGAGTAAGTTTGTTTTCTTCCGGTAGACGTAAATACGTAAAGACGTCCGTCCCCCCTATCCAATCAGAACCCTTCCCCACCCCCAGACCTTAAGCGGAATTGGATAAAGCCGAACAAACATGTTTTCCATTTAAACCTCAATTCAGAATTACTATTTCCATGTAAACTAGAAGGAAAATAGTTTCATTTGGAATTATTTAATTCAGAATAATTAATTCCGAATTAAAAAACATCATGTAACCATGGCCAGTGAGTAAAGTAGCTACCGGCTGTCCTGGAAGTCGCTAGATTACGACATCGATACGTAACGACGCGTGCTTTCATGTGAACGTCTCCCGTAACGCCACGAAAAACCCGCTAGTATTGTTGCCAGTCGCTTTTATGAAAAAGAGTCCCTAGAGGGTCTGAATACTTGCTAAACATGGCAAAAAAGTCGCTAAGTTGACAACCGCTCGTCGACCTCACGTGAGCTCATCTCTGCCTCCTTTAGATGCAGTTCAGTTTAAAAACGAAACATTATTACGCTTGTCTCTGTTACCAGAGATCGTGACTGGCAGCGAAGTGTCTGATTAGCTTAGGAAAGCATTCAAAACAGTAGAGTGAGCGAGGAGCAGAGGGAAGGGGAGCCCGAACAGGCTGCTCACTTGAGGATGCGGAAAAATAAAGGTTTTAAGCTGCGTGATCTGGACCCAGATGGCCTTTGAGCCGCCACCTTTCCGTCTCGGAGTCACGTCTGCCCAATGAGCTTCAACCAGCAGAGCGTTTGTTTGGTTTTTCGTCCGGCGCTGCGACCGTTTCGTGACTGTGTTTGGCTAACGTTGACGGTTAAACTGTCTGTGTTTGCAGCTGTCCGACGGCGAGGTGAGGAGACTGTCAGAGCAGCTTCTCCAGCGGGACGAGGCGGTGCAGAAGCTCCAGAGGGAGAAGCACCACCTGGTGGAGCTCAGCCAGGTAAGCCTGCGTCGGGTGTCGGCGAGGGTTCAGTCATGTGAATCAGGGTTTCTCGGACAGAGCTTAGTCCCTCCTGGGCTCTTCCCAGGAGGCACTGGGGTTCGCCGCCAAGTGCCTGACTCCGGGGCTTCTTGTTCCTCAAACCACCGAGTCGGAAGACGCGTTCAGTAGAGAAGATGGTCTAACAAAACGTAGGATCGCTGAAGCTCCTGAAACTAGGATTAAGAACGGTTCAGAGCATCACGAAAACCAGGATCGACAGCGGTGGAGCATCATTTTCCAGGAAGAAAAACAAATCTTGATAATGACTTGATATCACTTCAGTCTTTGGTGAAATTTCATCAAAGAGAGTCAGCAGTGAACCTCAAGGCAACGGTGATTAGAGCATAAAGATCAGACCTGTTCCTTAACGTCACAAACAGGGCTTGACACTGACACCAACCAACCGGCCAAGTGCTGGTAAAATTTGGCTGTGGCTAGTAACAATTTCTGTCCCACAAGCAACTTTGGTTGGTAACTTATTCTTTGATATGACACATCACAATAGTTGTACCAATTGTTTGTATTTAAAATGTAAATGCAAGAATATTGTGAAGAAGAAAAAAACTGACAGCAAAACTGTGGCTAGCATAAAGGCTAAATGGCTAATGATTGAGGAAAAACACTAGCCACAGTGGCTGGTGAGCCAAAACGTTAGCATGAAGCCCTGGTCACAAACATATTTATAGATGACAGCATAAGGATACGTTGGGCTCAAATTACAAAAGAGTTCTTTATGGAGCTTGAGACATAACTGTTAAACGTGAACTGGGCCACTAAAGAGTCCAACGCTGCCTTAACGCCCAGTTAACTGTCACTGCTGTGATGAGACGATAACCCCAACAACAGGTTTAATGTCAGGCCTGGCGCAAACCGTGCCCATACTTGAACTAGACCAAGGTTATTATCGTTAACGTAAACAAACGAAATAACGAAAACTAGAATTGAAAAGACATTTTCGTTAACTGAAATAAAATAAAAATGAGAGTTTTAAAAAAAAATGGTAACTAACTGAAACTGTATTATGTGTTTATAAAACGAACTAAATTTAACTATAATAATATCAAGAACGTCCTTTGTTTTCGTATTAGTAATTTTTTTCTTATAAACATTTGAAATCTATTAACTTTGTTCTGCCGTACAACAACTGCAAAAAAAAAAAAAAAAAGTAATCAGCAGTGATGCTGCGGCAAAAGTTGGGAGAAAGCGTCTCAGTCCTATTTGGGATTTCTTTGACTATGACTGTGTTAACGATAAAAATAAGTGTCTTGTTGTAGAAGCAGGTGATACAATGTGTGGAATACTTCTGAAGGAGAAACAAAATCTGAAAGTCCATTTGAAAAGCTCACACAAGAAGGCTAACCAAGACTAGCTGGATAAGCTAGCCTAAGCTAGCCTCCTGGAAAGAAGGCTAACCGAGACTAGCTGGATAAGCTAGCCTAAGCTAGCCCCCTGGAAAGAGAAGCTACAGCTGCAGGCCAGTCAGTGTTGGGAAGGAACGGGAGAAAACAGCAACTATAATGGACTGTTTCCATGGAGACCAGATAGCTGCTGGTCAGTAAATACGCAGGAACACCACAAGAGGGAAGATGTATTGATAAATATGTTTACTGAGACCAGAATGTAAACACGACTATGTGACTCGATAGCCTTCAAAAAGTTCAGTGCTTCACTCGAACCAAAATTACAACCCTAATTTACAATTTACAATTTACATAAAACTAAAACTAACACTGAAATTTATAAAAACTAAACTAAAACTAAGTATTTCAAAACAATAACGAATAAAAACTAGCAAAACTGCTCTAACAACGAATTAAAACTAACTGAATTTGGAAAAACTAAACTAAAAACTAATGGAAAATCCAAAACTATTATAACCCTGAACTGGACTGGCTTGGTTTGTGTTCGCTTATCGGGGCTCGGTTTCATTTTCCGGCACCAGTGAGAAAGGAGTTTGGGTTTGGGAGAACAGAACCATGTGGGCTGCAGACCCTGACACCCGGGGCACCAGTGATGGATGCTCTGCCCGCCAGACCCGCTTCGCCCTCTCATTTTAGAATAACAGATGCTTAGAAAGCTGAAGGAGTCGTAACCCTTGGCAACCTCATCGCCCCCCCCCCCCCAGGCTGCAATAAGAGGCCCTGTTTAATTCCTCCCAGATGCTTAAACCGGCGGTAGCAGCCCGCTTTAATGTTTGACGGTTTAGCATCAGGCGCTTTTATCCCAGTAACGCTCACTGGACCGTTGATTTCACGTGGAGTTCACGAAGCAGCTCGTTGGGGTTCAAACTCCGGACGACCTCTGACTCCGCTACTGTCTTTAGAAAGCTCCGGCGCCGCAGGTGGATGTGAAAACGGCGTGTCGATTCAGTGACATGTGCGTATGGTTTCGCCCCCGACAGCAGGCCGTCGAGGACCTCCAGGTGGAAGAGGAGAAGGTGAACCTGCTGGCCAGAGAGAAAACCAGGCTGCAGATGCAAGCTGAGGACGTAAGTGGCGGTGAACGCGCTCGTCGCCTCCCACCGGCGCTCGCGTTAAAGACGTACCGACCAGCTAAGAAACTATGGAGCCACGTTTGGGTCGTAATTCAATGAATAAATGAGTCTATTATTATGAAATACAGGCGTTTATTATTATAAAATACGTATCTATTATTATGAAATGTTTCCCATTATTATTAAATATATGTGTATTATTAAGAAATATTTCCAATTATTATGAAAAAATTTAATTATTATGAAATATATTTTTATTTAATCTTAGTTTAATGCATAATAGTTTATTTCAGAATAGCATTTTTTTTATGAATGAGTTTTTACATAATTGCTTCGTTTTTCATAGGAATAAGCTTTAACATAATAATGACATTTTGCCAGTGGGCGGGACCAGTGGTTGACCTGCACGCTCATTGGCTGATCCTTCTCCATTCTACGCTCTGACATAGACTAGTTTTGGCCGCGAGGTCCCGTTAGCAGCGGGCCGTGGCGTCATCAAGGTGCGCTCCTAGTCCGATTGTAGCTATGGCAGCTTGGACTGAGCTACGGGAAACCTTGACCAGGTTAGCAGACAATATCAAAAATGATAATTTATAAGGCGATACTATTTTGCCCCGATTTGACGATTCACTGTTCTGTTGCTTATGCGTGAATGAAAGAGCAGCCAATCACATAAATGGCTCCGCCCTCTCTGCTGTGATTGACACACACATCATTCTTATGAAAAACAAATGCCATTATTATGTAAAAGCTCATTCTTATGAAACGCGAAACCATTATCATAATAATGGGAAATATTTCATAATAATAAACGCCTGTATTTCATAATAATAGACTTATTTATGCATTGAATTATGATGCAAACTGGCTCCATAAGATCAGAGCGGGTCGTCAGAAACCAGACACGGGGCTCTTCAAAGAAGTTGTAATAAAAACGTGAACTGTGACACAGTTTTCCCACCAAACGACTTTAATTTCAAGTTTAATTGAACATACGTATCTCCCCGAGCATCAAAGGAAACCAGGATTATTGAGTCACATTGTTCAGCGCTTCGCTTCTGCTTTCAGTTAAAGCGTCTGTTGACATGTTCAGGGTGGCTTCATGTGTCACAAATGTGCGCTGGACGGCTTACAAAGATGGACCAGATGGACGTTCTGATCCACACACAAAACCCATGCAGCATTTATAAATCAGTTACACGCATATTAGTATCCATTTAAACCAGGGTTTCTCAACAGGGGCGTTCTGAACCTTTAGGGGGGCGCTCAGGCACAAATGAGGGGCGCCACGCCTTGACAACTCTGTTTTAAACTTCCATAATTTCTCAAGTTTTTTTTTTTTATAGTTCAAATCTACATAAATTATTTATTTATTCAGTCACCAAGCAACGTTAAGAGCATCATGGGGGCTCAGGGGGGCGTTTGTTCAAAAAAGGGTTGAGAACCACTGATTTAAACAATTATCAGCGTTTGATGGGGATTTTTTTTTTTTTTATCCCAAATATCAGACATGTCGTCTTTTTACACGTGAAAAGCTTCCTGTCCACACACACTTGGACATCTATGAACACGCGTGTGCACGTGTACCGTGTTTAAGCGTCTGGGGTTTTCTGGGTAGACAGAATCACCCGTCGGTTTAAATGCAAAATAAAAAAAAAACCTGGTGCATTAACCCGTCCATGAATACAGTCGTCAGGAGACTGCTTATAGTCTGGTGTGGCGTATATGTGACAAAATATATATTTTGTTTAAATTTTAGTGGGTGCGGCTTATATTCAGGTGCGCTTTATAGTCCAGAAAATACAGTATGTAGATGCTGAATTGTGCAGTAATGTGCCTGACCTGGACGTGATGGCGTGACTGATACGTTGCTCGAGCAAAAGAAGAATAATTCACTCTGATGAGGATGTGAGAGTCATCAATACATCTGTGTGAAGTTCTTCTGATGGCTTTGTGACTGGGACATATACTCAATAAATGTGTTGATAAGTCAGAAAAGGCATCCGATGACAACCAGGACCACTTCTCTGATGACGCGTTTGGCATAAAACTCACATATCTAAAGGTCACGTGTTTACAAAAAACCAATACGATAACCGATAACTTTCAATTCCTAAAGGCCGATACCGATAACACACACACATATACCTAAGATCATTACATCAATACTATGAACTAAACCAAAAATAGTTTTGACTCTTTAAATGAACAGATATTTATTTTTTCCGATAAAAAATTACTGACAAGCCTCTCAAACATTTTCATAAAGCTATCAAACAAACCCATTTGATATCTCACATTAACTTAAATAAGGTTCATTACTGACTGATATAAAAAATAAAGGCTCCTTGAACTGATGGAAATACATGCATCAGAATTACTAACTGAAAAAGTACATTATAGAAGTTTACAAAAAGTAAATATCCATAGAAAATTAATGCGCAAGTTAGATTCAAACATTTCTACCTTCTACCCATTTCACCTTTGTCTGTGGGTCATCTTTGGAAAATTTCTTGGATTTTTCAAAAGACTCGCAGGTGTGTAAGTCCCGGTGAATTTTATTGTCGCTGGATAGCTCACAGTAGAGTTAGCTCCTGTTAGCATTAGCTCACGTTAGCATGATTTCAAAACTTAAAGCGATGGTTATGTCTCATATGGCTAATCAGGTTTGTCGTATTAAAGCTTGTGCTATTTTTCCCTCCTCCTGGAATTCGCTTGGAGCATTTGTCACAAATAACCAGCGAACTATCTTCTTCTGAAATTTTAACAAAGTTCCATGCCATCGCCGCCATGTTTGTTTTCATCAGCACGCTGTGCTGCAGGCTGCGTTCAGGGTGTAACGTAAATTCCTCCGTTTGCTAGTCGTTCTTTCAGCCTTTTCTATTTGTTCTATTTTTTTATGTGTAACATGTGGGAAAATACTGCGAATATCAATTAAAGTCAGCAACTACCAAAATTATGACCGAGTTAACGAGTTGTTTTCTGGCATGGGGGGGTATTCTTGATTTTCCTTACTGAGTAATCGTTTTTCTGATTATACCAACGTGACTTGAACATAACATTCACTGCCGGTTATTCAAGGCTCAGAGGGAGCGAGGCACTGCTGTGTTGATAAAAATATATATGTTATCAGGGCTATTTGTCATGATATCAGACTTATTAGAATGACGTCATAATTTCCTGTTATCCGCCCGATAGTTATGAGCCCGATAACTATCGGTTACCCTTACTGGTAAGTGATTCTGATAACAAGTTGCCTCCGTTTCAGGAACTAGTTATCAAGAAGGACTGCATGTTTGTTGGCTCGCCTCATCTGTAACTGTTACATCTGTAACATCTGTAATCTTGTTCTCAGCTGGAGCACCGGCTGGAGTGGCTTCAGCGAGGCGATCCGGACAAGAGCAGGACGAAGCTGGAGGGTGACGGCAGATCGGCCCGGGACGGTTCTGCAGGGATGGAGAGGATGAGGAGTGGTCTGGAGGACCTCATCAAAAGGTCAGCTGCAGCTGGAGGAATTTAATTTAATGTCAGAATCCTGGTTATTCTTTTATTCTCACTACAGTGTCCGGATACTCAGTTAAATTAAATATGAAAAACAGCAGTAACTAGTTATATTATGCAGAAGTTTATGGTTGTCAGAGGATCACTCAAACTCTAATAATTAAATGTGAATAAAATGAAATGGGTCACACATTTTTAAACTCATATGGGGCCAACGTATAGATGCTGGCTGGGTCGCAGTTACTGGTCCGGGATGTTGTTTTATATCAGCACCAACAGGGTTTTAGTGGCAGGGCTTTTTTTTTCATTGCTTTGAGTCCAGCCTGATGGCACCGCTGTCATGGTTGTAAACCTTTGGTCATGTTTTTCATTATTTTTCCATTTATTTAATTTTTTTTGCTTTGACCAGTACGTTGATCCTCAGTACATTATCACCTGCATGCTGGTGTAGACTCAGTCATCCAAGTAATGTTGACTCTCAGAGGCTTGAATCAAGGCGACTGGACTCGTCACGTACGCCAGTAATGTCGTAGACTATGAACCTACCTGCAGCATTTTGGGTAACAACAGGCCTTATTCAGAAATCTACGGATGCTCCGGTGAACTGAAATCTGTGCTCATCTCATCTTTCATCCCCGGGGAAGACGGTTAATAAACTCTAGACACTCTTAGACAGTTTGATGTTTCATGTCCTGAGGCGGCAGAGCTTGGACCGTACCGTACCTGCCTCACAGTTCAGGCGTTCATTAAAACAACTACAAGAGGAATCATTCATCCCAAGACCGGGACCAGCTGTCAGAAAAGACAAACGTGCATTACACACCCAATAAACCGTCTGTGCTACAAGGTTAAAACCTGTCCCCTTTGGTGTTAACAGCTGCGTGATCGTCGTCAACGATCACAGAAACAGTGACTCACCTTCCTGCTATGGTTCTCTGTTATGGTTCCTTACTGGGATATGAAATCTGTCAGTTTAGCTTAGTTTCCAGTTCAGTGAACGTTATTAGCAGGATGTTACACGTGTACCACTTCGCTCGTTTAGTTTAGGACACTTGGTCCCAGCCTTTCTGGGTCTTTCTTTAACTGAAACCTTCAGATCTCCTCCCTGATGTTTAGTGGAGCTTCAGTCTCGGTTTCAACTGGCCGCTGTCAGAAATCTATCCATCAGCAACTGGTTTTAGCTCATTACAAAGAGGTGGAACGTTGCACCCAGTTTCTGGTCTTTGACGCTCTGAAGTTGGTTTATTTTGAGAGATCGGAGCAGATCAGTTCTGACCTGTGAACCACCTGCATAGCATTATGCAGCCACCACCATGCTTCGCCACATTAAAGCTGACAAATGCCTGGCACTGGGCCGGTATGGTACACTTTTATGTCCCAATATAAGTGTTAGGTGACCTCAGCTGTGAGTATTTTGTCCAACAAGTGTCCACCATGAGACTTACTGAGGTGTTGTGGAGACAGTCATCCTCCTAGGAGGTTCTCTACAGGTGCTTGACAGTTTTAGGGGCCTCCAAGGCCGACGGGGACCTGGGAGCATCCTAAGGATGTTGTGGGTGGGAAAATCTGGAACAGCCTACCTTATACAATAAGAGATTGTCCCTCCTACTCTTCCTTTAAAGGAAATCTCAAAAATTTGGCTCAAAACATCTCAAATCTGTGATCATTAATTGTTGACTGTATTTTATTCTATTGTTCACCTGCTGAAAACAGACCAGACCTGTGACCTAAGTGCGTACATATACATTTATGTACTCTATACACAATATCGCTTACATGTGTTTAACCATGTATGTATACCTGCTAATGCACTGTAAAACTCAGTACATCACACTATGCACCTTAAAAACCTGCGCAAATGGGGCAACGTGCAATAATTTGAGCATAAAGCACTTTAGCGCTAGCACTTTACCTTCTTATGAACATCTGGTCCCTCCTCCGGTCTGCAATCAACAAGGCTGTCTTGTTTTGTCGTTCTTTCCTTTACAACTTTCTTTTGTTGTTACAAATGTGTAATCTTTTAATATGTCTATGTTTTGTATTATTGATACTGTGTGTCGCGTAATGTTGTATGTAGCTTTTTATTGAGTCCTACAGGGGGACTGCTAATGCAAATTAGCCTTCTGGCTATAATTGGGTATATTTACATTTTAAATGTTCATTAATATACACTAAATAAAGTGATTAATAATTAATAATAATAAGGGACGATTTGTCTTTTACCCTGGGTGGATTTGCACTACAGATGTTAAAGTGACAGCCAGACGATGGTTGGTAGAGCATACCAACTTTTGGACCTTGACCCAGATAAACAACTTATACTGGATAAAGGACTCTAAAGACTCTAGGCCTTAAATTTCCCACCAGTCAGTTTGAACTGAAAAAATCCTTTTGGATAGAATGTAAAACATCTCCAAGAACCAAGTAAAAGAAATCCATTTTCCTTGGATTCAAGCCTTTGAGGACTTACCGTGACCTGGATGACTGATAATCTACGCAAGCATAGAACGATAAAGCTCTTTTTGCCAGATTTATAGAGTCGCATGTTTGTCTGGTTTTCTTTTCTGAACGTCAACCATGTTGACTCTTTCATTTTGAAGGAAGGACCTGGAGATCAGCAGCACCAGCATCAAGTTGGAAGCAGAGGAGGCCCTCAACATTGGACTGCAGAAGAAGACCAGGGAGCTACAGGTTAGTACGATAAAGATGTTAGCTTAAGGGCGAACGTTTTGATAATATACAACACTGCCTTTTTAAGCTATTTCTTTCTAAACTGTTCCATCTGTCCCATTAACATCATGAATGGGACGTCCTCTTTTGTCAGAAAATATTCTGCTTTGATTTTTGATGTTGTTTGAATTATGAGAAATTGTGGTTTTTCCTGCTCTTGCTGTCGGACTTGTCTTTTCAATGTTTTTCAGCTAATTCAATTCCAACGGCTGTAAAATGTGCAGTATGTGGTTTCCAGAAAAGCGTGTGAGATGATAAATCCACTTGAATATCGTCCTCAAAGTGTCGTGTCTTCATGGATTTGTTTATAGTTTCCATCAAGTAACTTAAAATTCTGCTCTATTTGTCAGAATTCGCCAGAACTTGTTGTTGTTTAGCTACCTGAGAAGCAACTTGGGAAAATAGTTGCCTTCCAAGTTAATTTTCATCTATCTTACCTTTATGAACAATTCCAGTCCGGTTTCCGTCCTCACCACACAACAGTGACTGCCCTGCTCAAAGTTCTGAATGACCTCCTAGGGGTTCTGATTCTGGACTTCTTTCAGTACTGGTACCACTGGATCTGAGTCCATCATTCTTCTTGACAGACTATCATCTATTGCAATGAGTGACACATCCCTCAGCCGGTTCAAATTGTTCTTTTCAAATAGGTTTCAAATTACACTCTTTTCCAGTCACCACAGGAGTTCCTCAGGGCTCCGTCCTGGACCCACTTCTTTTCATCATCTGATTATGACTTCTTGGTCATATCTTCTGTAAAATTCAACATAAACTTCCACTGTTGTGCTGATGAGCTTTACATGTCCATCAAACCCGTCTCATCCCTTCCTTGTACCTCTCTAACTCAGTGCCTCGCAGAAATTAAATCCTGGTTTTCCTGGAATTTTCTAAAACTCAGCAATGGAAAAATAACACAAAGGTTCTGCACATTGGTGGTAGATCTACTCTCGGTACAACAGTTTCTTCTTCCCTACACGCCAAGAGTCTGGGTTTCATCCCTCTCATTTACATCACGTGTCAATAAAATCACCCACTCTGCTTATTTTCACCATCATAATATCAACCGTCTTCGCCCATTGCTTTCACTCACTAACGATGCCACTCTGGTCCGTGCTCTAGTCACTTACCGTCTTGTTCACTTTAACTCCCTCCTTTCTAATGTTGCCATCAAATCCATTAACAAACTTGAACTACCACGTACATTAGCAACACGCTCTCGAGGGACATTTCCAGACGCAGCTTTCACTTGTCACTTGTTTCACAGATTGGTTTCTTTATGAAGTGTGGTGCATATGTTGGGATTAGGGCTGGGCAAGTTAACGCGTTACTATCGCATTAACTCACTAATTTATTAACGCCGACATTTATTTTATTATTACCTTTTTATTATTACCTTTATTTAAACTCGGAGATACATTGAGGTAGAGACCTCATTTACAATGCAGCCGAGTGAAACAACAATAACAACAATTAAGGCACTTAGACACAAAAAAATGCCAAAGAGAAACTTACATAAAAGTAACGACAAGAATTTAAAAACACAGTAAAATTACAATTAAAATGTAAAAAAAATAAATAAAAACATGAATAATTAAAATTTAATTTAAATTTAGTTAAAATTTAGTTAAAATGTAGAACAATAATCAGGTAAAACAGGAACAGCTAGAAGTAAAATGTGATACAGTTAAAGATTTAAATTGCCCTATGGATAAAAATGATGAAAGCTTGAGATAGTTCTGCATGTTATTCCAAGTTGCAGGTGCACAATATGAAAAACTGGATTTTCCAAGTTCACTAAAAACAGCTGGCACCTGTAGCGTAATCCAATCACGAGACCGAGTTTGATAAGAGCCCTCATTAAAAGAAAGCATGGAACTAATGTAAGGAGGTAAAAGACCATTAAGAGCTTTATAAATAAATAAAACCCAGTGTCTTTCACGTCTTACAGAAAGAGAGGGCCACCCAACATTAGAATACAAGTCACAATGATGGGTGTCATAGCCGTCTCCAGTGATGAATCTTAATGCAGACTGGTAAACAGAGTCCAGGGGTTTAAGAGTCGCAGCAGAGGCATGCATGTACAAAATATCACCATAATCCAACACTGATAAAAAAGTTGCCTCAACAAGCATCTTCCTGCAATGTGGCGGAAATGAGAGCCTGTTTCTATAAAAGAAACCAATTTTATTTCTTAAAGACGTCACCAGCTTAGAAACATGATGTTTAAAGTTTAATTTATTATCTAACCAGATACCAAGGTACTTGTATTCAGTGACCCTTTCAATATTTGTACCATAATTGGTAGAAATGATGAGATCATCGTGTATACTATTTTTTGATCTGGTGAACAACATGAATTTAGTTTTATAGTATAGAATTTAGTAGTTATAGCGCGTTAACGCATGTTGCTCACATGCTTTTGTTTTGAAAAGTCTGTTACTGGCTGCTGCAACCGGAAACACATGCAGAAAAGCTAAAACAGACATGTAGAACGGTAAAAATCCGTGAACCTTACAGTTCAGGTAGCAACTCAGGTAGCAATATTAACAATTCTGTCTAAAAAAATTTAAAAAATCTGGACTGCAACCAAACTTTGGCCTCCATGTTCCATCAGATCTGCTCCATGTGTTCACTGTCCTGCTGTTCTCTAGCTGGTTACTGCAGTGCAGCTCCATCTAGTGGCACAGATGTGTAATGACAACAGAAAGTCCAGTCCTCCATTATAAAACTAATTGTGGCCCGTTTTTTTCATTTTGTATTTTTGATCCTAGTCTAAAATTGAAATATAAAAAAACAGGCATTTTTCATTTTTCTGTGTTAGATTAAAAAACGAAAAATGTAATAAAATGTCACTTTTAATTTTTTTGTATTTTTGATTGACAGTTGAAAATGGAAAGAATGAATGATACACGGATTGATAAAAATCCGTGTATCATTCGTTCTTTCCATTTTTAACTGTCTATCGAAAATTGAAAAAGGAAAAATGGGCGTTTTATTTCGTTTTTCGTTTTTGAATCCAACATAAAAAACAAAAAATGCCTGGTTTTTCGTATTTCAATTTTAGACTAGGATCAAAAATACGAAATTAAAAAATTGACCACGGGACCGAATTTGTTTTTAATATTTTAACTGGTCCACGTTACGTGACCCGGAAGTAGTTTTGTGCGGCAGTTCCGGTAGCAACCCGGCTAGCAATATTAACAATTCAGTCTTAAAAAAAAAAAAAAAAAAAAACTGGGCTGCATCAAAACTTTCAAGCCCCTTTATTCGAGCCATCGCGTGCTTACTCCATTTATCTTTTTTTTAATCATTAGATATGTTCCATCCGTTCACTGTGACGCTCCATTCACCTACTGTTTACGTTGATGCAGCGCCATCTTGTGGCGCAGATGTGTAATGACAGTAGAAAAGTTTTGACCTCGATTATCAGACAACCTACTTTTTGAAAATATTATTTGCGCTTTTGTGCTCAACATCTTCTGTACCGTGTGAAAGGCCAGAGAAGTTGTGTAAAAAAAAGGAATCGCTGAAAACCTGTTGAGAGACTGTTACTTCTTAATAAAAATGACTAAAGTTTCCCCTGTCCTGTACATCATTGTTCAAGTTACACAAACATATTCAGTTCCATCTTCCTAGTTTGACCAGCACTTTCACTGTCCTCTACCTGTTCAGGCCCATGATATTCTCCTAAAGTGACAAAAAAGGAAAAAACATTACACAACCTGCCATATAATATGATACTTCCATACTGGGAAACTTTACACACACAGAATACATCCATGACATATTTTATTATACACATATGTGATAATGTATGTAGAGAATTTATTTGGTCATACATTCTTTGTAATTTATAGTCATTGATGTTCTGTGTAATTCATAATCATTCCCAAGGGACATGACAGACAAATATTCAATGCGCCACCGACAGCTGTGGTTGAGATCCAACTGCCTGTGATTATACACTCGGCCAGTAGGTGGTGTCGTGTGCAGATGAAGCTTCTAGTAATGAATCCAGGAAATTCAGGAATCCAGGAAATTTCAGCGTGTGTCAAACTGTTGCTGAATAAATCCTTGATCAAGCTAGTATTTGATTCTAGCGCCGCCATGCTACCGGAACTGCCGCACAAAAGCACTTCCGGGTCACGTAAACTGGACCAGTTAAAATATTAAAAACAAATTCGGTCCCGTGGCCCATTTTTTAATTTCGTATTTTTGATCCAAGTCTAAAATCGATATACGAAAAACTGGGCATTTTTTTGTTTTTTATGTTGGATTCAAAAACGAAAAATGAAATAAAACGCCCCTTTTTCCTTTTTCAATTGTTGATTGACAGTTGAAAATGGAAAGAACGAATGATACACGGATTGATAAAGTTACTGAACTTTAACATGGACATTTTCATTTTAAAGTACTTTTGAATTCATTATTTGATTTTTCGTGTACAATGCGATTAATCGTGATTAATCAGGGCAATAATGCGATTAATCGCGATTAAGAATTTTAATCATTGCCGAGCCCTAGTTGAGACATACTTGGGAAAGACTTGATTTACGTAGTAATAAGATGCACCGAGCAAATGTAAAAGTCCGGAGCGCTGCATAGATTGGCCTCAAAAGATTTTAAAAGGCCAAATCCTAAACAAGTCATCGTAGTGTTGCATCAGCTGGTTTATTTGAAATGTTAAAGACGGTCAAAAGAGCTTTTACTAATAGTTTTGTTTTGTCGGCTTAAGCATGTTGCGTGTGTTTGTTAATGTTCCAAGGGGTTCACATACTTTTTCTTGCCACTGAACTGGATTTTTTTTTTCCACAAATAAACTTGTAGCTCACAGCAGAGTGGAGGGAAACATTCCTGCCTTTCAGCAGAGCTGCTGCGCTCTGGTCTGTGATTGGACGACTCGCTTCACAGCTCCGTGACCGTCAGGAGACGGTTAAAACACACCGCCTACATCCACACTGATAAACATCTCCTAGTTTCCCTCCGATGGGGACTCTGAGCAGATGGAGGTACTAATCAACAACAGTTCCCCCTCTTTTTAAAAAAAAAAACTCTTCAGCTGTAGTGATCTTTTATTATTTATGCAACAGTTCCCCCTCTTTTTTGAAAAAAATACTCTTCAGCTGTAGTGTTCTTTTATTATTTCTGACATGATAGGATGTATACATGGAATAAATAACCAATGCTTTTTCATTTGTTTTTGAAAATAACAAATAATCAATATCTAGGGCTGCAGAGTCGTTTTACAGAGGACTGAATGCCATTTATAACGTCTCACTTTGCAGACAAAAACCAGATGTTTTTTTTGTTTTTTTTGCTTGTTTGTTTTTGTGCGTGTGTGAAAGAGCCTAAACTAAACCTGTGAACAGTCTTTTAGATAAAACGGGCCTGTTAGAGCTCTCGCGTGATGTGTCTCTGACATGAAAAGACAGGTATCCAGTTGGATCTAGAGGTCCATTTTAGGCAAAATAAATGTAGCTGTGATTTTTAATACTTGGATAAGAAATCCTGGATGAAAGTCTGTTTGCATCTGTTAGCGTCTCCACGGAGGACAGTCTTCCCTGGAGATGCTCACAGACCTTCAGTCTCTGCTGCTCGTGGACCTTTTTTACCCTCAGTTTTGTCTACAGGTTATAAAGAAGCTGCTCTGTTGGCTTCAGATCAGGCGACTGACTTGGCCAGTGATGAATATTACATTTATTTCTCTTCAAAGAGTCTTGAGTTGAGTATTTAGGGTCGTTTGTCCATCGTTGCTCTATACACCTGAGACTGACCAGCCGTCCTAAATCTTTCTTTCTTCTTTACAAAGACATCAGGCTGCTTTTGATTCAACTTTGACAGCAATGAAACTGCCTCTGGATGCCATTAGCGAGGCATCCAGCCAGTCAGAGCAACGAAGCACGTGAAGCCAGATGTTCTGCTTCTTTTGGCTCTTATTTGTTATTTCATAAAGCTTCCCTACTTCCTGTTGTGATTGGTTTGGTATCTTCTGTGAATCGGAGTGGTACCGGGCCTATTTCACACCCAAACCCAAACTGAACGAGTACGGCGGTATCGGCTATTCCTGTCGGCCATACCATGGCACTGCCTCCACCGTGCTTGACACATGATGCGATCTGCTCCAAATCACGATCCTCTGATACGAGTTTATGTTGGTTTAATCTCTTAAAAGAACCTGATTCCAGAACATTGGAGACTTCTTTAGATGTTTTCCGGTAAAGTCTAATCTGGCTTTCCTACTCTTGAATGTTGTTAGCAGTGTTGTTAAGAGGTTTTTATTCGATAAGTTGTCTTCGATGGTCTTTCAAGCCCTTTAATGTTGTTTGATGTACCAAAGTGTTGATGTTGCCACACCTCTGGTTTTTGCTCTCTTATAGATTTATGATGTTATTTTTAGCTTATTAACGGCCTCCCTCGGTTCGCATTGACATTTCCTTGGACTTCATATTGGTAGCTCCAGTCTAACGGCTGTCAAATGCCAAATCAATACTCGATATCAACTCCGGACCAATTTGTCTGGAAGAAAAGATGGAGCCGATCACAACTGTCCAAATACTAGGGGTGAGTATCGGCAAGGACCTCGCAATACGATATGTATCACGATACTTGGGTCACGATACGATATTACCACGATAGCGCAATATCACAATAAATTGTGATATTCTACCCAGTTAATATCAAAATTAAAAGTAGAGATGAAAAATCAAGTTGCTTTTTTGAGGGTCAGGGCCAAAAAAAGTAAAATTCCATTCCAATATTTTGATGTATACTGTATTGCCTATATGATTCAGTATTACCACAATATCGTAATATCACGATATTAACTGGGTAGAATATCACAATATATCAAAATTAAAAGTAGAGATGAAAAATCAAGTTGCTGTATAAGTTCATCAGTTGATATTGATCATTCAGAGGACAAATTGAGTCAAAACTATTTGCTTCAAAACAACCTATTTATTGTTTATTATTAGTGTTTTTGAAAAAAAATCGATATTAGGAACTGATAACAGGTAGCATCATTTAAAGGCGAGGGTTCGTTTTGGTTCCCTGAAGTTTTTCAGGAATTAAAATTAAACTAAACTGAAGGCAAAAGGTGTCCGTTTCATAGTTTTTGACCTCATTTATTCATGAAACTCTTAACAACGGTTTCTTGTGCACTCAAACAAACAAACAAACAAAGCCTACAAACACTATGCAACAAGCTTTTTTGAGGGTCAGGGCCAAAAAAGTTAAATTCCATTACAATATTTTGATGTATATTGTATTACCTGTATGACACGATATTACCACGATATCGCAATATCACGATATATTGTGACATTCTACCCAGTTAATATCAAAATTGAAAGTAGAGATGAAAAATCAAGTTGCTGTATATGTTCATCAGATGATATTGATCATTCAGAGGACAAATTGAGTCAAAACTATTAGCTTCAAAACAGCCTATTTATTGTTTATTATTAGTGTTTTTGAAAAAATCGATATTAGGAGCCAAAAATCGTGATATATCACCAAATCGATATATTTTTTTTACACCTTATCAAATACCTCTGCGCCCTTGAAGATGGAGCCGTTTTGCTTAAAAATCCAAAATGATGAATGCCATATTTTTGTGAAACCTCCTAAATCAAACGTGAAAGTCTGCACTTCCATCTCGATTGGTTTTTATTTCAAATCCACGTGCGTAAAGGGAAAAAAAAAAAATCCACGTGTTTGTGAGTCAAAGCGCAACGAGAATATGGAGGCTTGGTTACAAACAAAAAATGTGCAGACTAACTGGAGCTCAAATACCAATAAATCTTAGGAAAAAGTAATGGATACCCTCACTTTTAACAAGTGGTCTCTGCTGAGCGGAGTGGAAAACCAGCCCGGCGGCGACGACTGCCCGCTGCAGCGGCATCTTCCAACTCTGAAATCACCATCATCTGTTTGGATTATGAAGCTTTTCCGGTGAGTCTCGCTGTGCCATCCCGATAGAATCGAGCTTTTATCTGCCGTACGTCGCAGATAGGTTTGTTTGCAGAAATGTTTGGTCTGTCTGACTCTGCAGGGAGCTCAGGTAGCGCTTCCTCGCTTTGCTGTTCCCTCCAGACGTTTGGAACAAAGAGCTCCTTTGTGTCCAACCGCGGGAAAAAGAAAGGCGATCCGCGGCGTCCTTCGTGGTGGACGTGTTTTCACATTTGCCGTGGCGTTGGCGCTCTCCCTATCTCACAATGTGACTATTATGCACGTCTGCGTGCGTCTGGATGCTGATAAAGACGCAGGTGGACCAGCTGATGTCTGGCGTTTGATGTAAAGGTCGTATAAGCGCGTCTGCAGACTCGATGGGCTCGGAGAGACGGCCTCGAAGCCGCTTCTCCTCGTCTGGTGTGTCGTAATTCAGAGCTGTTGGCTTGAAGCGAGCGCCGTCTTGATTTCTTACAACAGGCCCTTCAGTGAGTTTATGGCGGCGTCGTAAAGCGGTTGAGTCACATAGCTGGACGGGGTCATCGCCGTCTGGAGACAGATGTTTAGCTGGGGGTGTTTAGACTCTGTCACACGCTGATGGATATGCTTGTAGCTTCACATCACGTCAGGCTCTCCACATTGTCTCCGCTGCATCTGCTGCTTTGTAGATCTGAAGAACAGGCCAGCGAGAGTTTTTAATGGAAACTTCCTGTTAATTTCAGCGAGAAGTGACGCGCAGAGGAATAAAGGGACTGATTTACAGGTAGCATCATTCAAATTTCAGGAATTAAAATTAAACTAAACTGGATGCAAAAGGTGTCCGTTTCATAGTTTTTGACCTCATTTATTCATGAAACGGTTTCTTGTGCACTCAAACAAACAAACAAAGAAAGCCTTACACACAAGAAAGTAAAATAAATAAAAAATGTGTGCTTCAAATGGGCTGATTTTGTTAAATAATCCTGTAGCACCAACAGTTACAAATATGCAACAAGCTTTTTTGAGGGGCAAGGCCAAAAAAGTAAAATTCCATTCCAGTACTTTGATGTATATTGTATTGCCTGTATGTCCCTTGGTTGCAAATACGCAGCAGAATTGTTGCCACCTGTCTCCTGATCTCAGAACTACAGATTTCGAAAAGGGTTCTGTCATGTGAAGCTTGTGCTTGCCCTGACTCACCATTTGAGACACCAAAATAACATACTTCAAAGTGATTAATCAAGTAAAATTGAATAAATCTAGTCAAAACAATGTCTCTAGACATCATACATTTTACTTGTTTTAATTTTTCTGAAACAATAATTTTGTTAGAACCATAGTTATAAAAGAGTTTGCAAATATGCAACATTGCCTAAAATGGCCCGATTACAAAAAATCCACCGAAAATGGTTTACTCCCACCCAAAAAGATGCAACATCAGCCCAAATTATGGGGCGCCGTTTGTAAACATTTTGTCACATTTAGCTTCAAATCATGTTTTAAAAAGTGGTGTGAATTTTTGAAAGTCACTTTTTAGCACATTTAACACAATATTTGTTAACTTTTAAAATGTTGTCAATATTTAAATCTAAATATAAATGTTAAATCTAAATGTTTAATCTAAAAGTTAAATATAAATATAAAAGTTAAATCTAAATGTTATGCCTAAATGTTAAATATAAATCTGAATCTAAATGTTTAACCTAAATATTTCATCTAAATGTTAGATCTAAATTTCAATGTTAAATCTAAATCTAAAAGTTAAATCTAAATGTTAAATCTAAATCTAAATGTTAAATCTAAATATAAATGTAAAATATAAATGTTAAATTTAAATATTTATTCTATATCTAAATGTTAAATCTAAATCTAAATGTTAAATCTAAATGTAAAATATAAATGTTAAATTTAAATATTTATTCTAAATCTAAATGTTAAATCTAAATCTAAATGTTAAATCTAAATATTTAATCTAAATCTAAATGTTAGATCTAAATATAAATGTTAAATATAAATGTTGAATTTAAATATTTATTCTAAATCTAAATGTTAAATCTAAATCTAAATGTTAAATCTAAATATTTAGCTCACATGCAAATTCAAGCTGCCGGTAACCGGAAGTACCAAAATAAAAGCTCAAGGAGGTCAAAGTCTGTTCATAGTGTCAAATAACGAATAGAGTGATCTTTTATGGAGAACTTGACTCTTGGACATAGATTAAAGTCATAATAACCACCAAAAAATAACTATAAAACTATATTTTATGAGTACCTTGAGATTTTAGTGTCATTTTTTTGCGGGACTTATGACCTGTAGCTACTGCAGTCAGTCACAAGGGGGCGCACTTTGAATGAAATACTCAGTGCAGTCGGTTGTTGGTGATACATGCCGTGCTAACATGAACGAGTCGATGTTAGCCCAAAACAAAAGGAAAACTACTTAGAAACTGTTATTTTCAGCATGACCAACTTTACAAACGGCGCCTCATACAACAGATCTAAATGAATATAAACCCACTTTCAGAAAGGCTTTCTAAAATGACAAAAAAAACGAATTTGAGAAGCAGAAGCACAAAGAAAATGATTCATACTGTCTTCCTACTGTTGTTTTGATTTGAATTTATGAATGCCGGAAAATCTCGGCAAGTCTGGGCGAAACGGCCGGCGTCACTGATCAAGAGGGGTTCAGGGGTTCAGGGGTGTCTTTATGATCACCGAGGGTCAATTCGTGATGCAGCCAACAGAAACACATTCAGACCTCGTTAGAAAAATATGGAAAAGTTGATACCCCCCACACCAAGGTTATTATAGTTTTGAAATTTTCTTTAGTTTTTATTTTTATTTAGTTTTCCAGTTTGCTTTTTTATTTCAGTTTAGTTTTAGTTAGTTCAACAAGTAATTTAGTAGTTTTAGTTTAGTTTTTATTTTGAGGAATTGACTAGTTTCAGTTTAGTTTTTATTTAGTTTTAGTCTTAGTTTTAGTTTTTCTTCTTCTTGCAGTATGCAGCAGTTTATACATCTTTTCGACTTGAAAATTGTGGACATGCGCCCCCTAGTGGCCCCGCCATAACTGAAGTGTGCGGTGCTCCATCAAGTAACCCAAACACAGCAGCGTGGAGGCATCTGTTACGGATAACACAGACATGTCTTGGATTGATGATGTTAGGCAGTGGCCTCCAGTTACAGATGAAGGTAGTTTATCTCTGTTTTTAATGATTGGTTATGGAAATAGCATGATCTATTCCCATAACCAAACACTAAAAACTGTGGAACGCTGGCTATAACTAACGTCAACAAGCCATAAAGATTATGCTGCTGTAATGTTAACGCGAGCGGTAAATTAGGCTATGTGTTAATGTTATATTTAATTTATTTTATCATTCTCCTAAGTCATTCATTCATTCATTCATTCATTCATTTATAGGCTTGTGCTAGTGCCGAGGGCCTGGGGCGCCGAAAAGGGGGGGTAAAGGATACGGATTATAGGGGCCCATGATTGACGGGGGCCCAGAGAGGCCCCTAATGATGATCAAAAATAGCATCAACAAATTTCGCCGCTGTGTTGGGGGCCCGGTAAAGATTATTTTCATGGGGCCCAAAATCCCTAGCGGCGCCCCTGCCGAGGGCTACAGTAGCCCCATACTGCTGTTCTTTTGGCCAGAATCGTCCGGGACTCTCAGCGAGACTATGAGTAGTACGAGATTGAATGTTAACGAAAACTCACCCGGCTGTATTCATTTGGAACAAAGTCCTTTCTGTTGATATTTTTCACCCACGTCTTCCTAACTTCTTGTTCTGCAAACAAGGCAGTCTTCGTGCATACTTTCTTCTTCCATTGTTGAATTTTCACACCATTGTTGGCACAGTTTATGACGGAACATTATTCCCACTCGACCGACTCGACATTATAAAAATATATATTTGTAGAAAGAGAAAAACACTGGTTAATCTGCGAGCCGGTGAAAGTGTCGCTCTGTAGCACAACCCCGCAATGGCGGACGGGGTACTTCCGGGGGGCTGGCCCGAAACGGTCTATATCCGCTATGCTGCCCTCTCTGGAGGGAGGGTAGCATAGCGGCTGCTGCAGGACAGGCAGTAATCTCTATGGCAGTAATCGAGGGAGAAAACGAAACGACAACGAAAACGAAGCTGAATTTATCTACAATTCAGTTTAGTTTTAGTTAGTTTTACATCCTTCATTGTAGTTTTTATTTAGTTTTCGTTTTTTTTTTAATTGTAGTTTTATTTTTATTTCAGTTAACTGAAATATTTTTTCATTGCTAGTTTTAGTTTTAGTCTTAGTTTTCGTTAACTATAATAACCCTGCCCCACACGAAGAGTCATTTAAAAAGCCGATGACAGCAGCAACTGCAAGCCAAACCAGCAAATAAAAGCAGGAAAATCCTCTGGATACTAAGTTACCTGTTAGATTAGCTTTTTCTTATTTTACACACAACATAAGCCTTTTTGGTTGAAGCAGGATCCTGATCCATGGGCTGGAGTTTTAGAGCTCAAAAGAGGTTTCTCAAAGCAAAACTGCCAAGAAATTGAGTGTTTTTTTAAATCTACAGTGTTTGATGTGGTGAAAAGATCCAGAGAGTCTGCAACAAGACAAAGCGGGAACATGATGGTAACGTGACCTTTGAGCCCTCAGGCGGCACTTTGTACGGAGTCGTCATATCACCGTGATCAATATAGACGTATGACCTCAAGGGGATTCTGGGAAAACCACTGTCACTCAACGTAGTCTGCTGCTGGATCCAAAGATGTAACCTGAAACCGTATTTTGCAGAGGAAGCCGTACATCAACCCTGTACGGGACGTTTCCAGAGCCTGAGCTCGTCTCAGATGGACAGAAACACTCTGGACACGTGTTCTGTGGTCAGATGAGTCCATGTTTCAGCGATTTTTAATAACGGATCACGTCAACACTGTCAGCAGCCCTACTCTAGATCTGTTCATATTTTCTAAGTACAGTGAAGTCGGTCGGTCGCTGAAGGTCCATTTCCTTTATTTTAGGTTTTTGTTGCGTTCCAGGAAACGTTCCAACTTTTCTAAAACGGGTTTGTACCTCTATTGCATTGTCTTGCTATAAAACAGAATTGCATCAGCAAAAGAGTTTGTCCTTTCACAACTATTTGGGATGATTTTTGGAGGATCCTCTGTAGCTTCTAAGAGAATCACAGAAAGCCTTTTATTGGCGTGGAGGTTATGTCGCTTTTATGACGCTGTCCAAGATTGACTCTCGTTCAGCCCTTTGGTTGGTCACGATCTCGTATCTCGCCGTACCTCTTCCAGCTGCTCCCAGCACAGATGTTGCGGTACCGCTCCAGAGTGCTGTTGTTGTGTTCACACTGACCCAAATGAACCGCACTCATGACCAAAATCCCTTTTGGTCGACCTAAACTTGTGCGGTGTGAAGATGACCTTTGTCGTCTCTGCAGCTCTGCGAGCTAATTCCATTGTCCTTGATGTGCGACACAAAGCGGCGTGAAATTGTTGCAAGAGACGGGATGTGAATCCAAAGTCCCTTTGGCTGGTTATTACCAAATATAGAACCGTGATAACTTGACGACACTCTAAAAATGACCGAATATCACCCATCGTTCAAACTGTTTTAGTGTTTATTCCGTCCTTAATGGAGGTTGTAATGGAGGTGAGCATCACAGACAGATAAAGTCAGGTATCATCAGCATAATAATGAAACTGAATACTATCGGAACAGAAAATGTTCTAAAAATGTAGGCGGTTCCAATTCTGAACCTTGTGGAACACCATGGTGGTCAAGCTTTGTGAGTGGGATCTTTTTCCAATGTGTCCAACCCCGTCCTGAACAGGCATCTCCTAAAATCAATGTCACATTAAAAGGGGGGAGTCTTGTCAGTTATAAGGCTCTCTACCTGTGTAAAAGTTGGGGTGATGATTTCTACCACGACTAGTAAATTACCATTACTGGCAGTTTAGTTTTACTGCTGCGTAATTTGAAGCATTTTCTTTGTTTGCACGTCCTGTAGACGGGTGGTAAGGTGGTAGTGGAGGTGGTCTTAACAGAGAGATAAAGCTGAGTATCATCGGCGTAGCAGTGAAGATGAATGCGATAGTGATGGAAAACTAGTTGGAGCACGATGCTGGACTGTCAACTTTGTCAACAGGAGTCATTTATATCCAACCAGCCAATAAAATAAAATAAAAAAGATGTTACTTTTAGTGCATTCGGCCAAATGAAGACACTTTAAGTGTGAAAAGTAAAATAAATACATAAAGTATAGATTTTCCTGCATCAGTTGCAGGAACCTGAACCACGCTAGCATGTTTAGAGACGGCATTTTGGACTGGCATCATCAGGAGGTCTGAAGTATCTCTAGGGCAGGACTTCCAATCAGTTCTTCCTTTTCACATTTCTGACAGCTCCTGAAAATTTAATCAAAATCCATCCATAACTTTTAGAGTTATCTTGAACACCAATAGACAAACAGATAAACGGCGGAAAAAACACAACCTCCTTGGCGGATAAAAGTTGTTTGTTTACTTTGGTTGCTGGGTTACGCTCATACAGACAAGGGGCCCTCCTAGCCAATGGGATGCCAGGAACGATGCTAAGCGATAGCCAATGGCAGAGCAGCTCGGACGCACTGCTTTCAAACCGAGATACAGGAGCCGACAAGTATGTTTACGTTCGGTAAACTCTTTTTTTGCCTTTCGTATCCTGAAATTTCTTTCGTAACAAGAGGCAATATTTTCCCGTTGAGGCGTTTCGTAACCTGAAAATTTCGTATGTAGAAAAGTTCGTAAGTAGAGGTACCACTGTATATGAAATGTCAGAATAGGTCATTTTTTTGACGACACCCCCAGTGTGCTACGACACCCCGGTTGAGAAAGGCTGCGCTACAAGTTCTCTACAATTGTATTAGGGCCGCAGTGTTTACTTAAAGGCTGGTTTGAGGCTGTGGAGGGAAGGGTCTTAACAAGAAACAGATATGTGAGAGGCGAACTGTCAGAGGGACAGAGAGAGAGGCTGTGCATGCATGAGGGGGTGTGGACGCTAACATGCCGGAGGGGATCGACACTAAACCCTGGTGTACTTGTGTGGGACATTCAGTCAGTCAGTCGGGCTGCTGCTGCCTCACCATGGCTGTTCTCTCTGCAGACGTCCTCCGCTGGCATGTGAGTTCAACTTCTTCTTTGTCTTCACTGTCCAAAGGAAGCAGGATAAGTAGTTATTGTCTTTATTATAAAATGGAGCAAAGGTGCAGGATGTGGCCACGCGTGTTTAGTTTGCAGTATCAGGTGCTTGTAGCTGGAGGTGCTCCGGGTGGCGCGCAGCCCGGCGAGCGGCTTCCACCCCGCCGCCGAGGCGGAGGTGTTGTTGCAGCGAGTGGCTCCGGGCTACACGCCATGTCAGACACGACTTCCTGACACCGAGACTCAGATAGAAACTGAAGATAGCGCCGGAACATGACGGGACTTGGTGGATTCGGCCGCGCCAGGAAGCTCGCAGTAAATGTTTTATCAGCAGCGTTAGCGGGTTTGGCAGGAGATCAGTGGGACGGAAATGTTCTGTGGGCGACTTATTTATGTGAGGACTGTAAATGCTTATAGCACAGGAAACAAAATGAGAAGCAATTTTTATTTATTCTGGAATTTATGTTGGTCTGTGATGCACCAATTTATGAGAAGCACTGAGAGATGAAATACGCTGTTGGATACAACAGTATGTTGCAATTAACCAATTTAATGGTGGATTTTAAAATCTCAATCTCTAAAGTTACTCTCAGACTTTATGACCCCGATCTTCCACCAGATCTCCTAAAGCCGCTATTTAGGGATAGCGGGTAGCGGGAGGGGCGTTCGCCCGCAAAGAACGCAATCTTCCACCGTGTTAACCCGCTAACCCACCTGCGCTACCCGCTACATTATGCATAGGAGTGGTTAGGGCGTTTCACCTGTTAAACTAATCAGTGCGTCAGTAGCCATTGCCTTTAAGAGCAGGTTGTGCTATTAGCAAACCGCTATGGAGCGTCTTTTCATCCAGATCGTCTGGGACGATCTGGGTGGTCTTCCTCCTCTTCTGCTCTGATATATACATATAAATATTTTTACAGCAACAATTTCTTTCAGCTACCTGAAAGTCCCAGATAGTCGGTGTCCTCCCAGTAAACACGCTCTGGTCGTCTTTGGTTTAACTGGTGAGCCGTTTAAAACGATCTCTGCTATTTTCTCAGGGGTTCAACTGAGACCAGATCACGCTTTTTATACAAGAGTTATATCGAGAGGTAGAGCCGTTTGTGCACGTCCACATGCGACCAGGTAGATGCACATTGATGCCATTTGGATGCGCTCTAATACGCGCCAACATCCGGGTTGCAGGTAGCAGTTGGTCAGACCATCTGCTACCCGCGACCCTAAACCCGCGATTGCAAGATACAGAGTTTGCTGAAAAGGCAAAAGACACAAAAGTGGCCCATTGCCACACCTACAATGTGAGTAAGGAAGTTGGCATAATGGGTAGCGGCTTTAGCAAGCGGACGATTGCATTAGCGGTTAGCGGAGGTTCCTATACCCGCAATTTGTGGGTAGCAGCTAGCGAGAAGTGTATGATCGGGGCCTAATTTTTAAATTTTTTTTTCATTTTAAGAAAAATTAATTGTCTAACAGTTTATGTGACGTGTGTCACTTCACAACTCCATCGGACTTTTGCAAAAAAAAAAAAAAAAAAAAACATCAGATATTATTAAAGCAATACAATAAACTCTACATAAAATGTCGAGTCACCTCTTGAGAACAATAGCAGTAAATGTCAACCTGTGCCAAGAAGATGGTATTATAACAGGAGCTGCAACAAGCCTGTTTTCCACTGCAGGTTTCTTCAAAACAAAAATAACAAGGTGCAACTTGTGTAAAAGAAGGAAAGAAGCGCAGGTATTTGTTCAGAAAAATTAAAAAATAAAGTTTATGTGTCAGGACTGTTTTTAGTGACTGCAGTGAGTCTGTTTTCCACTGCAGATTTTTTCAAAACAAGAGCAAGTGCAGGCAAAAGGAGAAAAAAAATAGGTATTTGGTAAAATAAATAAAAAATAAATAAATAAAAATACTCTGTTAGCTGGACAGGGATAATTTTGTAATTTTGTAATATCCGTGGTATATTAAAGCATCGGGTGAGTTCAGGTTCAGTCCCGACAACAACATTGGACATGTTTGTTTTTTTTTAAGTTTTTGTGGCACGAGTGGCCTTTTTTCACATTGAGAGAGAGACATGAACTGGTAACAGGCCGGGAGTCGAACCTGCGACCAGCCACAGAGAGACTGTAGCCTCTCTTCACAGGCCGCCGGCGCTAACCGCTGCGCTACCATTTTTAACGCAGGGCTGCAGGCCCATTATCATTCTAATCATGCTTTAATTTTAGCAGAAACAACAACTTCACAAAGGTAGAAGGTGGAGAAGAGAAGTAAAGTCCTCCTCCTACTGTCTCTCTTTAGCCACGTTTGCAGATATCGTGGTATGACAAAGTTCGTAATATGGCTAGTCCAGCTGTGTCTGTTTTTTTTTTTTATGTATTTTTTAAAATATTTTCTTTTCCACAAGCATCTCTTCATTTAGCCAGGCCTTCCAGGTGAGTATTCTACCTTTCTCGCACCCCCATCAGGCCTTTCCGTCTCGTTGCTTCACACAGCGCTTATTTCCTCTCCATTATGCCGCCGTTGCTACCTCCTAGCGCGCCAGCAGTGGAACGAAATGTCAAGCTTTTACGCCTTGGACCAGCGCAAAGAATTTGCCAAAAATGTTTTCATTATTCAAGAATGAAAGTCTGAGGTTCAAAGATGATCAGATACTAGCGATCCGACCTCATTGTTCCCATGTTGTGTAATGATTAGCATTACACACAGGGCTTGGCGCTAACTTATGCTAGCCACAGTTTTGCTGTCAGTTTTTTTCTTCTTCACAATATTCTTGCATTTACATTTTAAATACAAACAAGTAGTACAACTATTGTGATGTGTCAAATCAAAGAATAAGTTACCAGCCAAAGTTGCTTGTGAGACAGAAATTGTTACTAGCCACAGCCAAATTTTACCAGCGTTTGGCTGGTTGGCCGGTGTCAGTGTCAAGCCCTGATTACACACACCTGGACGTGCGATTGACACGTCACGTGGAGGCGTAATGAAGGTGCTACAGGGGCAGAGCGAGCAGCCTGTGTGAACGAAGCTTGTCCAGGTTGTTGACGCGGGATCGAGACAGCAAACGCCGCGTTAATAATGAGCAGAGTCATCTCTGCAGGAGGAGTGGCGGTGGAGTAAGACTCCGGGTTTGAGCCCTTTGTTGTCTTTGATTTGAAAACCTCGTCAGTCCTGTTTAGCACAAGTTTGTTTTTTTATTTTGGGTTTTGTCCTCTGTTCGGTTACATTTAGCTAACAAAAGGACTTGGTTGGGGCGAGGTTAAACAAATAAATAACTAAATACAACTCAGGGCTTGGTCTCAAACACGCCCGGTCACATGTTAACCCTTAAACAGACACGAGGGGAACCGTGAAACCAGGAGACGTTCGAAAAGAAAACAAGAGGGAAATTCCTCGAGTGTCATGGAAATGTCACCGAGGCTTTTTCGTCTCACTGACCGGACGCAGAACACCCAGTTCGGGGTCAGAGGACAGATAATGATGGTGGCTGTGGGATGTTCTTTCTCTAAACTGCTACCTGAGGAAAAGGGCCGAAGTTGGCCGACTCCCGACGGCCCAAACCACACGCAACTGCTGCCCTGAAATAGCAAACAGCTAGCGGAGGTGTCGCCATATTTGTCCTCCAGCAGACGATGTTCTTGTCATGTCTCGCATCTTAACTGCAGCACTCAACTGAAACGCATTTCCTTCTTCTGTCCAGGCCCGCATCGAGGAGCTGGAGGAGGAGCTGGACGCAGAGCGGGCCGTCAGAGCCAAGGTACAGTACCAGAACCAGAACTGTGGTAGCGCCCCGTAGCATCTCCTGGCTCCGCCGACGCAACCGAGACCAGATGAGCCTTAAATCTGTCAGGCTGCAGGGGGGGACGAGCCAAGCAGCTCCGCCATCAGTTCGGCTCTGCCCTAATTATTTTGGCCCGGGGTGCTGACAACAGTCATCAGAGAAAGGGGGGGGGGGGGGGGGGTGTTGGCAGCTGGTGGGGTGCATGTGCTGGCACTCTGCCTCTGGTCACCCCCAAACTATCTGCACCTGTGATAATAAACTGGAGAGGGAGAGACCTCATGTTTCTGATTAACATAAAGGGCGACCCCAGAGGCAGAGGAGGGTTCCAGTATCCCTCCGTCTTATTTTCCCTGATCTCTCTCTCTCTCTCTCTCTCCCGACACACCCTTACATACAGTCATCCGCTGAAGTTTGTCTCCCCTCCTTTAATCCTTTAGCTTTTGGGTAAAAACACAATAAAAAGAGGGTAAACTGTAGCCAAGTTCTGCCAACTGTCAACCCTTGATAGGTGGATCATCTGCGGGTATGCTGACCTCTATTAGAGCAGAATTCTGGTCGGGGTCCTAACACAGTGCCAAGAGGGACGCCACTGCAGAATACTGAACAGGCTTGCTGTCGTGCACGGCAGTGGAGGGGTGGTGATTGGGGGTTGTTTTGCAGCCACAGGACCCTTGTAGTCGCTGAGCATGAACCAGCAACTTTGCACCAGTCACAATGTTTGCAAATGTGGCCACTTTTACAATGAAGATCAATAATTTTTTACAGTGGTACTTTTACTTACGAAATTAATTGGTTCTGGAAGTAGTTTCGTAACCTGAGAATTTCATAAGTAGAAACACATTTTCCATGTAAATGCCCTAATCCGTTCCAAACCACTCAAAATTCGAACATAATTTTTTATTATAAATAAATTATAAATAATACATGAGATGACATAAAAACCTGTAAGAAATACATGTTAGAACTAGAAAAGCACTCGGAGAGCGCAGACCTCCACCAAGCGCAACAATTATCGAAAAATTGAAAGTGATCCAGAATCCCTTCCGGATCACACCGAAAATGGAATCAGTTCTTCCTTTTCACATTTCTGACAACTCCTGAAAATTTCATCAAAGTCCATCCATAACTTTTTGAGTTATCTTGAACACAGACAGACAGATAAAGGCCAGCAAAAACATAACCTCCTTGTATTTTTGCCTTTCGTATCCTGAAATTTCTTTCGTAACTAGAGGGAATATTTTTCTGGTGAGGCGTTTCGTAAATTTCGTATGTAGAGACGTTCGTACGTAGAGGTACCACTGTATTTACTTTAAACAGCAGAAGTTAATGATTTTAGGACAAAGTTATACATTATTGGACAATGTTGAGACAAACATTGTTTCTTTTATGTCAAAAAGTCACGATTTTGTGAAATTTGTGATCATATGAGAAACATCTCGAATTAAGAGCGAATTTTTTTATTTTATTTTATTTTATTTTTTTTTTAGATAATGATTTTTTGGAAAAAAACCTGTTTCACAATAATATTTTGTGACAAAAAAAAAATCACTTTTTTATGACAAAAAAAAAATTGCAATATTGCAAAATTTGCTGCATTTGTGATTTAGGGACTAAAAAAGCCTTCAATAAAAGCAAAGAAAAGACAGAGTTCCAAGAATCCGACACAAAGAAGATAATCTGTCAAAGTGCTCACTTTAAGTGCTCTTTCTTTTGTTCGAACAAGATGCTCTTAAATCGTGCACGTAAACCGTCAGGACACATCCCAGTAGTTTCCATGTTACAGTTGTTACAGGCAGAAATGTAAAGGCACATAACTCACTCCGAGTGTTGAATAGAGTGACAGTGGGCCCGAGGGAGCGCCCTGCACACTCCCCCCTCTCTGGGTGGTATCGTTAATGGTGCGAGCTGGGACCCCCTTCAGCCTCCAGAGCTCCAGAGCTCCAGAGCTCCAGAGCGACAGGCAGAGACTTGCAGCTCTTTATCTGCTCCACAGCCTCATGATCGCAGCAGCGCAAATACAGCATACCTCTACTGCAGACAGGCCTGCCATTGTTCGGCTCTGCTCCTCGGGTCGCGGGGGGGTGGGGGGGTGTTATCAGGAGATACAGGGTGACGGACGGCGTCATCGTCGTCCGTGGATCATCTCCCAGATCAAACGCCATCCAGTCGAATGCAGGTTTACTGCTACGGCTACGTTACAACCTTAAAAACAATATGTAATCTTTCAAAGTTATCCCAGTTAGCTGACCGTAATTCTGATCCGGCAACATTAATCCACGAACTCCTGAGTCTTCGAGACAGAGGATCTACGATTATTCAACAAACACGAGAAAATCACTGTAATCTAAAGAAACAATGTTCCTCAAAGAAAGATTTAAAGGGATTTTTCTCCTTCAGTAGTGCAGAATATTATTAAAGCCACTCTGTGCATCAATACCACCTCTGACCACACGGGGGCAGAATAGAGCAACAAAAGTTCTAGTGTCAGTCTACGGCGTAAGACGGTACAACGTGCACTTCTAGAGCGACTGGTTGTAATTACAAGACCTGCTACACCGCCTCCACTACTTAGCTAATGTCAAGACTCCCCCATGTGGTCGGAGGTGGTATTGCTACAACAAACGACGTTCCTGAGCTCGTTGCATCTTTGACTCAAGGTGTCTAAAGATGGGCAATGCAGATTATTTTATTCCATTTTCCTGAAGCCAAACAAGTCGGAGCTAAATGCCTGATTTGGATTTGGCTGCCAACTTGACATTTGCGTTGGCTCTAAAGTAAATCAAAGCTACGATGCCTTTAACTCTGCTGATAAGTTATTTAATTACATGATAACACACTCGTTTCAGATGTCGTGTCTTAGATCACGTGTTCATCTTCCAACCTGCCGCTGGGCTTTTTTATTTCTTTTATGGACTAACTGGATGGCGCCTGTGGGTGATGTCACAGACGGTCTGCCCAGTTCTTTTTATACAGGTTAAAATGCTGATATTACCAGAACTTTGACTAACTTTTTAAATTCCCCCAACATTGTTCAGGAAAGAACAAAAGAAAGGGGGGGACATAAAGAAAAAAAGGGATTTAGCTCGAGGTGTTGGTGGAAAGTGGGCGTGGAGGTGGGTGTGGTTTTTAGTGCTGTGCCTGAGGTGGGAGGTGACGACGGCGGATCAGTGCTGCGATCAGGGAGGAGGCCTGGCGGTCCGACTTCAGCGGACGAGTCTGAACACCTACGGCGGTCTGTTTTAGCCAGAGATGCTAACCAGCGACTGGTTGAGCGCATGAACTTCAGAGGCCTGCAGCTACCTGACGTAGAAGCATGGACACAGTAACATTTCTTTTAGTTTTTCCATTTTTGAAACAGTTGTGCAAAAGTTAGCTCCTCCTCCTCCTGCAAATTTTATTTTACTATAATTAACCCTAATTAACCCCTCCCCTAAAAAAAAAAAACCCTCCTGGAGCTTCATCAGGATCAGCAGGCGCTCCAACAGTCTGGAGCTGTCAGCCGTGTGTAAACACAACACCAAGAGGGAAAGACATGAGTAATAATCATCTGTAAGCGATAGTCATGTTTTATGAAATGTGTATTTTGTTTTAAAATAGAGCTTAACAGGATTAAAAGGTTGGAATAGGAACCTTCAAACTACTAAACCAAAGCAGAACTGTCAGAAGGGTTGATTAGAGCCAGCAGAAGTTAGCTAGTTTCTGTTAAAGGAAAATGAATATTGAGCTTTTATTTATTAGTTGGTCAGAGACGTGTCGCATTAAACCTGCATGTGCAGGCGCCAGACTTGAAGACATCAGCGTAACCTTTAGCAGTGGATCAAAAACGTCACGAATTGAAGCAGCTTTGAGTTTGTGTTTGAAGCAAAGTGGCGATTAGCGTTAACGCCTGAGGCGATGGGACCAGGGTCAGAAATGTCGTTATTCCGGAGTGACAGTGTGGATGTTTTAAGCGCTCTGCTGGTTTTTAGGGGGCGGAGTCAGAAACTCCACCCAGATAGATAGATAGATACAGTCATGGCCAAAAGTTTAGAGAATGACACAAATATTACATTTTCACGAAGTCTGCTGCTTCAGAGTTTTTATATGTTTTTGTCAGTTGTTATTATGTTATAATGAAATACAACTGGATAGGGATGCACGATAACTATCGGGCCGATAACAGGAAATTATGACGTCATCCTGATAACTCCGATATCACGACTAAATAGCCCCGATAACATATATATTTTTGTCAACACAGCAGTGCCTCACTCCCTCTGAGCCTTGAATGACCAGCAGTGAATGTTATGTTCAAGTGACGTCGGTATAATCAGAAAAACGATTACTCAGTAAAGAAAATCAAGAATACCCCCTCATGCCAGAAAACAACTCGTTAACTTGGTCATAATTTTAGTAGTTGCTGACTTTAATCAATATTCGCAGTATTTTCCCACATGTTACACATAAAAAAGAAAAAAAGAAAAAAGGCTGAAAGAACGACTAGCAAATGAGGGAACGTCAAAAATTACGTTACACCTTGAATGCAGCCTGCAGCACAGCGCTGATCACAACAAACATGGCGGCGTGGAACTTCGTTAAAGTTTCAGAAGAAGATAGTTTGGTGGTAATTTGTGACGAATCCTCCGAGTGAATTCTACGAGGAGGGAAGCACAAGCTTTAATACGTAAAACCTGATCAGCCACCTACAACATAACAATCACTTCCATGGAGTTTTGAAATCGCGCTAATGTGAGCTAACGGAAGCTAATGCTAACGTGCGCAAGCCAGCAGCAGTCTCTCCTCCCCTCATTCCTCTCGTCTAAAGCTTCCATGAGATTCTACTGAACCTCATTTACTTTTAATTAAAGGTATTAATTTAAATGGAACCACAAGCCAAAATTCTTTAAATGTTAATCTTTTTCAGTTTGTAATTCTGATGCATGTTTTTCCATCAGTTCAAGGAGCTATTATTTTTTTTTTATATATTAGTCAGTAATGAACCTTATTTAAGTTAATGTGAGATATCAAATAGGTTTGTTTGATAGCTTTATGAAAATGTTTGAGAGGCTTGTTAATCGTTTTTCATTGGTTCATCTGTTCATTTAAAAAATCTAAACTATTTTTGATTTTGTTCATAGTATTGATGTAATGATCTTAGGTATATGTGTGTGTTATCGGTTATCAGTTTTAAAAGAATTATCCTGCATCCCTACAATTGGAAGTTTCCTTGGCCAGGAAACTCCTCGGATCTTAATCCCATTCAGAACTTGTGGTCAATTCTCAAGAGGCGGGTGGACAATCAAAAACCCACAAATTCTGATAAACTCCAAGCATTGATTACGCAAAAATGGACTGCAATCAGTCAGGATCTGGTCCAGAAGTTGATTAACATCATGCCAGGGAGAATCATAGAGGTCTTCAAAAAGAAGGGTCAGCACTGCAAATATTGACTTATGGCATGAATTTTGTGTAATTCTCAATAAAAGCTTTTGAAACTGTTCCCTGCAAACCTGAAGGAGGACTCTTCACATCTGGGCCGCCACAAATAGAGAGATGAAGCCCTTTTCAAGTCAAGTAAATGCTCTCAAGCACATATAAAATGATTGATTTTCATCATCTGTGCCCTTTAAGTGCCATCGTGAGTTACCTCACACAGAAGTAGATTTATCCTGATAAAGAAGTCCATGAAGCTGATCTCAAAGCAGCGTGGAGCCTCCCTGTGGGATGTTCAGGAATGAAAAGAGTTTTGGTTCGTATCCACAGGAAACAGGAGCGAGAAGATAATATTTGGGCTGCGTGACCTCCTGAATGGAAGCCCTTCTGCTGACCTTTGACCTCTAGAAGAAAATGCTTCCTGTCAATCACGTCGGGCCCCTGCTGGTTCCGTATCCCGTCCTGAAGGTTTTCACTAACTGCTCCGGTGTTTGTGTCCGTCAGGTGGAGAAGCAGAGGGCCGACCTCACCAGAGAGCTGGACGACCTCACGGACCGCCTGGAGGAAGCGGGAGGCGCCACGGCGTCGCAGGTTTTTACTCAGAGGTCGAACAAAAACCCGCGTGAACGTCGGCGAACGTCACAACGCGGTCGTGTCTTTGTGTGACGGGCAGATGGAGGCCAACAAGAAGCGGGAGGCCGAGCTCCAGCGCCTGAGGCGGGACCTGGACGAGTCCTCGGCCCAGTCCGAGGCGCTGGCGGCGTCCCTGAGGAAGCGGCACGGCGAGGTGACGGCGGAGCTGGGCGAGCAGTGCGAGGCGCTGCAGAGGAACCGGGCCAAGCTGGAGAAGGAGAAGCAGAACCTGAGGATGGAGGTGGACGACCTGGCCGCGTCGCTGGACAGCCTGCAGAAGGCCAAGGTCGGGAGGCCGGGAGGAGGCTCCGCCCCCCTGGCGACCGTCAGGACAGGTGATCTCTGACGCTTGTGTCGCTCTGCAGGTGTCGTCGGACGGCCAGGTGAAGAAGCTGGAGGAGCAGCTGTCGGAGGCCGGCAGGAGGGCAGACGAGCTGCAGAGGACGGTGACGGAGCTCAGCGTGGCCAAGAGCCAGACTCTCAGGTTCGTCTGCACCAGAGGGGCTGCTGGGAAACACGCCGGAGCTCCTCCCCCTTCTACATTCACAGTTTTAAGTAGTTTGAAGTATTTAATAAGTGACCGTTTCCCTTCACTTATTTTAACACGACAGCATTACAGGATGAGCTCACTGGAAAATATCCTGGTAGATTTACAGCTCAAACCTCGTTAGTGATTTATGAGGGTAAAAAATAAAAAATTATGTCTCGTTAATCATAATCGAGGTCAAACGTTCAGTTTTCTTATTTGGAGTAGACTGTAATTAATAAAATACACACTTTTTCAATGTGTTCATAAATGTGCAGATCCTCATTGTTTTAATTTTATTTATTATTTTTATTATTATTATTAACCTTTTTCCCAGGGTGGGAAAAATAAACTGTGGTTAAATAAAGGTTGATAATAATTATCTATTTTTATTTCACTTATCTGTTTTTAATGTAATTATTCTGAGTAAATATTGAGATTCATTGTGTTTTTATTTTATTTTATTTATTATTAACCTTTTATTTAAACAAGGAGGAAAAACTCCCCAGTTAAATAAAGGTTAATATTTATAATAATTATTAACAATTATTGTATTAATATAATTATATATAATGTAATCAATTATATTAATTATTAATATTAATACATGTTATTTATGTTGCACTTTGAGATTTGCCTGCAAATATAAAGTGCTACAAATAAGTAAAAATAATACATGTATGAATAAAAAAATAAAAATACAATTCTAAATCTCCATTTAGACCCTGTAACTAATGTTTCTGATTGTTTAAATCGTTTCTGCTCTTTGAAACATTCAGTTCATGAACACGTGACAGTTGTTTCTTCTCTTCTATTTTTATGATGAAAAACACCAGTTTGAATATTTTAATCCCTTGTGAGCCTCAACTAAATAAGAGACATATTTGCATTTTATTTTGGTCCCAAACAACTCGTCATCACCCCAGTTGGACCCTGATTTCATAACGGACCTCTAAATAACTCAGATTGAGCTCAAATGTGTCCAAAAAAAAGCAGTAAAACAGTCGTTTACTGGAAGACGAGTCTTTGTGTCTCATGCTGCACATCTGCACACATCTGCATCACTAACCGTCTCTGTGTCCCATCAGCCGATAACGCAGACATGAGTCGACAGATGGAGGAGGCGGACAGCAGGGCGACCCAGCTGACCCGGTCCAGAAACCTCCTGCAGTCCCAGCTGGAGGAGCTGAAGAAGCAGCTGGACGAGGAGGTCAAGGTGGGTGTCTCAGCCGGGACACGTCCACGTCCCCGAGACCGCATGCTCACCTGTCTGTGGTTCTGTCCGCAGGCGAAGCAGGTTCTGGGCGGCGGCCTGAGCTCGGCCCGGCAGGAGTGTGAGGTTCTGAGGGAGCAGCTGGAGGAGGAGCAGGAGAGCAAGCAGGAGATGCAGCGGCTGGTTTCCAAGCTCAACAGCGAGGCGACGCACTGGAGGAGCAAACAGGAGGCCGACGCCATCCAGCACGCCGAGGAGCTGGACGAGAGCAGGTGGGCGGAGTTGATGCTGGCGGCGTTGATGCTGGCGGCGTTGATGCTGGCGGCGTTGATGCTGGCGGCGTTGATGCTGGCGGCGTTGATGCTGGCGGCGTTGGTGCTGGCGGCGTTGGCTGGCGGCGTTGGTGCTGGCGGCGTTGAGGCTGGCGGCGTTGGTGCTGGCGGCGTTGGTGCTGGCGGCGTTGGGCTGGCGGCGTTGATGCTGGCGGCGTTGATGCTGGCGGCGTTGATGCTGGCGGCGTTGATGCTGGCGGCCTCGCCGACGCAGTCGGACACTGACCCGAACCGTTTCAGATAAAACCGCAACACGCTGCCAGTTCATGGAGATTTGACTGTTTTGTAAAAATATTCCTTTTGGAAATTCAGTTTTCAGGAATTTTTTTTTTGCTTCTTTTCATATGAATGACAAGTTTTCTTGGGTTGGTAAAAAAAAAAAAAAAAAAGAAGAAGGTTCTGGGTCTTTAGGTATCAAACGTCCCGCCCCCTGAGGCCCGCTTCGTTTGGCCGGGCCCCCGCGCTCCGTTAGCATACAAAGATCTGAGTGGGTGGTCTGAGATGACTTCTTCACTCAATTAGTGCGTTTACATGGGAAGGTTATTTCCTCTTTAATTCAGAATTAAAATTAAATCTGATTTAAAATGATTAAAAATTACCATGTAAACACCTAATTCCGAATGAAAATGTCAATTCCGAATTAAACTTAATTCCGAAGTAAGCGGCTGGTTTATTCTGATTTTAAATCCTAACAGAATAATTCCACGGTCATGTATACACTCATTCCGCTTTAAATTAGTTCCTGTCTTTCTGTGCATGCTAGTTCCCTTGCCCGTCTATCGCGATGACGCTTATATTCCGCGCTGGGCTTGTTTTCGAAAGAAAATCCATCGACATGATGTTGTCGTGCTGCTGCTTCAAAAATAAAATCAAAACAAATCCAAAAAGGATGCTAATAATGTAGTCCTCCATGTTGTTGCTAATCGAGTAAGTTTGTTTTCTTCCGGTAGACGTAAATACGTAAAGACGTCCGCCCCCCCCATCCAATCAGAACCCTTCCCAGCCCCCAGACCTTAAGCAGAATTGGATAAAGCTGATCAAAGGTGTTTTCCATGTAAACCTCAATTCGGAATTACTATTTCCATGTAAACTCGAAGGAAAATAGTTTAATTCTGAATTATTTAATTCAGAATAATTAATTCTGAACTGTGTAACCGTGGCCAATGGCCAGATGCTGGTGTGCGAAAGTGCGAAACAAAGTCATTGGAACACTCACAAGATGTCACCAAAATCACTTTGTCCCTTTAAAATCTTTCAGATAATGATGTAAATGTATTGGAAGATGAATGTTGATATATATCGTATCGTGAGCCGAGTATCGTGTATCATATCGTATCGCAAGATTAGTGTATCACTAGTGTGTCTCCCTCCCCTCGCCTCTCGTCTCGTCTTTTGACGTTGCATCATCACGTGGCTCAACAGCATCGGCCAAACAAGCATGCAGGTAGACTCAGTCTGGCCCCTCCCCCCAGGCCCGCCCACTCAGAAAAAACATTATGAACAGAACAATTTAACTCCAAGGAATATTTACACAAAAATGTTAATAGTGATAAAGTATTTTGCTGTCACCTATAAAGTTTGCCGAAATTTTATCATGGGTTTTAACAAAATAATCCAAAAACAAAAATCGCAAAAACACCAAAAAGGTCAGCAGTTTCATGATAGATTAATCTTAATATGAAAAAGTATCAGTATTGGCGATGCTGGCCCTGTATTTACTTGGTATCGGATCGATACCAAAACTCCCAGTATCGCCCATAGGGCTGTAGCGATACACTAATCTCGCGATACGATACACGATAGTCGGCTCACGATACGATATATATCGATATTCATCTTACAATACATTTACATCATTTTCTGAAAGATTTTAAAGGGACAAAGTGATTTTGGTTTCAATGACTTTGTTTGAATTAATTGAACTGAAAGCATCAATGCACTTTACAACAATAGTTATTTATTATTTTGCACTATGTGCAGACATACATATATATAAATAATATATATATATATATATATATATATATATAGAGATATAGATATATACAGATAGAGACAGATACATACATATACACACACATATAGAATATATATACATATATATACATATACACCCACACCCACACACACACATATATATATATATATATAGATATATATATATATATATATATATACAGTCATGGAAAAAATTATTAGACCACCCTTGTTTTCTTCAGTTTCTTGTTCATTTTAATGCCTGGTACAACTAAAGGTACATTTGTTTGGACAAACATAACGATAACCACAAAAGATTGCTCATAAGAGTTTTATTTAAGAGCTGATATCTTACCATTTTCCATGGTTTTCTTGATTATAACCTAAATCACTTAAGTTTTTACATCAATAGCTATGGCGTTGTACTGCCAAAAACACTGCTTTTATGCATTCAGTGTTTTTCTTTTCTGTCTGTTTTAGTCACATGATGACGTTTAGTGGTACCAGGTATTAAAATGAACAAGAAAGTGAAGAAGAAAAAATGGTGGTCTAATCATTTTTTCCATGATGAGATGATATATATAGAGATATATATATATATATAGATATATATATATATATATATATATATATATATATATATAGATATATATATATATATATATATATATATATATATATATATATATATATATATATATATATACATATATATACATATATATTTCAGGGCGTCCAGGTTCACTGGGATAATCAGGAAATCTCAGGGTTTTGATTCTACTCTAACGTAACTCTGTGATGTCACATCCGAGTCACTTAAGACATCAAAACAGCTGGTTTCAAGCAGCAGATGTACTGATGAATAAATAAACTGTAACATTTCTGAAATACTCTGCAACGTGTCCCGCAGGAAGAAGCTGGCAGCCAGACTTCAGGAGGCCGAGGAGGCCGCGGAGGCCACGCAGGCCAAATGCGCCTCCCTGGAAAAGACCAAGCACCGGCTGCAGGGAGAGGTGGAGGAGCTCTGCATGGACCTGGAGAAGGTAGAGAGGGAGGGGCGTGGTCTGTGATGCAGGTGTTTCCTCGCCGTAGTCACGCAGCGTGTTTCCCGCCTCAGGCCAGCAGCTGCGGCCAGACGCTGGACAAGAAGCAGCGGATCCTGGAGAAGCAGCTGGGCGACTGGAGGCAGAACTGTGAGGAGCTGGTGGCCGAGGTGGAGGGCTGCCAGAAGGAGAGCCGGCAGCACGCCGCCGAGCTCTTCAAGCTCAAGACGCTGCACGAGGAGTCGCTGGAGCAGATGGAGGTTCTGCGCCGGGAGAACAAGGCCTACCAGGGTACGGCGGCGCAGTCACGCTTTTATAAAATAAAATGAAAATGTGCCTCAGAAAAGTGCACAAAAGCATTTCAGTTCCACAAAACTTAATATTTTACGACAAAAAAAATACTTCAAATGAAAAAAAATTTCATGACAAAAAGTCGTGATTGTACGACATCGTTCTAGAACAAACAACTTTATAAGGAAAAAGTTTCCATTTTGGGGAATTTTAATTTTTTAATGACAATTCAATTCAATTTTATTTGTATAGCATCTGTTACAATGTGAAGCAATGCCGAGCAAATATCATTAACTAAAATGTAGGGCTGGGCAAGTTAACGCGTTATTATCGCGTTAACGCATTAATTTATTAACGCCCACATTTATTTTATCGTGCGTTAACGCATGTTGCTCACATGCTTTTGTTTTGAAAAGTCTGTTCCTGGTTGCTGTGGAAAACAGTAAACATAAGGAAAAGCTAAAACAGACATGGAGAACGGTAAAAATCCGTGAACTTTACAGTTCAGGTAGCAACTCAGGTAGCAATATTAACAATTCTGTCTAAAAAAAAAATTCTAGACTGCAACAAAACTTTGACGTCATTCCTCCATGTTCCATCAGATCTGCTCCATGTGTTCACTGTCCTGCTGTTCTCTAGCTGGTTACTGCAGTGCGGCTCCATCTAGTGGCTCAGATGTGTAACGACAACAGAAAGTCCGGTCCTCCATTATAAAACTAATTCAGTTCTGTGGCCCGTTTTCAAATTTTGTATTTTTGATCCAAGTCTAAAATTGAAATAATCATTTTTTTGTGTTAGATTAGTTCATATGGCAGCAGAACATTTCAGTAAAAGTGCATTTTACACTACTTTTGAATTCATTATTTGATTTCGCTTATACAATGCGATCAATCGTGATTAATCAGGGAAATCATGCGATTAATAGCGATTAAACATTTTAATCGTTGCCCAGCCCTACTAAAATTATAATATTAAACCCTAATCAAGGATAATGGCAAGAAAAAATCTTTAAGCCAAACAGTAGCAAGAAAAACTCCACTTTAAGAGGAAGAAACCTTGATCAGGACCTGGATCATATGGAGGGACCTTCCTGCTAAAGAGCAGCTGGGTAAAGAAAGAAAAAGGGAAAGGACAAAAATCAAAATCCGCAAACTGGAGCCGGAGCCCACCGAGCCTAAATAATGCGTTAAAAATATGTTTAAAAACTACAAAAAAGCAGCTGCCCCGGTGGCGCAGTGGTTAGGGCAGGCGGCCATATACAGAGGCTACAGTCCTCGTGCGGCTGGTCACGAGTTCGATTCCCGGCTCAGCGACTCTTTCCCGCGTGTCTTCCCCGTTCCCCCCGCCCCCCTTCCTGTCTCTCTACTTTCAATAAAGGCCACTAGAGCCAAAAAAAATACAAAAAAGTAGCGAGACACTGCAGCGAAACAAGACAAAGGCTCAACTGTGGTCTTTCTGTTTACCTTCACAGCCTCTGGTCTCTGAACCGTAGTAAAGAAACCGCTGCTATTGTGCTATTTTTGGCTCGTAATTAGCGGCTAACACGCTAACAACAAAGGAAAAAAATCTGGTTTTCTCTGCATGGAACGGGAACTTTATTCTGGCACTGCAGGAACTTGTAACATCACACAGGTTGTATTGTTGGGCTCCTGTCGGTTAACAGAGAATGTAAATCTATACACGCTGGGCTGCTGTTGATGCTCACTACACTTTTCATCTAACCCTGTTTTCATTCTGCCGTCCCACGACACACACACTACATTACCCATAAGGCCACCTTCTTAAAGGGGCCAGGCTGGCTCACAACATTTCTTCGCTGTGAGAGAACGCGCACAACATCCTGTGATATTTCTGCGATTTTTAAAAATTTTTTATTATATTATATATTTCCGAAAAATCCGCGAATAACTAAAACCGTGGAACTTAAAGCGCAAATTTGCAACTGATCACTGTACTGCAGAGTTCATAATTGAATAACATTGCAACTGTGCAAACAAGAAGCCGAGTCAGTCGACCGACGACTCCACGAGCCTCTCAGGAACTGGATCTGGTCCCCCCACCGTCTCGGACCAGAGTCCAGGAACTAGCGGGGAGTCCGACAACGCAGCTGAGAAAACAACACAAAACCCCTCCCTCTGATGGTGACCATGGAGACGACGTGACCGTGGAAACCTTCTCACCATCTGCTGCGTCCTAAAGGAATTTCCGAAAAGTCCCACGGCCTTTTTGTGAACTTTAATCTTGCGTTGCGGCGTTTTCCCAACGCGCCTGCAGGCGGGGCCGAAGCGGGACATTCTGATGGATGAGGCATCTCGTCGGAACAGATGTGGAGCAAATGTCCACATCTGGAGATGTGGAGGAGGAGAGAGAAGTGCCATGAGGGACGGGTGTGGAGAGGAAATGTAGATTCAGTCCATGTTTGGTGGATATTTAGCTGAGTTGAGATCATTAGCTAATGTTGGTCTAACGTCATCAGACGAGACCAAAGTGGGCTCCAGAAGCTCCAGATGTTTGGGCCAGATGTTCTCTGCTGTGCTGGAAGAATGATGGTCACCAAAAAAAAGAGTCAAAGAGTGGGATGCTACTTGTTTACAGCAACTGACCTTTCCTCCATAAGGTATTAGCAGAACGTTGACGTTCTTTCGTTCTTGTCTTCGCGGTGATTAGCTGCCTCCGGGCTTTGACTTTGGCAACCTAGTTGATGGTAACTCTGACCGTTTGTCCTGCAGAGGAGATAGCCGACCTCACAGACCAGCTCTCAGATGGAGGTAAGAGTGTCCACGAGCTCCAGAAGGCAAAAAAGAAGATCGAGATGGAAAAGGAGGAGCTACAAGCCTCACTGGAGGAGTCTGAGGCGGCGCTGGAGGTACGGGTCTTCGTAGCGGTCCAAAAGAGGTTTACTTTTTCTCCTTTTAATATGCCGTTTTTCTACTTTCCCAGGCCGAGGAGACCAAGGTGCTGAGGCTGCAGCTGGAGTTATCTCAGGCTAAAGGAGAACTGGAGCGCAGACTTCAAGAGAAAGACGAGGAGATCGAAGCCGCGAGGTACTTGGACTTTGTTGTTAGTAAATTTGGGTAAATCTTTACTAGTATATGCTCTAATTGTGCACTGGTCAGCTGTTAAATGATGCGCTGGACTACGACTGAGGTGCAAAGCGGATTTATTCTCCAAGCTGTATACAATTCAGAGGTCATTAACTCACATCACAGAATGAAGGATGGTTCAGAAAATGGCAAATGGCGAACAGTTCATCTTAAGCATCAGTGGAAAACAAGTGGACCTTGAGTATGGAGCCCCGTTTGGGTCATAATTCAATGAATAAATGATCTATTATTATGAAATACGGGTGTTTATTATTATGAAATATTTCCCAATAATTATGATAATGATTTTCTTTTTCATAAGAATGAGCTTTTACATAATAATGGCCTTGTTTTTCATAATGATTTGTGTGTCAATCATAGCAGAGAGGGCGGAGCCATATATGTGATTGGCTGCTCTTTCATTCAGGCATAAGCAACAGAACAGTGAATCGTTAAATCGGGTCAAAATAGTATCGCCTGATAAATTATCATTTTCGATATTGTCTGCTAACCTGGTGAAGGTTTCCCGTAGCTCAGTCCAAGCTGCCATAGCTACAATCGGACTAGGAGCGCACCTTGATGACGCCACGGCCCGCTGCTAACGGGACCTCACGGCCAAAACTAGTCGATGTCAGAGCGTAGAATGGAGAAGGATCAGCCAATGAGCGTGCAGGTCAACCACTGGCCCCGCCCACTGGCAAAATGTCATTATTATGTAAAAGCTCATTCTTATGAAAAACAAAGCAATTATGTAAAAACTCATTCTTAGATAAAAAAAAAAAGCTATTCTGAAATAAACTATTATGCAAATTATTATGCAAGATTAAATAATAATAAAAATATATTTAATAATAATAACATTTTTTTCATAATAATGGGACATTTTTCATAATAATACACATATATTTAATAATAATGGATACATCTTTCATAATAATAATCACCTGTATTTCATAATAATAGACTCATTTATTCATTGAATTATGACCCAAACGGGGCTCCATACTTGAGAGACTGTCTAGACGCCTACGTGTCAACATGGAGCCAGAACGATAAAACTATGTCCTTCGACGGACAGGAATCAGATCAGAAGTCATGGACTCATGACGCAGCAATTAAGGCCTCAAAATGCAGTTTCAATATTACAGACTTCTTTTCCAAAGTAACAGTTATACCTGACACCATATATGACACATCTATATGATACAGATCTGGATGCACTGGAGTGTCTCTCTTGCTTTTAGCTTCTTCTTCACTTAAGCCAAAGACCAAGCATGAAGTTAGGGCTGTAGCGATACACTAATCTCGCAATACGATACATGATATTCGGCTCACGATGCGATATATATCGATATTCATCTTACAATACATTTACATCATTTTCTGAAAGATTTTAAAGGGACAAAGTGATTTTGGTGACATCTTGTGAGTGTTCCAATGACTTTGTTTGAATTAATTGAACTGAAAGCATCAATTACACATTATATGGCTGACAGGCAGCTTGCAAATGCTGGACAAAATGAATAAAAGATTTGTTGAGAAAAATAGTTTCATTTATTTAAACAGTGCAAATTGTTGCTTGCAAGCTTTTAAAGGTGGGACACGGGGGTTTTGAAGGGAGCTTAGAATATCAATACCCGCGGCTGAAAAATCGATACTCGATAAAATATCGATATATATCGCAGAATCGATAAAACCGCTTAGCTCTAACCTACAGTAATACGCACCATCAAGCACGGCGGTGGAGGGGTGGTGATCTGGAGTTGTTTTTGTCAGCCACGTTACCTCCAGGAGTCATCGAGTTGATACTTTTTTAAAACTGTATTTGCTTTTCACGCTGCTCCTCGCCAAAGGCGACATGCGTAGTCGTTCGAGGTAAGACGAACTCTGTTCTCGCCTTTTCCGCCGTCCGTAGTAGGAACTGACTGGAATAGTTACTACTTCCCTCTCCTCGTCTCAGAAAAAGCCACCAGAGGGCGACGGAGTCCCTGCAGGCCAGTCTGGACGTGGAGGTGAGAGGAAGAGCCGAGGGGCTGAAGCTGAAGAAGAAGCTGGAGGCCGACGTCAACGAGCTGGAGCTGCAGGTGGACCTGCTCACCAAGAACAACGCCGAGCTCGCCAAGAGCAGCAAGAAGACGCAGCAGCAGATCAAGGTGCGCTCGGCGGTTTCTGCAGTTTCTGCAGCTTTGTGGTTTTTTCCCTCACAGAGCGGGTTTCCCTCCTTCGTCCCAGGAGCTGCAGTCTCAGCTGGAGGAGGAGCTGCGGAGCCACGAGGAGCAGAGGGAGGAGCAGGTGGCCCTGGAGCGCCGCTGCGCCCAGCTGGCCGGCGAGGGCGAGGACGCCCGCGGCGCCCTGGAGAGCGCTGAGAGGGCCCGGAAGGCCCTGGAGGCGGAGCTGCAGGAGGCCGCGGAGAAGTACGGTGACCTCAACAACCAGGTGCGACACGCGGCTCCTCCCACTTTCCCAGCGTTCCCGGTCCCGACGACGGGCTCCCTAAACGTTCCCGCCCGTGTGTTCAGTTCCAGTCGGCCCTGAGCGGGAGGAGGAAGCTGGAGGTGGATCTCCAGACGCTGCAGCAGGAGCACGAGGAGCTGCAGGCGGAGCTGAGAGGATGCACGGACAGGGCCAAGAAGGCCGGCTGCGAGGTAAGACGCGTGGAAATAAAGGACGCCGTCACAGGTGCGCCTAAATCAAACGATTTAATCTGACAGGTGTCGCGGGTCGGGGAGGAGCTGCGACTGGAGCAGGAGCACACGCTCCACCTGGAACGAGCCAAGAAAGGCCTGGAAGGGCAGATCAAAGAGATGAGCGGCCGGCTGGAAGAGGCCGAGCAGATGGCTCTGAAGGGAGGGAAGAAGATCATTCAGAAGCTGGAAGGGAAGGTACGGAGACGAAACGAACCCTTGAGACGAGGTACAGGTACCGATCCACACCGTCACTGTTTAATGGGTCGTACCTGGTAAAGTGCTCTCGTCCAACTGCTTTGATGTGTCTACATGGATGCTTCTAGAAAACGACAGGATGCATCCTTGTCAAACACTCTGCACTAAGGGTGCACGATAACTATCGGACCGATAACAGGAAATGATGACGTCATCCCGATAAGTCCGATATCACGACAAATAGCCCTGATAACATTTATATTTCTGTCAACACAGCAGTGTCTCGCTCCCTCTGAGCCTTGAATGACCAGCAGTGAATGTTATGTTCAAGTGACGTCGGCATAATCAGAAAAACCAAGAATACCGCCTCATGCCAGAAAACAACTTGTTAAGTCGGTCATAATTTTAGTAGTTGCTAACTTGAATCAATATTAGTATTATTTCCCCTCATGTTACACATAAAAAAGAAAAAAATAGAAAAGGCTGAAAGAACAGCTAGCAAACGAGGGAACGTCGGAATTTACGTTACACCTTGAATGCAGCACAGCGTGCTGATCACAACAAACATGGCGGCGTTGAACTTTGTTAAAGTTTCAGAAGAAGATAGTTTGGTGGTTATTTGTGACGAATCCTCCGAGTGAATTCTACGAGGAGGGAAGCACAAGCTTTAATACGTCAAACCTGATCAGCCACCTACAGTCATGGAAAAAATTATTAGACCACCATTTTTTCTTCACTTTCTTGTTCATTTTAATACCTGGTACCACTAAACGTCATCATGTGACTAAAACAGACAGAAAAGAAAACACTGAATGCATAAAAGCAGTGTTTTTGGCAGTACAACGCCTTAGCTATTGATGTAAAAACTTAAGTGATTTAGGTTATAATCAAGAAACCCATTGGAAAATGGTAAGATATCAGCTCTTAAATAAAACTCTTATGAGCAATCTTTGTGGTTATCGTTATGTTTGTCCAAACAAATGTACCTTTAGTTGTACCAGGCATTAAAATGAACAAGAAACTGAAGAAAACAAGGGTGGTCTAATAATTTCTTCCATGACTGTACAACATAACAGTCGCTTCCATGGAGTTTTGAAATCGCGCTAACGTGAGCTAATGCTAACATGTGCAGGCCAGCAGCTAGTCTCCCCTCTCCCTCATTTATCTCATCTAAAGCTTCCATGAGATAAAAAAAAAAACTAAAAATTACTGAACATCATTTACTTTAATTAAAGGTATTACTTTAAATGGAACCACAAATCAAAATCCTTTTAAATGTTAATCTTTTTTACTTTGTAATTTTGATGCATGTATTTCCATCAGTTCAAGGAGCCTTTGTTTTTTTTTTTTTTTAGAGATATCATATAGGTTTGTTTGATAGCTTTACAAAAATGTTTGAGAGGTTTGCCAATAGTTTTTCAATAGGAAAAAATAAATATCTGTTCATTTAAAGAGTCCAAACTATTTTTGGTTGTGTTCATAGTATTGATGTAATGATAAGTTATCGGTTATCAGTATCGGTTTTACTCTGCGTCCACCCATCTCAGCGTTCACCGTCTGTGTTCAGGTGAAGGAGCTGGAGCTGGAGCTGGACTCGGAGCAGAAGCGGCACGCCGAGACGGTGAAGACGCTGCGCAAGAACGAGCGGCGCCTGAAGGAGCTGCTGTTCCAGTCGGAGGAGGACCAGAAGAACCAGCAGCGGATGCAGGAGCTGGTGGAGAGGCTGCAGAACAAGATGAAGGCCTACAAGAGACAAGTGGAGGAGGCCGTACGTCGCCACGTCACGCTCCCGCCGGCCGCCGTGTCTCTCTGTCGCTGACTCCCTGTTGTCCCTGCAGGAGGAACAAGCCAACATGAACCTGGCCAAGTACAGGAAGACCGTCCACGAGCTGGACGACGCAGAGGAGCGGGCTGACATCGCTGAGACGGCGCTCACCAAGATCAGGACGAAGAACCGAGGAAGCTTCGGCAAGGGATACTCCTCCGTGAGTAACCTGAAGCTGTCTCACAGATTCAGTTCAATTTAATTTTATTTATATAGCGTCTGCTTCAATGTCAATTGTCTCCAGGCGCTTTACAGACCCAGATCATGACCCCCGAGCAATTATCATCAACTAAATATTATAATATTAAATCCAAATCAAGGATAACGTTAAGTAAAAAACTCCCACAGTGGGAGAAAAAAGGCAGATCATGTTGGCGTCTCCCTGCAGCGTAGGCCTATAGCAGCATAGCTATGATGAAGCTGTGATATAGACAAGTCTACTCTAGTCTGAGCTACTACAACTATGGCTATAACTATTAGCCCCTACACACTTTAGTTTTGACTAACTAGGCTTTACTTATTTACTTACTCTTGTCTATAAACTCATCCATCTGATTTTTCAGCTGTGGCACCTCTGCAGCTGTTTTGCAACAAGCGTGACTCCAAATGACCGAAGCCGAGTAGATTTGTCTTTTCTGAGTATTTTTTGATTTGTCAGTTTTCTGGAGGCTTGTCGCTCCAACTCGCATGAGTCCTGTTTCTACTTGGACACATGTTCAACATTTCTGTAAATGACAGGAACAAGGTTCCCGGTGTGACTACTTTTGATTCCATAGTCGGTAGGAATCGAGGCCGTCTTGGCCTGATAGACGATGGGACGCAAAAGAAAGAGCATAGACAAGGTAACACGGTACAATTTACCACCAGTTTACTTATTCACGAGCTCCTACATTGACTAAACCGGCACCGTCATTCAGCTTTAGTCCTTTTGCAAATCCAGCAGCGTTCTGGCCCGTCTTCATTCAATAGTCCCTTGTGAAATGTTCTGGGGAAAAAAAAAAACCCCACTGAGCTAACGATTGGCTAGTTTTCCCTGACGACCAAAAGTTATTACAGTAATTAGAGATGATCATATACTAGATCCTCCCCTGCTAATTCCACTTCTACAATGACCAGAGGAGCTCTTGTTCTTGTGGACACGCAGTGTCTGGGGAATACGAGCACACGGGAAAATCCCACCCTCTATGATGTCACTAAGAGCTGATGTTAGAAAAAAACTCTCCAGAAGGAGGTGTTTATCATGAGCAGATGAAATGAGCTTCCAGCATCAGTCAAGAGCTGCTCAGAGTCGACTCAAACGGGGGTTTAGGCCCGGTTTGATTATCCGGTCGGAGCCCTTCCAGCTGGTCTTACTGGTTAAGGGACAGCTCAGCGTCCCTCCCAGTAGATCCAGGGGTCCAGGGTCCTCTGCTCTGGACGGTGTCCCCGTTAGAGATCTTAACAGGTCCACTTTCATGGACCCGAACCCGAATGGACCTGTGAAAATTCGAACCGAAATCGACCTGACCCACGCTATTATCATAAGTCCGGGGGTCTGAACCTGAATGGACCCTCAATATTTGGACCCGGAATCGACCCGACCCGAGTCTTTAGTTTCCAACCACGAACCGAACAGAGTTACCCGAATAGAACCGAGACAATCCAGCCCATAGTTGCTCATGTTAAAGTTGTCTAGCGTTGAATAAAACTTGATTTTCTTACCTAAAGTTGTCTTCTTCTACCGGTTCAGTTGCTACATAGGCTACGTGATGGAAACAACAATAAATCCACGTCATTATTTTCTTTGTGGATACAGATGCTATTGGTAACAACTGCTAACGCTAATAGCCTACACCGGTCAGGACATGTCGTGAACATGTTCTCTCATCCAGTGTTGTCATGTTGGTGATCCGTTGTGCTTTACAGCTGCCGGCAAACCGCTAATAACACGCTAATAACACGCTACGGCAACACGATTGTTTCATGACAAACATGTTAATGAATAATAATTTAACTGCCGTTAACGAGTCCTGACATTAGCTGCTACCGCCAATATCTTTACCTCTCTGGAGTAAACGTGGACCCAGCCTGTCAGAGAGCACCGACCGGACCTGAGATTAACTACGGATTCCGACCCAAACCCGGAGTCACGTCTTTTGAATGGATCCGAGACCCGATTCGGGTTTTTGGGTTGTCGGGTTATTCCGAAGACCTCTAGTCCCCGTGATCGGGCCGCTGGCGAGCAGCAGAAAATAAATGGATGGAAACTTTTAAGAATGAATTCCAGAAAGTCATAAACTGTCCTTTTGCAGATTTTGACAATATAGAACAAAAAGCACACATGAGAGCATCCCAGAAGCTCTAACCCTAACCCTGTCGGTAACGGCGACCGTGTGCGCTCCGCAGGGTTACAGCACGCCGTACCCCGGCCTGGTCAGGTCCAACAGCTCCGCCGGCTCGGAGGGCAGAGGAGAGAAGATCCTGAACGACGACAACGACTCGGTCAGTTCCCTCATCCCGGCCTACCTGAACTCCCTCAAGAAGCTGATGATCGACTGAGAGGACGGCCTGTGATTCTACGTCGACATCTCCAACGGCCTCTGAGCGGCGTGAAGCCTGAAACCTCAGGAACGCCTCGGCGGGTAGAATCACAGAACATTCAGGTCGTGAAACACTGCCGGCTGGTTCTGGTCACTGGTCACTCCAGCTGTGTTGCTTCTCCTTCTTTCAGCATGAAAGCCACACCTTTAATAACTTTTATAACAGTCCATGCTGTGGTGTTTGTACATAAAACATAATGAAAATGGAAAAATGTGCTGCAGGTGTTTTATTTACGTAGACCAACCACCACCAGGACCCAGTTTCCAGATAAGATCCATTCTGTCGAAAAAAAAAAAAAAATCTCACAGCTCATATTCAAAGAAAACTGCCTCGGAAAATAATGTCTTAGCCCCACAGATGGCGGGAAGCGTAGTGGTCCGGTTTTGCAGCGCCGCCTCAAGTCCACAGGCAGCGATCCGGCTCGTCGGCAAGCACCACCCGCTCAGCTGGATTCGTGAGAGGTTCAGAGTTTCAGAGGTTCAGAGTTTACCCGAAGGTTTTTGAGATCACGTGACGGTGATCCGGCTCGTTTAAAGGCGTATAAACATCACTGCGTCTTCTTTCTAGAATGATGCATTTAAAAAGGGATGAGCGGTGCCAAAGAAAATGTGCTTTTTGACTTTTAGTCAACTTTTTGATCGTTTGCACGCAGCCTCCACGGGTTAACGTGATGTTTCTTTATGAAAGTTCACATCTTCCTGTTGGGTCAAAGCGGCGTTTTCAAACTGACACGGAGCTAGCAGAAGACGGGCATCAGAATACAGTGATCCCTTATTTTTCGTGGTTAATGGGGACCGGTGCTCCCCTGCAAGAATGAAAATCTGCGAAATGGAGCCGGAGCCCCCCGAGCCTAAATAATGTGTTTAAAATAAGTTTAAAAACTGCAAAAAAGTAGCGAGACACTACAGCGAAACAAGACAAAGGCTCAACTGTGGTCTTTCTGTTACCTTCACACCCTCTGGTCTCTGAACCGTAGTAAACAAACCGCTCTTTCATCTAACCTCGTTGTCATTCTGCCATCCCACGACACACACACTACATTACCCATAAGGCCACAGCATTACCCATAAGGCCACCTTCTTAAAGGGGCCAGGCTGGCTCACAGCATTTCTTTGCTGCGAGAGAACGCGCACAACATCCTGTGATGTTTCTGCAATTTTTTCTTGATTTTTTTTGTATTATATATTTCTGAAAAAAAATCTGAGAATAACTAAAACCGCAGAACTTAAAGCGCGAATTGGCGAGGGATCACTGTAGACTCGATGTGCGTTTCCGGCGGACAGTCACTCTTCGGCTCCGTGTCCTGCGGGACTCGATGTTAATCTGCTAATCTGTGTGATGCAGACCACGCCCCCTGCTGTTCAGTGAGAGGAACTGCGGCTCTGAGAGAGAGACTTCGGCTATTTTCTCGCCACCAGCACAAATCCAGTTTTCGGTTTATCTATCAGATCTGATCTGATCTGTGCCGCCGTTGCTTCTATATGAAACTGTGGTTCAAAACGCAGCAGAGACGAAGTGAACAGCGAAGGAATCCCACGTTGCTTGTGTCGCGTTGCAAATTACCCAAAAGGTGCGTAACTCTGATCGGAGTTACATTTGAGACCGTCTGTGTGTGCGACTCGAGTAAAAAGAACATTTAAAACCTGACGCGGGAGCGGCAGTCGTACTTTCGTGATGCTGTCTGAAATGTCGTATTTACGGTTTTCACGTCGGCGCCCAGGTTTCGCTCAAATATGTCCGTTTCACAGAGCAGCTGCGTGTTCGCATGTCAGAAATCGCCGAGATGACCCTGGTGATGAGTTACAACTGACGCACCGAACGAACGCAGGACGCAAATAGCGAGACGATTCCACGTGTGGCCGTGACGCTCGACCACAAGCTTTTTCCGACGTCCCCTTCGGTTCGCGATTCTTGCCGTGACGTAATTTCCTCCCGCTGACTGCACGAGTAAGCTGTGACCTCTGTAACGGGCCCCGACCACCATCCACGATTTCACCGGTTAGCTCCGCCTCCGCAGCTGCAACCTGATTGGCCGGACGCCGGGTTTGACGCTTGAAAAGCTGAAGGTTCACCAACGTTTGATGGGAACTAGAGGTGGGCGATACTGGGAACTTAGGTATCGATCCAATACCGATACCGATACTTTATTATCACAATTAACATTTTTGTGTAAATATTGATTGGTGTTGAATTGTTCGCTCTTCATGTTTTTTCTGAGTGGGCGGGCCTGGGGGGAGGGGCCAGACTGAGTCTACCTGCATGCTTGTGTAATACCAGCATTTGTATCGATGTTTGAATCGATCCGCCCACCTCTGATGGGAACCAACAGTTCAGTCCGTCAACGCGTGAACATTTGAGCGAGCGGTTGAGTTTTATTTCCCAACAATAAGAAACGTCTCATGCAGCCAGGTATCTTTATTTTTGTGTTCATCCAAGGATCAAAAGGGTTCAAACACCAAAGAAAAATGACTGATTTATCTGAACTAACGACATAATTGTACCAAAGTTCCCTTAACATGCCATATGTGTCATTTCAGTGTTTTTTTTTTAACCTACATTATAATTAACCACATTATTCGTACGTGAATGTGTAACAAAGCTTTTCCAAATCATTTGTGAAAATGTGAAATCTTGTTTTTTTTTTTTGGTTTTTTTTTTTTTGGGGGGGGTCTTTCTAGGAAATAAAAATCTTTTTGTTTAAACCTTTGTGTTTTTCTGATTTTGTGGGTGAAACAAAAACCAGGACGCGGCGTGTTTGAGAGATAAGATACAGATCATTTTATTAATTCAAACTTTTTTCTGTTAATGTACAAAAACAATGTCAATAGTCTTTTCTTAGTGGTAAAGCGAGATTAAAGCGGTAATACCTGGAGCTTTTTGTACAGCGTTGGGCTCCGTATGTAACTGAAACTGTAACGTAGCCTCGTAGGAGATGTTTCTGTCGGGTATAAAATGTGTATATCTCAAATACTAGATTCTACTATTTACTGTAATTTACATTCTTTACTGCCTCCTTTCATAGCAAAACACGCGTGAGGTTTATTTACATCTGAAAGCCAGAACAGGTTCACTTCCATCAGTAATGAGCCGATAACTCTTCATGTGAACAGTTTCATTTAAATCATTTCAGGTATAAAGTGCAAAAGCTGATTTTAAATTTCAGGTTAAGAATTAAGTCGAACACAGAAGTAAAGTAATGAAAATGATATTTTAGAGCTGTTTGCTCAACCCCGTCCGGATCCACCGGAGCGACCGGAGGTCAAGTATCTGGAATAAAAGTGACACTTCGGGTTACTAATGAAACTAAAATTATCTTTTTAGCTCTGAAGAAACACGATCTATTTAAAAGTCAGAGTCTGGAAGGGTAGTTGATTGTTGAAGCCAAAGCACAAGAACAATTGTTGAGCCGGAAATAAAACTCTGGGTCTGTTATCATCAACGGTGCCTAAAGGATTTGTGTGTACGATTAACTACCGTACTGGTCCGAATATAGAACGATATTTTATTCTAGAAATCATTTTCTCAGAAATGGAGGTCGTCTTATAATGGAGGTCTGGAGTTTTCTGTTGTAATTATACATCTGCGCCACTAGATAGAGCCGAAGTCACCAGTAAGAGAATGGAGCAGATCTGATTCTGGATCATTTTCAAATTCGATAACATTGCGATCTATGGGGCCGAAAATTTTGTTTCTCAATATCTCAATATCAATATCATGAAATTTGACTCAGGGATTGACGATGGGAACCTCTATCAAATTTCGAAGGCTGATCCGGATCTGATCCAGAAGACGGATTTTATCGCAATCTGTAAATCGCTATATGGGGGAATTGTTGCGCTTGGCGGAGGTCTGCGCTCTCCGAGTGTTTTTCTAGTTAATGTTTTTTCTGAAATTGAATATTACTGGACTTTGATGGTTCTGCAGTTATTGAACTCCATGGCTGTTGTTTATTCACTGAGTCACAGTCTCAGATTTTAAGAGAATAAAGCTTATTAAATAATACGATACCTTGATCTTCAATAACATGGAGACCTGACCTAAAAAAGATTAAATACAGTCATGGAAAAAATTATTAGACCACCCTTGTTTTCTTCAGTTTCTTGTTCATTTTAATGCCTGGTACAACTAAAGGTACATTTGTTTGGACAAACATAACGATAACCACAAAGATTGCTCATAAGAGTTTTATTTAAGAGCTGATATCTTACCATTTTCCATGGTTTTCTTGATTATAACCTAAATCACTTAAGTTTTTACATCAATAGCTATGGCGTTGTACTGCCAAAAACACTGCTTTTATGCATTCAGTGTTTTCTTTTCTGTCTGTTTTAGTCACATGATGACGTTTAGTGGTACCAGGTATTAAAATGAACAAGAAAGTAAAGAAAAAATGGTGGTCTAATAATTTTTTCAATGATTGTAATTAAAATGTTTAACAATACAGCAGAATGTTATCTCTAAGTTTTTTCTACAATAATTATAAAATAAAAAGTTTTTTTATGAATAACCTTATTGTCTTCATCCTATTTTTATTTTCTTAAAATTATATTTGAAAAATAGGGGTAATCTTATAGTCGTCCTATATTCGGGCCAATACGGTACTTTCACTTTCAGAAGACGTACAAAAATTGTGCTTTTTTTTTTTTTCTCCTCACCACCAAGATTACATTTATCAGACCAGAAGTCAAGACTTAGCGTTAAAAATATTTTAGGGTCACACTGGATTTTTTAAAATTATAAATGCAGTTATCTGTGCTTCAGAATATTAGGCTAATTAGCGTTAGCCTGCAGGCTACAGGAAACGTCTCCTTCAAAGAAGACGACGGTTGATGTCTGGGACCCGTTTGAGCACAGGTAGGACACGTTTGTACCTGCAGCTCTTAAACCAACTGTAAACAATAAAAACTCAGAATTTCAGGAGTTGCTTAAGTTGAAGTTGAAATTCCCGTCTACGGGTGTAAAACCGCATTTTCTGTTAATTTGCTATCCGAGTTGTGAACTGAGAGCCAGGAGAGTACAGTGATCTTAATTTAAAGATAATATTGCTGGTTGTTGCTTCTTGGATTTGGAGTTTGGCTTATCTGTCTGTTTTTAAACCAGAAATGAAGCTGAAGGGGGCGGGGCTTAGCAAACAGTCGACACGGTAACACGGCACACTCTTCGGTCCGACTGTGTCCCGCCGAGCAGCATCTGTTTAACCGTTGCGGTTCTCGGGTGTAAAGCTACTCGACAACCGCTACTTCATCATCCGTCCCACCTGAGTATCCTTTAAAGAATTCACACTCGCAGTTTCCATTTTCCCGCCAAGCATCAAACAGAAAACTACACCAGTCGTCTCCATCCAGTTCAAAAAAAAAAAAACAAAAGAAGAAACTCTGACGTCGTCGTCAGCAGGCGGCTGAGCGAGCACTTCCTCAGTCTGTTCGGAGTCACGTGTGGATCGGCGTGTGTGGGGGTGGGGGGGGGGGTAATGACCCCCGACACAGACCTCATCTCCCAATCAAGTCCTCAGATAGGGGGGTCGAGGGGGGGGCTCCCTGGGTCGCTGCATCCAGATGTGAGCTTCAGCAGTCGGAGGTCAGATTTCTACGTCCACCGGCCTGATCTCGCCCGTCTTATTCTCCCGAACCCACGTCTCTCGGTCCTTGATCGGGTCCACGCACTGCAGGAGCTGGTCCACCGGCTCCATGGTCTGCAAGAGGAACAAACAGCCGGGCTGAAACAACCTGGAGAGCTGCTCTCTGCCGCCCTCTGCTGGTCACATACTGACAGTTCAGTATGTTCAGCCTGTATTCACAGTCTTGTGAAAGTATTCAGCCTTTTGCCACATTTCAGGCTTTAAACATAAAGATATAAAACTTCAATTTTTTGTCAAGAATCAACAACAAGTGGAACACAATTGTGAAGTGGAACCAAATTTAATGGATATTTTAAACTTTTTTAACAAATAAAAAACTGAAAACTGGGGCGTGTAATATTATTGGTCCCCTTTACTTTCAGTGCAGCAAACTGACTCCAGAAGTTCAGTGAGGATCTCTGAATGATCCAATGTTCTCCTGAATGACTGATGAGGATCAATAGAATCCATTGTGGCCAAAACTTTTTACCCACAATGCAAAACGATATGTTTGGTGTAAAAGCAACACAGCTCATCACCCTGAACACACCATCCCCACTGTCAAACATGGTGGTGGCAGCATCATGGTCTGGGCCTGCTTTTCTTCAGCAGGGACAGGGAAGATGGTTAAAACTGATGGGAAGATGGATGGAGCCAAACACAGGAGCATTCTGGGAGAAAACCTGTTGGAGTCTGCAGAAGACCTGAGACTGGGACGGAGGTTTATCTTCCAACAGGACAATGATCCAGAACATGAAGACAAATCTACAATGGAACGGTTCACAAATCCAGACCTGTCCAGACCTGAATCCAGTCCAGAATCTGTGGAAAGATCTGAAGGCTGCTGTTCACAAACGCTCTCCATCCAACCTCACTGAGCTCCAGCTGTTTTACAGGAAGAATGGACCAGAATTTAGTCTCTGGATGAGTTAAACTGATGGAGACAAACCCCAAGAGACTGAAGCTGGAACTGCAGCAGAAGGTGGCGCTGCAGAGTATTAATGCAAGGAGGCCCAATAATATTACACACCCCACTTTTCAGTTTTTTATTTGTTAAAAAAGTGATAAATTTTGTTCCACTTCACGATTGTGTCCCACTTGTTGTTGATTCTTGACAAAAAATTAAAATTTTATATCTTTATATTTGAAGCCTGAAATGTGCTCCTTTTTCTCAGCTTTCACACTCATCTCTGGGGCATTTATTTTATTTAAAAACAGATCTGTACAAGATAAAAGTTTTACACTGCGGTGTTGTAATTCTCAGTTTCACCACTTGGTGTCAGTGTCCCCTCGTTGTTAAAAGGTGGAACCCAGGACAGGATGAAGGAGTGGGTCTGTGAGATGACGGTGCATGACAGAGCAACGCTAACACTCCTGACCCGGTTCAGTTTATGTCCAAAAATGTTGCAGATTCACCTTCCTGCCCCTCGACAGACGATAAAACGCTAAAAAAAATCTACACCTGTAGAAGACAAACTAAAACTTTAATCCTGCAGCGCTTCTGCAGAATTATTATCACGTCCACTTCCTTTAGTTAACATCTAACATTTGTCAGTGGATGGCAACACCTGACAAAAACAAACAAATACTAAATTAACTACTTTATATACTTACATTTATCCATAAACATTGGCTGCGGTTACATGATGTTTTTTAATTCGGAATTAAAATTAGGAATTAAATAATTCCGAATTAAACTATTTTCCTTCGAGTTTACATGGAAATAGTAATTCCGAATTAAGGTTTACATGGAAAACACGTTAGTTCGGCTTTATCCAACTCCGCTTTAGGTCTGGTGGTTGGGAAGGGTTCTGATTGGATGGGGGGGCGGACGTCTTTACATCTGCCGGAAGAAAACAAACTTAGCTAACTGGTTAGCAACAACATTTCACTTATTTTTGACCTGGGTGGCGTCTCTATCTGTGAAACCTCCTTCATTTAACCTGGCCGCTTTGAAAAGCTCACAATTTTTATGTTTCCTGCCATCTGTTCTTTTAATTATTTCCAGTTCCTCTAAGCTATTTATTAAATAAATCGTCTCTGCTCTTGAACACCGTTTACTGCGTGCTGCCGGAATATAAGCATCATCGCTACAGACGGGCAAGAGAACTAGCATGCGCAGAAAGACGGGAATTAATTTAAAGAGGAATGAGTGTTTACATGACCGCGGAATTATTTTATTCGGAATTAAAATGGGAATAAACCAGCCACTTACTTCGGAATTAAGTTAATTCGGAATTGACATTTTCATATGGAATTAAGTGTTTACATGGTAACTTTTATTCGGCTTTAACTTTAATTCTGAATTAAAGAGGAATTAAACTTCCCATGTAAACGCACCCACTAAGTATTAAACATGTTAATATTTTTCTAAATGTAACACGGACATGAAACTTTGACGCCTGCAAGCACATATGCAGAGAAATCAAACCATAAACATCTATAAATTAAGTTATGTGTAATTAGAGGGGAAGAGTGTTGAACGCGTGGAGAAAGGGAGGTGCAAAAGGCATGGAAAGCCAAAAAACAAGCCGAAAACAGCCAGTAATTAGAAAGTAGCCTGATTAATATCTGCTGGTTCAGTCCCAACATTTAAGGTGACACATTTTACATCCACCTCATCAGGTCCAGCTCACTAGTACCGGGTTGGACCCCCTTTTCCTTCAGAACCGCCTCAATCCTTAGATTCAGCAAGGTTCTGGAAACATTCCTCAGAGGGTTTGGTCCACATTGACATGGCAGCACCGCCGCGGGCCGGAGCGGTACTCACGCTCTGGTTGAACATGTCCGTCTCGTGGCGGAGGGTGGTGTACTGGCAGAGGTGCTGTCGGATCATCTCCACCCGCTCCACCTCCAGCCTCTCCAGCTCCTGAGGACGACAACCCAGAGTCACGCAGAGAGCTCCTCACTCACGCACACACGCCGCTCTAACACACACACACGCCGCTCTAACACGCACACACGCCGCTCTAACACACACACACGCCCTCTAACACACACACGCGCCGCTCTAACACGCACACACGCCGCTCTAACACACACACACGCCGCTCTAACACGCACACACGCCGCTCTAACACGCACACACGCCGCTCTAACACACACGCCGCTCTAACACACACACACGCCCCTCTAACACACACACACGCCGCTCTAACACACACACGCGCCGCTCTAACACACACACGCGCCGCTCTAACACACACACGCGCCGCTCTAACACACACACACGCCGCTCTAACACGCACACACGCCGCTCTACACACACACGCCGCTCTAACACACACACACGCCGCTCTAACACACACACGCCGCTCTAACACACACACACGCCGCTCTAACACGCACACACGCCGCTCTAACACACACACACGCCGCTCTAACACACACACACGCCCCTCTAACACACACACACGCCGCTCTAACACGCACACACGCCGCTCTAACACGCACACACGCCGCTCTAACACACACACACGCCGCTCTAACACACTAACACACACACACGCCGCTCTAAACACGCACACACGCCGCTCTCTAACACACACACACTAACACACACACGCCGCTCTACACACGCACACACGCCGCTCTAACACACACACACGCCCGCTCTAACACACACACGCGCCGCTCTAACCCGCCACACACGCCGCTCTAACACACACACACACACACGCCGCTCTAACACGCACACACGCCGCTCTAACACACACACACGCCGCTCTAACACGCGACACACACGCCGCTCTAACACGCACACACGCCGCTCTAACTCACACACACACGCCCTCTAACACACACACGCCGCTCTAACACCACACCGCGCCGCTCTACACACACACGCCCTCTAACACACACACGCGCCGCTCTAAACACACACACAACACGCCGCTCTAACACGCACACACGCCGCTCTAACACAACACGCCGCTCTAACACACACACACGCCGCTCTAACACACACACACGCTCTAACACCACACACCGCCGCTCTAACACGCACACACGCCGCTCACACACACACACGCCGCTCTAACACACACACACGCTCTACACACACACACACGCCGCTCTAACACGCACACACGCCGCTCTAACACGCACACACGCCGCTCTAACACACACACACGCCGCTCTAACACACACACACGCCGCTCTAACACGCACACACGCCGCTCTAACACACACACACGCCGCTCTAACACGCACACACGCCGCTCTAACACACACACACGCCCCTCTAACACACACACGCCGCTCACCGCTCTCACACACGCGCGCTCTAACACGCACACACGCCGCTCTAACACGCACACACACGCCGCTCTAACACGCACACACGCCGCTCTAACACGCACACACGCCGCTCTAACACGCACACACGCCGCTCTAACACACACACACGCCCCTCTAACACACACACGCGCCGCTCTAACACACACACGCCGCTCTAACACACACACGCCTAAACACACACGCCCTCTAACACACACACACGCCGCTATAACACGCACACCGCTCTAACACACAACGCCGCTCAACACACACACACGCCCCTAACACACACGCCGCTCTAACACGCACACACGCCGCTCTAACCACACACACGCCGCTCTAACACACACACACGCCGCTCTAACACACACACACGCCCCTCTAACACACACACACGCCGCTCTAACACGCACACACGCCGCTCTAACACACACACACGCCGCTCTAACACACACACACGCGTGTCCTCACCAGGCTGGTGGTCACCATCTCCTCAAACCACTTGGACTGGGACTGGTTGTAGAGGTCCACGCAGCGCATCAGATCGTCTCCTGTCACAGAAAAAATTAAAAAAGACAAGTGATCAGAAACTCTAACATGACCTGCAGCGCTCGACACGTCCAACAGGTGGAGCTGCAGCACCGTCGTTGGCCCGCAGCTGCACAACGCTGCAGATAATGGACTGATCATTTATTTAATTAGGATGGCGTGAGCAATGAGAGAAGGAAATGTGCGCCCTCTCATCTAATGAACGTTGCAGGTCGCATCCTGCTGGAGGCAAAACAAACACTGATCACTGATCGCTAATCGCTGATCGCTGAGGGAGATGAGGTCAGAGAGGAACTGATGCTGGCTGAGCTGCATCCTCATTATCCTCATTATTCATCCACCTCAGTGGTGCGTCGGTCCGTAAATGTCTAAATAACTACAAACTGATCAGGATAAACGGCCGTCGTATCAGAGGAGTTATTTCACTGCTCTGCCTCAGCAGGGAGGACATGTTCCACTGTTTTAATAAACATTTAATTAAATGCATTCTGAAAGGTTTATGGATAACTAATTAACTGCCATCGCCGTTTTTTCTTAAGTGTAATGAGTTTGCAGGAATCTCTACATTTTTAATAAAGGTTTCGTAGAAAAGCTCACATCAGGGAACCAGCGGTCGGCGTCCACCTCAACCGAGTCCAAACTCAAGAGTCTGACGTTAAAGGGAGGGTCAGTGATTTCTGGGTTCACCCAGAGAGAACACGCCCCCCCCCCCCCCCCCATCCCCCATGAAGTACCTCCGTCAAGGAGGTTATGTTTATCTATTTATCTGTCTGTGTTCAAGATAACTCAAAAAGTTATGGATGGATTTTGATGAAATTTTCAGGAGTTGTCAGAAATGTGAAAAGGAAGAACTGATTTCATTTTGGGTGTGATCCGGAAGAAATCCTGGATTCTGGATCACTTTCAAATTTTTCGATAACATTGCGGTCAATGGGGCCGAAAATTTTGTTTCTCAATATCTCCGTTAATTATTGTCCAAAACTCATGAAATTTGACTCAGGGATTGACAATGGAAACCTGATCAGGATCTGATCCAGAACGCAGATTTTATCACAATCTGTAAATCGCTATATGGGGGAATTGTTGTGCTTGGCGGAGATCTGCGCTCTCTGAGGGCTTTTCAAGTTTGTGTAGCATCTGTTACAGTCCGTGCATTTACATGGGAAGTTTAATTCCTCTTTAATTCAGAATTAAAGTTAAATCTGAATTTAAGTTACCATGTAAACACCTAATTCCATATGAAAATGTCAATTCCGAATTAAACTTAATTCCGAAGTAAGTGGCTGGTTTATTCTGATTTTAATTCCGAATAAAATAATTCCGCTGTCCGCTGTTCCAAATTAATTCCCGTCTTTCTGCGCATGCTAGTTCTCTTGCCCGTCTGTCGCGATGACGCTTTTATTCCGCGCTGGGCTTGTTTTCAAAACAAAGTTTCAAGATGGCAGCACGCAGTAAACGGTGTTCAAGAGCAGAGACGATTTATTTAATAAATAGCTTGGAGGAACTGGAAATAATTAAAAGAACAGATGGCAGGAAACATAAAAATTGTGAGCTTTTCAAAGTTGTAGCGGCTAGGTTAAATGAAGGAGGTTTCACAGATAGAGACGCCACCCAGGTCAAAAATAAGTAAAATGTTGTTGCTAATCGAGTTAGCTAAGTTTGTTTTCTTCCGGTAGACGTAAAGACGTCCGCCCCCCCCATCCAATCAGAACCCTTCCCAACCCCCAGACCTAAAGCGGAATTGGATAAAGCTGAACAAACGTGTTTTCCATGTAAACCTCAATTCGGAATTACTATTTCCATGTAAACTCAAAGGAAAATAGTTAATTCAGAATTATTTAATTCGGAATTATTAATTTCGAATTAAAAAACATCATGTAATCATGGCCAATGCCAATAGTCTCTAGGCGCTTTAGAGACCCCCGAGCAAATATCATTAACTAAAAATATAATATTGAAACCAAAACAAGGATAATGGCAGGTAAAAAACTCCCACAGCGGGAGGAAAAAAAACTTTAAGACAATCAGTGGCAAGAAAAAACTCCACTTTAAGAGGAAGAAACCCTGAGCAGGACCTGGATCATATGGGGGGACCTTCCTGATGAAGACCAGCCAGGTAAAGACAGAAAAAGAGAGGAGAGACAGGACAGACACCAGTTTTTTCCTCTTTGTTTTTGTGGCGCTCCGTTGAGGTGGATGGTGAGGAGAATCCTTTACGCCACCTTTAACCGGCGGTGCAATGTAGCTTTTTTCTGCTCAACTTGACTTTAATGTTCCTTGTTCTTCGAAGACAAAACTGCAACTGCTTCGGTGACGATGCAAAGATTTATAATCCACTTATGATCTATTTAACCTCTGTTGTTGCCTTCCCGCCGAGTCAGACGAAAATTCAGAGAACGACAGTTGGTTTTATATTTTATTCGGCATCTGCGTGTTTCCTGCTGTTGGCGGGGTCTCCTCACAGGTCTGCCATAAATTAACGGTCCAGAAAAAGAGGAACCCAGCTCGGCGCTGATGGTGCTGCTCATCGACACCTCAGCCCTAAATATGCATCAACACTTTTTCCTGTCACATAAAACATTAGAAAAAAACAAACGTGTGGTCACGGCCTTGAGACCACCCTGAAAACGTTGAGAAAGTCTCCAGTATCAGGAGATGAAACTCTCTTTTTTTAAAATATAAAGAGAAATAACTGATCTTCTAACTGACAAAAATCCACCATCAGTTAATCAAGCGATTCTGATCAAAGCCAAATTAAAGTCAGCTGCTGCCGTGTTTGACGGCTCTGCCAGAGGGGGCGACAGAGAGCTGCCAGAGAAACTGCACTACTTCGTTGTTGAAAAGAACCAACCGGGACGTAAAACACCGGATGAACCGTGGAAACGCCGACAAAACCATCAGCAGTAAAGCGGAGAAAGGGTCCAGCCACTGGGACCGAAACCGACCGGACCCGAGCTATTATCATAAGTCCAGGGGTCCGGACCCCAATGGACCTGCAATGTTTGGACCCGAAACTGAACCAAATAGAACCGAGACAGTACAGCCCATAGTTGCTCATGTTAAAAGTTGTAACGCTGAATAAAACTTGATTTTCTTACTTAAAGTTGTCTTCTTCTACCGGTTCAGTTGCTACATAGGCTACGTGATGTAAACAACAATAAATCCATGTTGTTATTTTCTTTGTGGATACAGATGCTATTTGTAGCAACTGCTAACGCTAATAGCCTACACCGGTCAGGACGTGTCATGAATATATTCTCTCATCCAACGTTGTCATGTTGGTGATCCGTTGTGCTTTACAGCTGCCGGGCAAACCGCTAATAACACGCTACGGCAACACGATTGTTTCATGACAAACACGCCACTTTAATTAATAATTAATTAATTAATTATTAATGTCAATGTCAGGACTGCCCCAAGTCCTGACATTAGCTGCCACAACCAGTATCTTTACCTCTCTGGAGTAAACGCAGACCCAGCCTGTCAGAGAGCACTGACCGGACCCGAGACTAACTGTACCGATTCAGACCCAAACCTGGAGTCACATCTTTTGAACGGACCCGAGACCTGATTCAGGTCGGAACCTCGGGTTTTCGGGTTGTTCCGAAGACCTCTAATACAAAGCCAGCGCAGTGTAGCACGGTGGGGGGAGCATCATGGCTTGGGGCTGCTTCTCTTCAGCACTTGTGGGAACTGATCATCTACAAACACAAAGATGCTTTGATGCAAAACCTTCTGTCAAAAAGCTGAAAATGAAGATGAAATCCACCCGAAATGACGGATCAGAATCAGGAAATGAGCCCAGCAGACCTCCGTCCACTAGAACAGTGCTCCTCAACCTTTTTGCAACTGCGGACTGAGCAACGCTCGACAATTTTACCACGGACCGGGGGGAGGCTTCCTCGTTACCCGTTACATTACGGTAATAACATAAGTATAACATCCTCTCCAACCATTAAAATAATAAAAAACTTAAAGTGGGCTTGGTACGTTGGAATCACTTGTCGTGATAAATCTATATTTCAGTAGGTCTCCTGGTATTGTCTAGGGCTGTAGCGATACACTAATCTTGCGATACGATACATGATACTCGGCTCACGATACGATATATATCAATATTCATCTTACGATACATTTACGTCATTTTCTTAAAGATTTTAAAGGGACAAAGTGATTTTGGTGACATCTTGTGAGTGTTCCAATGACTTTGTTTTAATTTATTGAACTGAAAGCATCAATTCCACATTATATGGCTGACAGGCAGCTTGCAAATGCTGGACAAAATGAATAAAAGATTTGTTGAGAAAAATAGTTTCATTTATTTAAACTGTGCAAATAGTTGCTTGTAAGCTTTTAAAGGTGGGACACGGAGGTTTTGAAAGAAGCTTAGAATATCGATACCCGCGGCTGAAAAATCGTTACTCTCTGGGGAATTAAAATATCGATATATATCGCAGAATCGATAAAATCGCTCAGCTCTGGTATTGTCTGTAAAAAGTTTTCTTTTTCTTGGAAGTCGTAAGCTGCTATTCCTTCACAAGGAAACTTTCCAAAGACGTCTGTTTCTTACTTATTTTGCTAGCTGGGTTTAATTTTGGCGTTCAAGTGACCGAGATGAAACCAAGAGAATCCGGTCATTTTTCAAAATAAAAGATTTTTCAAAATAAAAGCTCGTTCAGACTTATATAATAAATAAAACTTAAATAGCTAATTTTTTCTTGCGCGACCCGGTGCCGGTCCGAGGCCCAGGGGTTGGAGACCACTGGCATCAGCTCAGATGATCCGTACCGAGGAAATCACTTGTTTCTTTTTTATTTTCTGCACAGGAGAGCAGGATAAAAGTCTAGATGTGTGAAGTCAGTGCTTCTACAGTCAAGCTGCCGTACGCTTTCTCTCCTTTTAAACACATTCCTCCTTTCTCATAAAGGTGTTGACACTCTTTTACGACCTGGCGCTGAGACTGAGCCAGCAGCTGCCACGCTTCGCTTGTTTTGGTATCATCCTCGTCTCCACCATCAACAACTGCTGCTCTGTGTTTTTTCTCCTGGTTGCATAAGCGGCAGCAGAAGGGAAGGCTCTGTGAGTGCGTTCGGACGCAGCGCTCGTACTTGTGTGTGTGTGTGTGTGTGTGTGTGACAGCATGAGTCAAGGTCTGATGACTCATGACATCAGACTTGGCCGGGAGTTTCCATCTGTTTACTCGGAGCCAGACACTTTCCTCAGGTTGGACACCGACGGATTAAAACCACCCTGAAACCACCGGGGCTGCTGCTGCTGCTGCTGCTGCTTTCCCACCCAGACTCTCCTGCACCTTTACGACAGACGTGCACACGCCTCCCCCGTCCAGCAGCTTCTGAGCCATGATTCAGCCCGTCTGACACCAGTTGTGTGTTGTTTGTGAGAAGCAGAAGTGAGGCGGAGGAAAGTGCAGGACTCTCGACCCACAGCTTTCTGTGGGTTCAAGAAACCTGAAACGAGGTTAAAACGGACTACGTTTATTCAAATACAGTGATTCCTCGCCAATTCGCGCTTTAAGTTCCATGGTTTTAGTTATTCGCGGATTTTTTAGAAATATATAATATTTGAAAAAAATCACGGAAACATCACAGGATGTTGGGCACGTTCTCTCACAGTGAAGAAATGTTGTGAGCCAGCCTGGCCCTTTAAGAAGGTAGCCTTATGGGTAATGTAGTGTGTGTGTCGTGGGATGGCAGAATGAAAACGGGGTTAGATGAAAAGTGTAGTGAGCATCAACAGCAGCCCAGCGTGTATAGATTTATATTCTCTGTTAACTGACAGGAGCCCAACAATACAACCTGTGTGATGTTACAAGTTCCTGCAGTGCCAGAATAAAGTTCCCGTTCCATGCAGAGAAAACTGGACTTTTTCTTTTGTTGTTGTTAGCGTGTTAGCCGCTAAGTACAAGCCAAAAATAGCACAATACCAGTGGTTTCTTTACTACGGTTCAGAGACCAGAGGCTGTGAAGGAAACAGAAAGACCACAGTTGAGCCTTTGTCTTGTTTCGCTGCAGTGTCTCGCTAATCTTTTGCGGTTTTTAAACATATTTTAAACACATTATTTAGGCCCGGGGGGCTCCGGCTCCAGTTCGCGGATTTTGATTTTTGCGGGGGGGTGCCGGTCCCTTATTAACCATGAAAAATAAGGGATCTAGGCATTTGCCGATTGTGCTAGTAAAAGTAGCATATTATGCTAGTGGCAGTGCTCGTTTTTTGCCCAAATTATGCTCGCTTTTCAAAATTATGCTACTTTTTTTAAAAATAATTCTGTGCACAAACTTCACAACTCACAAGACAAGTTTGAAAATGTATTTTTTTAACTCTGGCCTGACGTTCTGGGCCCGGTTGTTCAAAACCTGGGTAACTTTATCCAGTGGTTAGGCCTATACGGCGGATAAATCTGCTATCCAACGGATAGTAGCGGCCGGCATTTTGAAACGAGCACTGGGAGAAAGACTAAGGAGTCTGGGAATGAGACACAGACTTTGGGTTCCGTTTCACAGAATTCCCGCGGTATCTCAACACAACTAAAAAGCAATTGCAAAATAGGAGTGGAACCAACTGTTAATAGTAATCTATCGTTTTTAGTAGCTGAGATCTTCGTTTTCTTGAATTATTCTAAAATTGTGCTATTAAGACAAGAAAATATATGGATAATGCTAGCAGTGCTAACTTTTGGAAAAAGGGCAAAAATTATGCTCAATTCCTCAGATTATGCCAAAAATTATGCTAGCACAATCGGCAAGAGCCTAAAGGGATCACTGTACTTCACATTTTAGTAACGCTGGCCGTTACCAGCTGTCTTTTGTAGCCACCCGTTTGGAGATGTGCTTCCTTCCCGCTAACACCTGGGACATGTTGTGTATTTTTATAAGAGTTTAAGGAGGGCAGATGAAATAGAGGCGTAGGTTCTCTGAAAATAAGCAGTAGCGCTAAAATAAGCAGAGTATTCATCTGGAGGAACAAACTCCTCAAAGTTGTTTGACTACAAGTGGAGCCGGGAGCTGAAGCTAGCTGCCAAAACGGCGTTTGGTTTGGGGGGGGTTGAAGGGTGCTGACCGACCACAGCTGCTGCTCACTGCTCTGGCAGAGCCGCCCGAAGCCACAGCGCTGGTGACGAACAGCCGCGGTGCCTCCGACAGAGCTCTGAAACGGTCAACGGACAGATTAGATCAGAAGGAGTGCAGGTTAACGTGAGCTAAGCTGGGCTAAAATAGCTAGCTTGTTGTACTGGAGGAATGAAATGGCTACCAGGCTTGTTCGGTCCACCCATTTACCCAGTTCTGGACCAGCTATGGCGCGCCGGAGTCAGCTCTTGTCCAGACGGCGTCCCCCGTAGGCAGAATACCATTGGTGATGTCATATGGGGCTTGTCCAGTTCTTTTTATACAGTCTATGGGTCAGACCTGCAGCTCACTGGTTATCCGATGGATCGGAGATCATTTTCTTGGCCAAACGTGTCAAACCAGCCACTGAGCGAGCGTCACGCACGTCACGGTGATGTCATCAGGTAAACAAACAAAAGGTTGAAACATAAACAAGGCACCTCAGTCTGTTCTCTCTTTGGCAACTCTGTAGACCTTTAACGAGCACAACGACGCCCTGAAGGAAATTGAAAAACCACATGTCCTATTTCAAGCATTATTAAAGTACGACAGAACGAAACTCATCGAGTTATCTAACAGATTTCTCTCCTACGTCTGTAATCCTGTTGATAAATCAAATAACTGTGAGTCCAGACTGGCGCAGAAGAGACTGTTCCTTCTTTTCCTCCGCTGCCATTCCTGCTTTAAAATTAATGAATAACTAAAAAAGAAAAAAAAAAATCCCAGACGGGCTCACGGCTCTGATAAAGACCATGATTCATGTAAAAGACAAACACTGCATCTTGGCTCACAGGCGATCTCAAGTGGCTGCTCCAACGAAGAGGAGGAGAAGAAAAAAACACACCGGAGGAGGACTTGATGTCCAGTGAGTTAACTGTTTACAGGGATCTGCGCCTGCATGTGCAGATAAAAGTCTACAGCGACACACACTTTGGTTTTTGCAAATTTTGCTGCTTTAAGTGTCCTTAGACCATATGTGTGTGTGTGTGTGTGTGTAGAACTTATGTCAGCATTTTAATGAGCTTAGAGAATTAATGTTTATGTTGTTAAGCCCTGACCAAGACCTGATCAAGACCTGATAAAGCTCTGATTGAGCCTCAACCAAACCCCGACCAAGCTCCAATCAGGACCTGATCAAGCACTGATCAAGCTCCAATCAAGACCTGATCAAGATCCAATCAAGACCTGATCAAGATCCAATCAAGACCTGATCAAGACCTGATCAAGACCTGATTAAGTTCCAATCAAGACCTGATCAAGCTCCAATCAAGACCTGATCAAGATCCAATCAAGACCTGATCAAGACCTGATCAAGACCTGATTAAGTTCCAATCAAGACCTGATCAAGCTCCAATCAAGACCTGATCAAGATCCAATCAGGACCTGATCAAGATCCAATCAAGACCTGATCAAGACCTGATCAAGATCCAATCAGGACCTGATCAAACCCTGACCAAGACCTGATTAAGTTCCAATCAAGCCCTGACCAAGACCTGATTGAGTTCCAATCAAGACCTGATCAAGCTCCAATCAAGACCTGACCAAGACCTGATCAAGTTCCAATCAAGACCTGATCAAGTTCCAATCAAGACCTGACCAAGACCTGATCAAGTTCCAAGCAAGCCCTGACCAAGACCTGATTAAGTTCCAATCAAGACCTGACCAAGACCTGATCAAGTTCCAATCAAGACCTGACCAAGACCTGATCAAGTTCCAATCAAGACCTGACCAAGACCTGATCAAGTTCCAATCAAGACCTGACCAAGACCTGATCAAGTTCCAAGCAAGCCCTGACCAAGACCTGATTAAGTTCCAATCAAGACCTGACCAAGACCTGATCAAGTTACAGTCAAGCCCTGACCAAGACCTGATTAAGTTCTAATCAAGCCCTGACCAAGACCTGATTAAGTTCCAATCAAGACCTGATCAAGCCCTGACCAAGACCTGATTAAGTTCCAGTCAAGCCCTGACCAAGACCTGATCAAGCCCCGACCAAGACCTGATCAAGCTCCAATTAGGACCTGATTAAGCCCCAACCAAGACCTGATTAAGCTCCGATCAAGCTGTGACCAAGCTCCAACCACTTCCCAGGGACCCCGAGGCCATGGTCAGTTAGCCAAGCATCGGCTGGTTGGTGATTCTTCTGGTAGTAAAATGAGATCTGGATTGACAGATTTGACTGAAATTAATGTAAAAAAGATCTCACTTTAAACAAATTTTCTCTTTTCTTTCTGTATGTTTGCAGGCCAGAGTTTCCTGAGTTTCATGCTGACCTGCAGTTCCCTCCTCTGTCCATCCCAGCGTTTACCTCCACCTGTGTGTGTAGATGTGTTCGGGATGTCAGCTGGCGTGGTGACCGGTGATCTAGTTCTCTGACCATCTCACCTCAGTGCTGCTACCTGCATCTGTTTATGTTTATGTGGTCATTGTATTTAGTTATTTCTGTGCTCTCCTCTCTCTGTCCTCCATCCTCTCTCTGTCCTGTCTCTCCTCTCTTTTTCTTTCTTTAGCCGGCTGGTCTTCATCAGGAAGGTTCCCCCATATGATCCAGGTCCTGTTCAAGGTTTCCTCCTCGGTTCCTCCAAGGTTTTTTCTTGCCACTTTTTGGCTTAAAGGTTTTTTTTTCTCCCACTGTGGGAGTTTTTTTTACCTGCCATTATTCTTGATTTGGATTTAATATTATAATTTTAGTTAACTATATTTGCTCGGGGGTCATGATCTGGGTCTCTGTAAAGCTTCTAGAGACATTTGACATTGTAACAGACGCTATATAAATAAAACTGAATTGAACTGAATGATGCTACCAACCACTGCCTTCAGTGGAACAAAAGCACTAAAAATTGCAAAAGTACGCACGGTCCGGAGGCTTGGAAACTTCTGCTGTACCAGTTTAGAAAATAAAAATCACCAGCCGTTAACATGTTGGAAAACCCCTCATTTCAGATCGATCGGCATCAGTGACCACAGGGGAGGTTCACGCCCACGCGCTCCTCAACCGCCACAACACAAACACGGTGGCGGCGCGCCCTCCTGACCTGGACGCCCCCCGGCGGTTTCACCTCTGACCTGCTTGAGTGGATTTCCTCCGGGCCTTCTTGATGTCCTCCTCGATTTTGTTGCTGAGTTTGATCTCCAGCTGCTGAGACTTCAGCTCCAGCTCTTTCTGCCGGTCGGCCAGAGCTTTACGGGCCTGAAGGAGACGAGACCCCGACGTCAGAGGCCAGACGAGAGGAAAGAACATTATATCTCAGCCTGCTTCAGGCTGAGATGTTTGCTTCTGGTCAGCAGGAGCTCTGAGCTCGGTTTACCTTCTCCACCGCCGCGTAGCGACCCACCGAGCTGCTTCCTCAGGTCGCTGATGTGATGGTCTAACCTCTTCATGTCCTTCTTGAAGTTCTCCCTGAACGTCAGCAAAGGGTTTCTCCACTTCGCTCTGAAGCTGTGCAGAAAAAAAAAAACAAAAACAAGACAGAGATCAGCGCCATCGGACGAATTTCAGTCTGTATCTGTTTTTTTTAAAGCCGACTTGACTTCCAGAGGAACTAATGAAACGTGATTTGGTCCAAGAATCACGTCACAGTCCGTCTCCACGTGTTTCTACGGCTGGTTCTAGTGGGGCGGAGTCAGCCTCTCATCTCAACTCCGCCCTCCGCGGGGCGCACGTATTTTGAAACGAACGCTAAAACGACGCGTCACCCACCTCAGAGGTGCAAAACACGTGGAGTTCCTCAGGGTCTTATTCTCGGACCCCTGTTATTCAACCCTTTACATGCCTCTCCTGGGTCAAATCACACACGACAGCTGACGACAACCAACTCAGCCGTTTCCATTTTCAGCGTACTGTGACATCACAGAAGGTACAGCAAGAAGAAGCAACGCGTTCCTGCTCTGACCCGAGTTTGTGATGTCACAGTAAGCTGAAAATGGAAACTGCTCACCCGTCCCAAAGCGGAGCGACTGGGGTCGTGTTGGAGCTTTGACCCAAAAGTGTTCGGCCATGTTGCTGCATGACCTCATCTCCCAGAAGCCCGAGCTGTCGCGCAGACGTTTGACTCTAGAAGGTTCCACCACAGCGCTGCAGCGTCCCCCGTCCCGTCTTATCTGGCCGTAGGACATCCGTTTTAAGTTCCTGAGTTCCTGAGGTCTGGTGGTTTGTTTCGATGCAGTTCACCAACTCCAACAACCGAGGCTGCTGAAATTGATTTACACGATGCACCAAAGACCCAAAAAGTCGTAAGTTTCCCGTCGTCGCAGAAGAAAATGGCCTTACACAGTTTTTTTTATAACCTCTCAGCATGTCTTCCGTCCAGATGTGCGCACTGGACACCATAAATCCGGGCTCGGAGAGCAGCCTGGCGCGCACGTTGCGTTTCTCCCGCCACAACTTAATTACGATACGTCTGGGTTAACAAATCAATTCAACTCCTCTCTGCACGTGTGATGAAGAAAACCCTCTCCGTTCCCTTCAGCTGCTTTTTCTCCACGATGGCGTCATCGTCTCACAATGAGCCAATCAGGAGGAGAGACGCTCTGAATTGACAGTCAGACAGTTAATTTGCTTCCTTTTTCCTGATTACCGAGAGAGTTTCAAGTCGACGCGCCAGCCTCCGGCTCCGGTGAGGCCGCGTCGGCGTTGAGCGCTAGCGGCGAGCGCGCCGCCGGTCGTGCGGACGCGTCGTCCCAGCTGTCGGCGATGAATGAGAGCTGCATTCAGGAAGCTCACATTCTTCCTTTCTCCTCCAAGAAGCGGGAAGAATGGCGCACATCTGTACATCTCTGGAGCATAACATCACTGACAGCCCCCCCCGTCCAGCTGTATGTTAGGCTTTTTTTATTTTTTAATTTCCCCCTTTCCCCACCGCCTCTTCATCTTCATTTCATTCAACATGCGAAGAAAAGTAACAGCCTCATTTTTCCCTCATTTGTGACTTGAATGCTGGATTTTTTTTTTATGTCTTTAGGTTCTTTCGCTCAGTTTTTGGAGGTTTTTTTGTTGTTTTTTTGTTACTTATTCAGACCGTCCTGGTGTTTGTGATTACCAGTGCGCTGCTGCAGGCACATTTATGGGATAAATGACACATTCCAGTTGACTGGCCACGTTTCCTGAATTTATTTTTATTGTTACTTCCACCAAGGAGATTATGTTTCTGTCTGTCTGTGTACAAGATAACTCAAAAAATTGAGGATGGATTTGGATGAAATTTTCAGGAGTGGTCAGAAATGTGAAAAGGAAGAACTGATTTCATTTTAGGTGTGATCCGGAAGAAATCCTGGATTCTGGATCACTTTCAAATTTTTGATAACATTGTGGCCAATGGTGCCGAAAATTTTCTTTCTCAATATCTCCGTTAATTATTGCCCAAAACTCATGAAATTGACTCAGAGATTGACAATGGGAACTTCTATCAAATTTCAAAGGCTGATCCGTATTTGTTCCAGAATGCGGATTTTATCGCAATCTATAAATTGCTATATGGGGGAATTGTTGCGCTTGGCGGAGGTGTGCTTTTCTAGTTAATCATAATATTTAAATAAAAGAAAAATCAGAGTAAAAAAATATTGGATTTTTAAAAAAACCCTAACCCACGACTGGTTTACAAAAGTAACCAGCAACAGCAAACGGGCCAAACACGGTGCTCACCGGATCACACGGAGAAAGAGAAGGTTTTTCAGTGACGATCAAAGTAAGACAATATCGTCGTGGCGCTCGATCAGTACGGACGGGGATTACAAACTGCATCGTGTGCAACCTTTAAGGCAGTGGTTCTCAACTGGTGGGTCGCGACCCAAAAGTGGGTCGCAGACCCGTTTTCAGTGGGTCTGTGGGTCTTTGCCTGGGGAAAGAAATGCTTAAAAAAAAAAACAAAAAAAAAAAACGTGTCATTCATCCTCCTTAACAGTAGATGGCGATAATGTCCTGTAATGCGAGTTGACACCCGCCAGTTTACACCATAGAAGAAGACCTGCAAAGTTTGTTTCCATATGTTGAGCAGGTGAAACACAGATACAACGAAGAATATATGAGATATGGATTTTCTTATCTTGAAGTTAAAGGTCAGTGATGGTTATTCAGCTAAAACTATATATTTTGAGTTCTTTTTGAAACTACTGCTCAGTGGTTGGACTGTTTTATTTCATGTTTGTTCATGTTGAGTCTGTTAAAAAAAGGCTGAAGTTACTGAAGTGAAGTGTTTTGGAGTTAAATAAAATGCAGCTAATTGAGCATCAAAGGGAATATTTCCCACTTGAAGTCATTTTGGTTTTTACTGTTTTGTTTCACCAATAAACTTATTTTTTTTGTGTTGGCATTCTGTGATATTCTATTTTACTCTCTCAGATTCAAACTGCACGATCTTTTCATTCAATAAATTTGAGAAGTTGGAAATGTTCCTTGATTTGGGTCACGGCTGGTCATTAAGGGTGATGGTGGGTCCTGAAGCCAGACCAGTTGAGAACCACTGCTTTAAGGGACACGAGAAAAGAACCAAGTTGGCCTCCTTCATCAAATTCTTTCTCTAAAGATCCAGACGGGTTCCTCTGGGTTCCGGCACCATCTGGACACCATTAGATAGACATACAGCCAAGCATGTGACGCAGGCGGAGCAACCACCAGACCGGGGCTGTAAACATTACACAACATCACACTGGTTCGCCGGATGTCCCAGAGTCTGCCACCGCACCATCCAGATGTGAAACGGCTGGATCCAGGAGCTGGTGACTGATGATGATGAGATCATCCATGTTGGCTGAACACGATCACCTCCGTTCATGCCGAGTCACGGAAAGAAACTGATACATCACTTTGCATCTTTATCTGTCACGACTGCGTCATCAAAATGTCCAGGTGGCGCTCAGGCCCCTCCCCCTCTGTCCTCCGATGTCAAAAAAGGTTTTATATTGGCAATATTGTAAAATCAACAACTTTACAGCAAAAGACTGTTATATTATGACATAAAGTTGGAGTTAAATGGAATTCACAGTTTTTAGACATTAAGTTGTAACTTTGTCAAAAAGCTGCAATTTTAGGAAAATCAACATTAAAAAGCCACGAAATTAAATTAAAGACTCACGACATCACAACAAAAATCCTGCCGTGCAGTTCTACGATAAAAAATTGGGATGTTAGCAAAATTTAGGATTTTACGACGAGCGTTTCCTCTTCACGAAAAAAAGTCGCAACGTTACAAAATTAACGGTTTTAAGGCAAAAAAATGGTTTTAGGTTACAAGGTTGCAATGATACAAAATTCACCGTTTTGCTTCATCAAGTCTTATTTTATGTCAGAATGTTACAATTTTGCACAAAGTTGCAACATTAATTCAAAAAGTGGAGATTTCTGCGAAATTTGCCGCTTTGCGGCAAAATGTGGCGTTTAAACGAGAAAAGCTTCGTCATTTACGGCAAGAAGTCTTGAGCTTGTGAAAATTTCAAATTCATGACAAAATGTTGCTTAAAAAAAACCAAATAAACCAAGAAAAAGTGATTTTTCCTAAATAAATCAGATGAGTTAAATGGAATTCACAGTTTTTAGACATTAAGTTGTAACTTTGTCAAAAAGCTGCAATTTTAGGAAAATCAACATTAAAAAGCCCCGATATTAAATTAAAGAGTCACGACATCACAACAAAATCCTGCCATGCAGCTCTACGATAAAAAGTTGGGATGTTTAGGATTTCACAACAAGCATTTGCTCTTCATGACAAAAAGTCGCAACGTTACAAAATTAACGGTTTTAAGGCAAAAAACTGGTTTTAGGATACAAGGTTGCAATGATACAAAATTCACCGTTTTACTTCATCAAGTCGTTATTTTGTGTCAGAATGTTACAATTTTGCACAAAGTTGCAACATTAACTCAAAAAGTGGAGATTTCTGTGAAATTTGCAGCTTTGCGGCAAAATGTCGCGTTTAAACGAGAAAAGCTTCGGCTTTTACTATGGAGCCCAGTTTGGGTCATAATTCAATGAATAAATGAGTCTATTATTATGAAATTCAGGTGTTTATTATTATGAAATACATATCCATTATTATGAAATCGAGTTTTCCCGAAATTCGTGCTACGTTTCTTAGTCGATGTCAACTTGATTTTGACAGCATGGCGACCGGAGAAAGATCCTTTTCTGACTTACTCTGAGAGGTAGCCAACAGGCTCGATGCTAGTCCCCCACCAACTGAATGGAGAAGGATCAGCCAATGAGCGTGCAGGTCAACCACTGGCCCCGCCCACTGGCAAAATGTCATTATTATGTAAAAGTTCATTCTTATGATAAACGAAGCAATTATGTAAAAACTCATTCTTAGATAAAAAAGACATTCTGAAATAAACTATTATGTATTAAACTAAGATTAAATAATAATAAATATATATTTCATAATAATGGGAAATATTTCATAATAATGGGAAATATTTCATAATAATGGATACGTATTTCATAATAATAAACGCCTGTATTTCATAATAATAGACTCATTTATTCATTGAATTATGACCCAAATGGGGCTCCATAATTTACGCCAAGAAGTCATGAGCTTGTAAAAAGTTCAAATTCATGACAAAATGTTGCTTAAAAAAAAAAACAAAAAAAACAAAAAAGAAAAAGTGATTTTTCCTAAATAAATCAGATGAGTATCTGCTGCTGTAGAAATAAATGACTAATTACGTTCGGTAGGGATATCATATATCAGTATTTTAGCCCTGACATCATTGGGCTCATTTGGTGCCTTTCTACTGGGGGGGGGGGGTCATTACCTTTGAAGAGAACTTCAGGTGAACCTCGGCCTCGTCTGCCAGACTCTTCTTCAGCTGGGCCCAGGCCTCCCCCAGAGTCCTGAGGACGGATGAAAATGTACGTCTTTAGTGTCTCGGCCAGAACAGGACCACACACACGCATACGTGCACACACATACGTGCATGCACACACACACACATGCACAGGTGTCTTCCCTCAGCTACAGGACCAGACTCCTTCAGTTTTGAAGTTGCTCATCTCTTCTTCTCCTTCAGCCGGACATTTGATGTCAGAAAGAGAAAGAATCTGAACGGCGGAAAGCCTCTCTGCTTCTCTTCCAGACCGTAAAACCATCACCCAGGAGGCAGATGGTTAAAAGGCCCGAAGCTCCGGGGCCGACGGTCGTCACGGGTAAGCGGGTCACTTCAAAGCCTCGCTCTGGATGGAAGACATGTGTGGAATTCCCTCACACTGACATCCAAAACAACCGTCCGAGTCGAGTCTGGCACCTGCGAGGGCTCTCCGACATCCTCGGACTGTTTCACAGCTGACGACCGGCGGTTTGTTAATCCGCCAAAATGAAAGGAAGCACGTGGTGAAGATTTCAGCTGTTGAGTCGCTGCCTGGAGTCTGTCTCCAACGTGGAGCCTTTCCTGTGCAAACAGCACGAATGTTGAATTTCTCAGGATCTATCAATAAAATCCTTCTGCTGCAGGGCTGCAACCAGAGCAGCAACCTGCTGATAAGAAGGATCGAACCATCAGCTGACCGCTAAGACCGCTGCAGCATCAGTTTTATACCGTAGATGAGCCGAGACCAACATGTCTGGCTGCTACACGGCGAATCTGGTTGTATTTGTTCAGGGCGCAGAGAGTTTATCCTCCAAACCAAACAAAAAGTGATTGTTTTGACTGCTTGACTGTTCACATGTAGACAACTCTTCGTTCTTTCTCCCCTCCATGTTTATTCTTGAGGGTGGCATTTGGAAGTTTCTTAAACCCGATTTGTCAAAATCAGCACTCCAAAAAGGATATTTTGAATATAGCTGAAGTCCGAGGCCCGGTTTCTGTGACAGAACGGCGGATGCTACAACCCGACCCGGACCATGATGCCCTCGAACGGAGCTCAAACCTGGACCAGGGACACTGATCCTCGACTGCTCTTCATTATCATTAGTCTGACCGAATCAGTCTTACACCTGGCCTTCAGATGCAAAGATACATAATAATAATCATTACAGCTAATTTGTTCTTTAAGTTCCGCGGTCTTAGTTATTCGCAGATTTCTTTCAGAAATATATAATAAAAAAAAAAAAAAAAAAAAAAATCAAGAAAAAAATCGCGTAAACATCGCAGGATGTTGTGTGCGTTCTCTCGCAGCAAAGAAATGTTGTGAGCCAGCCTGGCCCCTTTAAGAAGGTGGCCTTATGGGTAATGTAGTGTGTGTGTCGTGGGAGGGCAGAATGAAAACGAAGTTAGATGAAAGATCAGTTTGTTTACTACGGTTCAGAGACCAGAGGCTGTGAAGGTAACAGAAAGACCACAGTTGAGCCTTTGTCTCGTTCTGCTGCAGTGTCTCGCTACTTTTTTGCGTTTTTTTAAACATATTTTAAACACATTATTTAGGCTAGGGGGACTCCGGTTCCAGTTCACGCATTGTGATTTTCGCGGGGGGGGCGCCGATCCCCATTAACCAGGAAAAATAAGGGATCTAGGCATTTGCCGATTGTGCTAGTAAAAGTGGCATATTATGCTAGTGGCAGTGCTCGTTTTTTTGCCCAAATTATGTTCAAATTATGCTCGCTTTTCAAAATTATGCTACTTTTTAAAAAAATTATTCTGTGAACAAACTTAACAACTCACAAGACAAGTTTGAAAATGTATTTTATTAACCCTGGCCTGACGTTCTGGGCCCGGTTGTTCAAAACCTGGGTAACTTTTTCCGGCGGTTGGGCCTATACGGCGGATAAATCTGCTATCCAGCGGATAGTAGCGGCCGCCATTTTGAAACGAGCACTGGGAGAAAGACTAGGGGGGCTCCGGCTCCAACTCGTGGATTTTGATTCTCTCGGGGGGCGCCGGTCCCCATTAACCACGAAAAATAAGGGATCACTGTATTTCCCTGACACGTGGAGTTCCTCAGGGTCTGATTCTCGGGCCGCTGTTATTAAACCCTTTACATGCCTCTCCTGCGTCAAATCAAACACGACAGCTGACAACAACCAACTCTGTTGCCAAGTCAGGACTCGCTCTGTCGGTGCTCGGAGCGAGCGAAAAGCTGGACGAAATCAAGCTTCATTCGTCTCTTCATCCTGCTGCCGTCTGGCTGCTGCACGGTGAATCTGGTTGTATTTGTTCAGGGCGCATTTTTAAAGTTTATCCTCCAAACCAAACAGGGACACTGTGATCCTCGACTGCTCTTCATTATCATTAGTCTGACTGAATCAGTCTCCACCTGGCCCTCAGATGCAAAGATACATAATAATAATCGTTACAGTGATCTCTCGCTAATTCGTGCTTTAAGTTCCGCTTTCTTTTTCAGAAATATATAATTAAAAAAAAAAAAAAATCAAGAAAAAAATTGCTGAAACATCGCAGGATGTTGTGCGCGTTCTCTCGCAGCAAAGAAATGTTGTGAGCCAGCCTGGCCCCTTTAAGAAGGTGGCCTTATGGGTAATGTAGTGTGTGTGTCCTGGGACGGTAGAATGAAAACGAGGTTAGATGAAAGATCAGTTTGTTTACTACGGTTCAGAGACCAGAGGCTGTGAAGGAAACAGAAAGACCACAGTTGAGCCTTTGTCTTGTTTCGCTGCAGTGTCTCGCTACTTTTTTGCGTTTTTTAAACATATTTTAAACACATTATTTAGGCTAGGGGGGCTACGGCTCCAGTTCACGCATTTTGATTTTCGCGGGGGGCACCGATCCCCATTAACCACGAAAAATAAGGGATCTAAGCATTTGCCGATTGTGCTAGTAAAAGTGGCATATTATGCTAGTGGCAGTGCTCGTTTTTTTGCCCAAATTATGTTCAAATTATGCTCGCTTTTCAAAATTATGCTACTTTTTAAAAAAATTATTCTGTGAACAAACTTAACAACTCACAAGACAAGTTTGAAAATGTATTTTATTAACCCTGGCCTGACGTTCTGGGCCCGGTTGTTCAAAACCTGGGTAACTTTTTCCGGCGGTTGGGCCTATACGGCGGATAAATCTGCTATCCAGCGGATAGTAGCGGCCGCCATTTTGAAACGAGCACTGGGAGAAAGACTAGGGGGGCTCCGGCTCCAACTCGTGAATTTTGATTCTCTCGGGGGGCGCCGGTCCCCATTAACCACGAAAAATAAGGGATCACTGTATTTCCCTGACACGTGGAGTTCCTCAGGGTCTGATTCTCGGGCCGCTGTTATTAAACCCTTTACATGCCTCTCCTGCGTCAAATCAAACACGACAGCTGACAACAACCAACTCTGTTGCCAAGTCAGGACTCGCTCTGTCGGTGCTCGGAGCGAGCGAAAAGCTGGACGAAATCAAGCTTCATTCGTCTCTTCATCCTGCTGCCGTCTGGCTGCTGCACGGTGAATCTGGTTGTATTTGTTCAGGGCGCATTTTTAAAGTTTATCCTCCAAACCAAACAGGGACACTGTGATCCTCGACTGCTCTTCATTATCATTAGTCTGACTGAATCAGTCTTCACTTGGCCCTCAGATGCAAAGATACATAATAATAATCATTATTTCCCTGACACGTGGAGTTCCACAGGGTCTGATTCTCGGACCGCTGTTATTTAACCCTTTACACGCCTCTCCTGGGTCAAATCACACAAGACAGCTGATGACAACCAACTCTGTTGCCGAGTCACAAGACTCGCTCCGTCAGTGCTTCGGAGCAATAAGAAATCTTGGGGTTTTAATTCACATGTTACTCGCACTGCAAAGGTGGAATCCGTCGTCTCCTGCAGCGTTACAGCCGACCATCGACAGGCTGGATTTCATGGAATATTCATCCGCTGCCGTGCGCTCCCCCTCATTCAACACGTGACCCAGAGCAGGGTTGGTAGCTATCAAAAAGAAAAAAAAAAAACGCTGCTGCATACCTCCCGGCTACATCTCCACAAAACAAATGGTAAATTCAGGAATAAATAGACGGGCCGGGTCTGGGCTGCGGCCGGTCAGATGGTCTGAAAAACCGAGCAACAAAACAGCGATTGTCCTGCCGGACAACAGAGCCGGCCTGACCGACAGCATAATGAAAGTACTGTGCTGCACTTTTGTGGGTGTGGGCAGGCTGAGCCGACTGGCATAATCTGGATTCTATACGAGGCCCGGCCCGGCCCACCTTCTGTCAACCGTGTTAGTGCGAGGAGGAGTGATCCGCATACGGTAAACACCGCGGGGGAAGATAAGCCCCGAAACCTTCGCACGCTCACTCATTCGCGGTTCTTTTCTCCGTGGTGAGAAAGTGAAGCTCGCTGGTCTGTCGCTGCACGTGAACTGGGAGAGTTTTCCTGTGAAAGGTGGACTCAGTTGCCGCGCAGCATCGCAGCCTCCTCGAGGAATTTCTTAATAAGACGTGCTAAATGACGGCGCCCTGGGCACCTCGGCGGCTCCTCGGCTTCAGCAGGTCGCGTCCAGCTCGGCTTCCTGTTGCTTTTCAAGTTCCCTTCTCCGTTTGGTGAGCTCAGACAAAGAGATGTCCTCAGCGTGATCTCCTGTCAGAGCGGCTGCAGGGTTTCCTCTAAACCCCCCCCCCTCCTCCCCGTCCTGACCCAGCTCCCCAGCCCCCCAGCCCCCAACGACTCCAGGGTGCGCCCCTTCTTACGAGCAGCAGATCAAAGCAGCCGGTGATTTACAGGAAGGGCCGCCGTGTTTCAAAGCATCTCCTGACAGGCCCGGCGGACCCAGAACCGCGGTGGGACGTCTCCGCTGGTCGGCCGCTCCGCTGCTTTTACCGCCGAGCTGTCTGCCGTCCGGCTAATTGGTTTAGAAATTCGACATTAGTGCAAATCGACGTGAAGCCGAGGCGCTCGACGAGAAGGATTATGTTACTCCTAAAACACATGTTGCTGTTTAATCCACGGGAAATAAAACGCAATTAGATCCTCTGGAAAATGCAGAGCCATCAGCCGGCAGCAGAGAGAGAGCTGGACATCTGCACGTCTAAGTTAGCATCCGCGTCTCTGTGATGCAACGGTGCTAACGGACGTCGCTTTTCCGGCGGACGGATGAGACGGTCCTCAACCCCGGCGCTCGTTTCAGCAGTGACATCTGAACGCCTGAGTGTGGAGGGACGCGCTTCGTCATAGCAACGAAAGGTTGACATCAGTTAGCGTCGCAAAACGGCTAAACGGCTAAAACGGATGCTTTCGTGACCTCTAAGGTCAAGTCAAGAGTCAAGATGCCTTTTATTGTCATTGAGCCAGCCTCCCAGCTAGAGGTGATATCACGATATCTTTTTTCTCCTTTTTTCGTCAAATAGATGGTTGAGCATCAATATCTAGTTTAGCCACCAGGGGGCGACCAGTCCAACTCGGTTTCAAAGTCCACTGGTCGTAGGTTCCTGGGCAGCTAATTACTTAGTCAAAGCCAACATTCAGAACCTATAACCGATGTAGTCTTGCCCATGTAAATTAGGGGTATTGGCAAGGACCTTGCAATACATATGGATAATAATCATGATACGATATTATCACAATATCGTGGTGTCACGATATATTGCGATATTCTACTAGTTAATTTAGTTAATTTTAAAATTAAAAGTAGAGATGGAAAAATCAAGTTCCTGTATATGTTCATCAGATGATATTGATCATTCAGAGGACAAATTGAGTCAAAACTATTTGTTTCAAAAACAACCTATTTATTGTTTATTATTAGTGTTTTTGCACATTAAAATTTTAAAACAATTTAAATTTGAAAATTAAACAATTTTCCTAAAAAATCGATATTGGGAGCTGAAAAATCGATATTATATTGGGCGGCCAAAAATCGCAATATATCGCCGAATCGATTTTTTTTTTTTCACACCCCTACTCCCAGCACAACGAAATGTTATTCCAGCCAGGTAGCTAGCTTGTCATTCGATGAGGAAAGTCTCTCTCACACTGCGTCCTGCTCACAGATTATAAAAAAACAAACTCAGACAACAACATGCTAAGACTTGACGCGGTAGTCTGAGTGAACCCTGATCTGGAGCGCAATCATCCGACTCAGGCCGCTGTTTTTAAATAATCAGCATCAGCCAACACCAGAGAGCATCTAGGGGTGAACACCTGTGATGGTCACCTGGTGACAGTCCTGGACAACCCCTAGAGGGTCTGCAGGAGGGAGGAGGATGGTAGAAAGAAAACTGGACCAACACATGGTCAACAGAAGGATGGATGTACGGATGAAACTGGCCCGGGGGAAAACCCAATCTGGTCCAGCTCCTCCCAGCTAGGGTTGCCAACCGTCCCTTAAAAAACGGAATCGTCCCGTATTTATAAACTAAAGTACGCGTCCCGTATTACTGTGAGAGTCAAAAAATTGTCATAAAATGCCAATGGAAAATGAATAATAGGGCGCTTTATATGAAAACTTGCGGTAAACTTGTCCAAGGCCTTCTCCTGCTCTGTGACCAATGAGCTGACAGCATTTTCAAACACGAGTATGACGATACAGAATACGCTCATCTTATTGGTCGAGGTACTGTCGCTTGCAGAGAAGATACCGGAAGACAACAAAGCAGCATGCGACTAGCTGCCGTAAAACCCCATTGAAGAAGAAGCAGCATGCGTGACAGTGATACAGACGCCGACTCTACCTTACGGGACGTACTCCTCCGAGAAAAAAAGAGAGAAGGATGCAAAAGTACAGAGAGGAGTGGGAAAAAGATAACACCTGGGTGGAAAAAGTGCGTGATAACGTTTATAAAGCGCACTGCACACCAGGAAGGGTGAAGGCAATCAGGTCGGCCGGCCCTGCCAATGAGGTGTCCCTTATTTATTTTTCAGGGAGTTAGCAACCCTAGCACGACTCACTTCCATTCAGTTCTTCCAACACTCCGCCCACAGCTAACGCGGCACCAAACTAAACCGCCGAGCTGCAAAAACCACCGGACCGGACCGGCCGCCCTCCTCCATCAGACCCGTCGACGTTTCCACGTTTTCCTTCAAGGATGTATGGATGGATTATTCTCACTCCTGTAACTGCCACAAAATGATAAAACATGCTGAAAATGGCATAATTCTGTTCTCGGTGATCTATGGGGCCCTTCATAGTTGGAAGTGTTTGTGATTAGTTTTCCGCTGCTGGCAACATGTTTTTCTGTGTGTGTGTTCGTGTGTGTGTGTGCGTGTGTGTGTGTGTGTGTGTGTGTTCGTGTGTGTGTGTGTGTGCGTCTCACCCTTCTTCCTGGCCGGCCAGAGGGATCTGGGAGAGCTTGGAGAGGTTCTTGGCGTACTCTTCTTCTATCTTTATCCTGAGAGGGAAGTAGAAAGTGAGATTAGCACACAGCTTTTGTGCAACTCAGTTTCCGTCTGCATTTCCCTCGTTGCGCAACGCGATGATGCGCATGAATGGGCAGGAAAAAATAAAAAAATAAACAAGGATCATGGTTTGTTTTACAATAGACGTGTGGTTTTCATGGCAACTTTAGAATGAAAGAAAGAAAGAAGGGAGGTGACGGGTTAGTTACCTTTCTCGTACGAACTCGGCCATCTCTTTCTGCATCTGTTTACTCTTAAGCTGCTTCTGCAGCAGAACCTCGAACCCGGAGATGTGGCCGTTGCCCTGAGGATCCTTCCTGTCGGCCTGCAACACGAGCAGAGAGGACAGATGGGAGACAACAGACACGTGAGGACATTAAAAAACAACAACAACAATGAAGTAAAAACGGCATAATGAGGACAGAAGTGTAACGTCGCAGGTTTATTTCTGTTGTTTCTTTTCGTCCAGTCGCAACAACACAGATTCTGGGTCCTCTGCAAAAAAGAGTGGTGGCTCTCAAGCTCCGCCCCCTTTGCCCTCCGACCTGACAAGAACAAGAACGACCGCTGAGCAGCTGTTTCGCCGTCAAAATTACGAAAGTCTTACGTCAAAGGAATCACAATTTTAGAGCAAAGATTTATGACAATTTTAAGACAACAACAAAAAAAATCTGTATTTTTGCCTAATTTAAGATTTAACGTCAAAAATTAGCTTTTTACGACAAAGATTTGCAATACTGCAAAATTCATGATTTTTTTTTTGTCGTAATTTTAAGTCAAATTTTTGAAAAATATTTAACCACTAAAGGTTGCACTATTAAGTTAAAAAGCCGTGATTTTTTTAACAAAGATTTGTTGGGTGCAATTTTACGAAAGTTGTAATTTATACAGCAAAAAAATGCAATTTTATCAATTTCACAATTTGATGACAAAGTTTTGATTTTAGTGGTAGTTTTATGTTCAAAAGTTGCGATTTTGCAAAAGTAAAATGTAAAATGTGTAAATTTTAGGCAAAATGTGACAATAGAACATCTGGAATTTGCTGTAGGGACAGGTATGGATGACATAAAAGTCTCGTTTTATGTCTTTTTGTGCCATTATTGCAACAGAAGTTGCAGTAATACAAAATCCACAATTTTTGCAGAAAAAAAGTCTCGACTTTAACGTTGCAATTTCACTAAATTCAGGATTTCCCAACACACCGCGTGGGAGGCTGCGGTTCGAGTCCCAGCTGCGTCAGGAAAGACATCCGGTGTAAAATTTGTGCCACATCAGTCATGCGGATTATTCCACTGTGGTGACGCCAAAACAGGAAGCAGCCAAAGAGGAAACTTTTAATTTTTATATCAGATCATAAAGAGACGATGCACTTTTCTCTTGGTTTGAGCTCCTGCTCCCCAAAAAAACGTCCGTGAACGACCGGATGATAGGAAGCGGTGACGCCTCAGCGTCTTCACGCCGTCGCTGTGGCTCAGCTCTGCATGTTTGACTCTCCAACTGCAGCAGGCAGTAAACCGGTGACTTAGATCCATGAAAACAAATTAGACATAGAGCTCATCAACTTCCAGCGGACTGAAACTCAGCCAGCTGGCTCACTGCGCTGCAGCTGGGTACATGCTCGCCACCATCATCATCATCATCATCATCATCATCATCATCCCTCCCGTGCTGAGTGCTGGATCTTATCGAAGCCGGAGTCGATCGTCAGTTTGCAGATAAGTGTGGAGCTGCGTTGAGGGATGAAAAGAATCCGGTGCCGATTTTGTCCTCATGGCCTTGCAGGGACGTTCAGGTGGTGATTTATTCGTCTTTCTTTTGGTGAAAACCATTTTCTCTCACTTTATTTGATCTCCAAAGCAGGTTGGTTTTAACTCAAAAATCCCATGAAAGTGCTTCCTCGAGTTCGCTAGCGGCGCCCTAAAATGTGCGTACCACTAGTATCCATCGGAAACCCATCGACGGAGAACGTTTGGCTTCGACGCAGCTTCAAACTCCTGTCAGTTGAAATGTAAACTGCTATTTTAACATGAAAAAACTCCTTTGTGGTGCTTTAAGTGCCGTTTGTGAGCGAAGCTAACCGATTACAGATCTTTGACTCGCACCTTCGCCCGATATAAACTGAAATTCCTCTACGTTAACTGAAGTATTCAACAATGTTCTGCGCTGTAGGAGAGGGAAATATTAACTAGTAACTTAGGAAACCTAACGATGAAGCTGATTTGAAACCCTTCCTTCGCCACTGCATGCAGGTGTCTGCCTTACACCGACGCTTCGATTTAATGATGACGTTCCTCCGTCTGTGGACTCGTTCCTCCATTAGGGGACTCGTTCCTCCATCAGGGGACTTGAAAGTGCTTCCCCGGGGTTTGCTAGCGGCGACCTAAAACGCACGTAACAAACCGTCGCCACAGGCGACGGTTTGTTACGTGCGTTACGTGCGGTCCACGTTGCAGGTCCACGTTGACGTAACCTAACCCTAACTAAAATTCCTCTACGTTAACTGAAGTATCCAACAACGTTCTGCGCGGTAGGAGAGGGAAATATTAACTAGTAACTTAGGAAACCTAACGATGAAGTTGATTTCAAACCCTTCCTTCGCCACTGCATGGAATCTTCAATTTAATGATGACATTCCTCCGGCTGTGGACTCTTTCCTCTGTCAGGAGACTCGTTCCTCTGTCTGTGGACTCGTTCCTCCATCAGGGGACTCGTTCCTCCGGCTGTGGACTCGTACCTCCATCGGGGAACTCGTTCCTCCACCAGGGGGCCCGTTCCTCCATCGGTGGACTGGTTCCTCCATCGGTGGACTGGTTCCTCCATCGGTGGACTGGTTCCTCCATCGGCGGACTTGTTCCTCCATCGGCGGACTCGTTCCTCCATCGGGGGACTCGTTCCTCCATCGGTGGACTCGTTCCTCCATCGGGGAACTCGTTCCTCCGCCAGGGGACTCGTTCCTCCATCGGTGGACTCGTTCCTCCATCGGGGAACTCGTTCCTCCGCCAGGGGACTCGTTCCTCCATCGGGGAACTCGTTCCTCCGCCAGGGGACTCGTTCCTCCATCGGTGGACTCGTTCCTCCATCGGGGAACTCGTTCCTCCGCCAGGGGACTCGTTCCTCCATCGGGGAACTCGTTCCTCCGCCAGGGGACTCGTTCCTCCATCGGGGAACTCGTTCCTCCGCCAGGGGACTCGTTCCTCCATCGGTGGACTCGTTCCTCCATCGGGGAACTCGTTCCTCCGCCAGGGGACTCGTTCCTCCATCGGGGAACTCGTTCCTCCGCCAGGGGACTCGTTCCCCCATCGGTGGACTCGTTCCTCCATCGGGGAACTCGTTCCTCCGCCAGGGGACTCGTTCCTCCATCGGTGGACTCGTTCCTCCATCGGGGAACTCGTTCCTCCGCCAGGGGACCCGTTCCTCCATCTGTGGACCCGTTCCTCCATCGGGGGACTCGTTCCTCCATCAGGGGACTCATTCCTCCGTCTGTGGACTCGTTCCTCCATTAGGGGACTCATTCCTCCGTCTGTGGACTCGTTCCTCCATTAGGGGACTTGAAAGTGCTTCCCCGGGTTTGCTAGCGGCGCCCTAAAACACGTGTAACAAACCGTCGCTGCAACGTCCGGTCCACGTTGACTTAATCACAGATGGAAACCCATCGACGGAGAACGTTTGGCTTCGACGCAGCTTCAAACTCCTCTCAGGTGACACTGAAACTGCTATTTTAACGTAAAGAAACTACTTTGTGCTGCGCTAAGTGCCGTTTGTAAGAGAAGCTAACCGGTCACAGATCTTTGACTCGCACCTTCGCCCGATATAAACTGAAATTCCTCTTCATTAAATGAAGTATTCAACGCCATTCTGCGCTGTAGGAGAGGGAAATATCAAACCTCCTGGTTTTAAACCACTTTAGTGACTTTTCTCAAGGATTTGCTGCATTTCTATCTCTTTAACAGAATAAACTTACCCAGAAATAGTCGCAGTAGCTCCATTCGCTCGGCTTCAGCAGCTGCTGCTCCGGCATGCAGGCCACTGAGGGGAACGTCACACAGTTGATCTGCAGGACAGAGAAAAAGACCCATGAAGCACCGTCGCTGCCTCACGCCCGTCATGCCCAGGTCTCTGCTGGCAGCCTGCACGCCGTTGCTTTGGCAACACAGTCTCATCTCCGCGGTACCACAGAGAACCGGGCAAACAAAAGAAAACATTTTCAGTCGATGCAATGTTGCTGCGTCCTTGGGGACGGGACCGTCGGGACGCAGCGCTCCACGTTTGCCGAGAGCAATCAGGAGAATGGATACCCAAATATTGGCTTTAATTATCTCTGCGCGGTTAATTGTTAGCAGAGGGGATGTCGGATGAGTTAGCTAGAAGCCTCCCTGCTGTGAAGCAATCAGGGATGACGCCCAAGAGGACGGCGCGTAACACTTTGGCGCCAAGTGCTTTCGTGGCCTCTCTTTGAACTTCTGCACCAGTAACGTCTGACTCTGCACACGCAGGCGCCAGGTAACAATCAGATCCCACAGCTGTGCTGATAAATGACGGCCTCCACGTTTAGCAGAACTACGCCGCCAGTTTGCTCCACCTGTGTGGAGCCTCGTTCCGCCTTCCCGTGCCGATGGCGCAGCGTTTCGCTTTCCGCTGCCATCACAGCCACGGTTTGCCCTGGGAGGTAGTAACGGAGGCGTAACATTAGTGATGTGTGAACTGACAGCGATGGAGGGTGCGACGGCTGCAAACCCAGTGCAGAGATTAGAATCAGTCTGCCGTGGGGGCGGAGAAAGACGATGCAAAACTAAACCAAGCAAAACCTAATACAGCAAAAAATTAGTTAACGCGTTATTATCACGTTAACGCATTAATTTATTAACGCTGACATTTATTTTATCGCACGTTAATGCATGTTGCTCACATGCTTTTGTTTTGAAAAGTCTGTTACTGGCTGCTGCGAAACCGGAAGATAATTGGCAGGTAAACAAGGAAAAGCCAAAACAGACATAGAGAACGGTAAAAATCTGTCAACTTTTCAGTTCAGGTAGCAACTCAGGCAGCAATATTAACAATTCCGTCTAAAAAGAATAAAATTCTGGACTGCAACAAAACATTCTCGTCATTCCTCCATGTTCCATCAGATCTGCTCCATGTGTTCACTGTCCTGCTGTTCTCTAGCTGGTTACTGCAGTGCAGCTCCATCTAGTGGCACAGATGTGTAATGACAACAGAAAGTCCAGTCCTCCATTATAAAACAAATTCAGTTCTGTGGCCCGTTTTTTAATTTTTGATCCAAGTCTAATATTGAAATATTAAAAAAACAGTTGTTTTTTTTTCGTTTTTTTTGTGTTAGATTAAAAAAACGAAAAATGTAATAATGAGATTTATACTAAATATGTGTTACTGACAAGTGCTGATGTTAAAAGTGTTAAAAGTGACACTTTAGTTCATATGGCAGCAGAACATTTAAATAAAAACGCTTTTTACACTACTTTTGAATTCATTATTTGATTTTGCATATACAATGGGATTAATCGTGATTAATCAGGGAAATCATGCGATTTATCGCGAATAAAAATTTTAATCATTGTCCAGCCCTACAAAAAATGAATAAAAATTAGCCAGTACAGGCCAATTTCTTTTTTTTTTCTCTCTCTCTCTTATTCATTTGTTCATGAAGAGTGAACATACAGAGATATACTAGCCAATAACTGATAGCTGATCATCTGATCATCCCTTCTTTCTGGACCACGCTGCTTTGCTCTACAGGCCTGAAAGCCGTCTGGGTGGCGACAGACCAACGCACCTCCAACTGACTTTGGTGAAATGTTAAGGATGCAAACAAAAGCAGCCTCATCTTCTGCCACATTTACTCCTCAGGAGGGAAACGGCCTTCAGGGGAGACTCGGAGTCATCAGTGGAGCCATAGCGTCTTCCTCGTCTTTGAACGGCTCCGATGATGTCTTTTCCAGAGTCAATATTCCGATTAAAACAGCATGAAGAGGCGTCTATTTCAAGCCCCCGTTGGCTTAAGAGGCTTATAATTAGTTTGAGGGAAGGACTTCCCATTTAATCACTGCAGAGGTCCAGAGGTTGACAGTTGTCAGCGCTTTAAACTGACCTCCGCTTCCTCTGGCAAATATGAGCTTCTAATGGTCTCCAATGAGACGTCCAAACACACACACACACACACACACACACACACACACACACACACACACACACACTCAAACACTGTCAGGAGTAAAGGAGGACATTGGAGATGTCATGTGACTCGTTTCTTTAAAAGCTCATGTCCGGTCAAAAACTCTTTCGTTTGTTATCAGCTGAATCGTTTTAGATAAAGTTTTAGTAAAGAAAACTAGTTACTAATGAAAGTTAACGACAAAGTTAATTTCAAACCCTTCCTTCGCCGCTGCATGAAAGTATCACACTTCGATTTAATGATGAACGATCCCATAGCATAAACAGAAACTACACGTATATTGATCAGTCATCAAATGTATTCACATAGGCCTTTTGTTGTCAATTTTTATTAAAGGAAAATACCGTAGTTTTCAGACTATAAGTTGCACCGGAGTATTAGTCACATCTGTCGTGAAAAAATATGTCGTGAAGAGGGAAAATATATAATCAAGTCTCATAGTTGATGAGCAGCAGCTGTTCAAGGACCCGTCTGTGGACTCGTTCCTTCAACTGTGGACTCCCTCCTCCATCTGTGGACTCGTTCTTTCATCTGTGGACTCGTTCCTCCATCTGTGGACTCGCTCCTCCAGCTGTGGACTCGCTCCTCCATCTGTGGACTCGTTCCTCCATCTGTGGACTCGCTCCTCCATCTGTGGACTCGCTCCTCCATCTGTGGACTCGTTCCTCCATCTGTGGACTCGTTCCTCCATCTGTGGACTCGTTCCTCCATCTGTGGACTCGTTCCTTCATCTGTGGACTCGTTCCTTCATCTGTGGACTCGTTCCTCCATCTGTGGACTCGTTCCTCCATCTGTGGACTCGTTCCTCCAGCTGTGGACTCGTTCCTCCATCTGTGGACTCGTTCCTCCCTCTGTGGACTCGTTCCTCCATCTGTGGACTCGTTCCTCCATCTGTGGACTCGCTCCTCCATCTGTGGACTCGTTCCTCCATCTGTGGACTCGTCCTCCATCTGTGGACTCGTTCCTCCATCTGTGGACTCGCTCCTCCATCTGTGGACTCGTTCCTCCATCTGTGGACTCGTTCCTCCAGCTGTGGACTCGCTCCTCCAGCTGTGGACTCGCTCCTCCATCTGTGGACTCGCTCCTCCATCTGTGGACTCGCTCCTCCATTGTGGACTCGTTCCTCCATCTGTGGACTCGTTCCTCCATCTGTGGACTCGTTCCTCCAGCTGTGGACTCGTTCCTCCAGCTGTGGACTAGTTCCTCCAGCTGTGGACTCGCTCCTCCAGCTGTGGACTCGCTCCTCCATCTGTGGACTCGCTCCTCCATCTGTGGACTCGCTCCTCCATTGTGGACTCGTTCCTCCATCTGTGGACTCGTTCCTCCAGCTGTGGACTCGTTCCTCCAGCTGTGGACTTGTTCCTCCAGCTGTGGACTCGTTCCTCCATCTGTGGACTCCGTTCCTTCATCTGTGGACTCGTTCCTTCATCTGTGGACTCGTTCCTTCAACTGTGGACTCGTTCCTCCATCTGTGGACTCGTTCCTCCATCTGTGGACTCGTTCCTCCATCTGTGGACTCGTTCCTCCATCTGTGGACTCGCTCCTCCATTGTGGACTCGTTCCTCCATCTGTGGACTCGCTCCTCCATTGTGGACTCGTTCCTCCATCTGTGGACTCGTTCCTCCAGCTGTGGACTCGTTCCTCCAGCTGTGGACTCCGTTCCTTCATCTGTGGACTCGTTCCTTCATCTGTGGACTCGCTCCTCCATCTGTGGACTCGTTCCTCCATCTGTGGACTCGTTCCTCCATCTGTGGACTCGTTCCTCATCTGTGGACTCTCGTTCCTTCATCTGTGGACTCGTTCCTTCATCTGTGGACTCGTTCCTTCATCTGTGGACTCGTTCCTCCATCTGTGGACTCGTTCCTCCATCTGTGGACTCGTTCCTCCATCTGTGGACTCGTTCCTCCATCTGTGGACTCGTTCCTCCTGTGGACTCCGTTCCTTCATCTGTGGACTCGTTCCTTCATCTGTGGACTCGTTCCTTCATCTGTGGACTCGTTCCTCCATCTGTGGACTCGTTCCTCCATCTGTGGACTCGTTCCTCCATGTGGACTCGTTCCTCCATCTGTGGACTCGTTCCTCCATCTGTGGACTCGTTCCTCATCTGTGACTCGTTCCTCCATCTGTGGACTCGTTCCTCCATCTGTGACTCGTTCCTCCCTGTGGACTCGTTCCTCCAGCTGTGGACTCGTTCCTCCATCTGTGGACTCGTTCCTCATCTGTGGACTCCGTTCCATCTGTGGACTCGTTCCTCCGTGGACTCGTTCTGTGGGACTCGTTCCTCATCTGTGGACTCGTTCCTTCCATCTGTGGACTCGTTCCTCCATCTGTGGACTCGTTCCTCCATCTGTGGACTCGTTCCTCCATCTGTGGACTCCGTTCCTTTATCTGTGGACTCGTTTCTTTCATCTGTGGACTCGTTCCTTCATCTGTGGACTCGTTCCTCCATCTGTGGACTCGTTCCTCCATCTGTGGACTCGTTCCTCTGTGGAATCGTTCCTTCATCTGTGGACTCGTTCCTCCATCTGTGGACTCGTTCCTTCCATCTGTGGACTCGTTCCTCCATCTGTGGACTCGTTCCTCCATCTGTGGACTCGTTCCTCCATCTGTGGACTCGTTCCTCCAGCTGTGGACTCGTTCCTCCATCTGTGGACTCCGTTCCTTTATCTGTGGACTCGTTCCTCCATCTGTGGACTCGTTCCTTCATCTGTGGACTCGTTCCTCCAGCTGTGGACTCGTTCCTCCAGCTGTGGACTCCGTTCCTTTATCTGTGGACTCGTTCTTTCATCTGTGGACTCGTTCCTTCATCTGTGGACTCGTTCCTCCTCCATCTGTGGACTCGTTCCTTCATCTGTGGACTCGTTCTTTCATCTGTGGACTCGTTCCTCCTCCATCTGTGGACTCGTTCCTTCATCTGTGGACTCGTTCCTCCATCTGTGGACTCGTTCCTCCATCTGTGGACTCCGTTCCTTTATCTGTGGACTCGTTCTTTCATCTGTGGACTCGTTCCTTCATCTGTGGACTCGTTCCTCCATCTGTGGACTCGTTCCTCCATCTGTGGACTCGTTCCTCCATCTGTGGACTCGTTCCTCCATCTGTGGACTCGTCTCTCCATCTCTGTCCATCTTTCAGTCCGTGGTTCTCCTTCTCTGATTGGTTCATAGCCGTCAGAGGTTCCTCTGCTTTTCTTCAATCTCTCCAGTTTCTCATCTCTCCAAACCTTCTGCTGCTCCGTTATTGTTTTCAGCTGCAGATTTTATCATCTTCAGTTTAAATTCTGCAGTAGAGCTTTTTCTTTTTGGTGTCATATTTGTGTTCTTTTAGTCTTTATGGTTTACTCTTGTAAGTTTTTCAGTCGCAGTGTTCAGTTTTCGTAAGTGTAGACGATGTCCTTCTGTTGTCATGGATGACATGGAGGAAATTTTTCGCAGGACCAGCCAAACTACTTAAAAAAAAGCACGACTCATAGTCCGGAAAATACGGTATTTATCTTTTGACTGTCTGATTTAACCCAGAAATACAAATGTGAGCTAATATTTTAGCTACTTACTGCGGTTTGATATGAAACAAAGCGGTTGCGTCCAGTCAACATCTGACATCGATCACCAGCTCCAACCAGACACCTTCTACCACGAAAACCGTGGAATTTTCTCCACTAGGTGGCAGCACCAGTCACAACACACCTCATTCGACGCTTTTTGTAGACGCGACCCCTTCCGGTAGAGAAAGCAGCGAGCCGAAACAAGCGATCCACATCAGTCATTTTGTACCTTTCAACTAGGGATGCGCGCGATTAGTCGTCTAAACAATTAAACGTCCGCCCACTTTCTAGTCGGCACCAGAAATATTAGTCGTTTAAACCAATTTGTGTTTTATTCATGTACAAGGCAGCTTAACTGTCATACAGCCGCCCGCCACTAGTCGGGGCTACAGAGCCGTCAGACAGCAGTCCTCATCTCCACAGCAATGCTCGAGTAGACTGGAGTTTTAAAACGGCACGGTGGGAAGATAGTCTCGCTAAACCAGCGCGTTTTGGCCGAACTTTAATCTAGAAAATGAAAACAAGGTAGTATGTAGACTGTGTCAGAAACAACTGGCATACAATCACTCGACTGGAGCAATGCGCAACCACATTCGACTCAAGCATTTGGATGTTAATCTGCACGAGACGACGGCTGCTGATGCTAGCGGTGCTAGCCACACTCAGGCCGATTTGACATTGTTTACCCGGAGACGTGTTCTCCCATACTTTTTTTTAGACTAGTCGACTAGTCTTAATTAAAACTTTTGTTTAGTCGACAGGAACATCCCTACTTTCAACAACCATCATGCACCACTGCGGTGCGTGAATCACGCTGCTCCAAAGCAGAGAAGCTACGCATCTATCCCTTCATGGCGGACGTTACGCAGGTCAAGCGGCATCAAGATTTCTCTGCAGAGAAGATGGAAGGTTCTGTTTCAGCGTGAGAGGAACCTCACAAGAAACTCAAGGCTTTGTTCCCGTCGTATCCACGACTACTGGAATAACTGGACGCCACCGGACAGGTGCACATCTGCAAAGCTTCAGATGAGCAGGAGCGGTCCGTTCAGGATGAATCAGGATCATGTTTCAAAGCAAAAACATCAATTTAAGCGGTAAAAGAGTCAGATGAAGGTCAGCTGAACTTTAGAGAACTATACCGTGTTGCTGGTTATCTCATGTTTGCTGACGACCATCTGCTCACCAACACCATCACCCTGGTTGCTAAGGAAGCTAAGGAGGCTTGTTTTTAAATGTAACGTGAAAGACAACAGCAACCGTGATCCATGACCTCCTCCAAGGTTCTCTGGTGTTTGCCAAACAATGATGCAGTGGCTTGATAACTCAGGAGAAATCATCTGGACGCAGGACAAACATGATGTCACCATGTGTTTCCAGAGAACGCTCTTCTCTGGAAAGATCAGACGGCACAAACAAGAGACGACCGACTGTCAAACTTCACCGTCGGTGAAACGTTTCGCCTCCAACTCAGTCAGAAGTTTGGAGTTTGGCTACTCACCGTCACCGTGGTCTCCTTGTTCTGCTTCCTGGTGGGCGACGACGACCCCGGGCTCTGCAGGGAGAAGAAGGACGCCCCGTTAAAACGCCCGTCCTCTGCGTCGGACATGACTGCTCGGCACCGCCGCTCCAACGCGCGGCCACGCTGTTGTTCCCCCCCGGCCGCTGGCGCTGGCGGCGTCGTCTGAGCGGCGGGCTCTGCTGCTGCCGCTCGTGTTTGTGAGAGTGTGCGTTGCTGCGCAGCGTGGTGTGTGTGTGTGTGTGTGGGGGGGGGTGGGGGGGGGGGGGGGGGGGGGGGATAGTTCTGCAGAGCAAAGCAAAGCTCGGTCTGCTTTTCTCTCTTTGTGTGTGTGTTTGAGCTTTAGAGCTGGATGAAACCAGTCTGGAGTGAATATATGACAGACAGAGATATTATTATTTTGCAGAAAGAACTGGAAAAAAAAAAAGAAAAGAAAAAAAAAATGTCCACCTGGATTTAACAAACCAACTTGCATAAGAGACTCTGATTTGAAAACTAGTGCAGTAGTGGACATCGCTCCCACCTGAGCTTCCCACCGGCCACACCCCCAAACAGTTTGAATCCTAGACGAACCCCTTAAATGAGACGCTGTCGTCTTCGAGTGATTCCTGATTGGCTGGATCTCTGGAAGTTGTTACGCATCTTCTGATTGGTCAGACGTCCGCGAGGTTTCAGGAGGGGGCGGGGTTTAGGACAGGTGCAGGTAGGAAACGCTGAGCTCCAGACCAACAAACAGAACTTGGAGACAGTACCGGCGTTTTCAGAAGTGACAGGTCCAGAAATCCAGCCAAAATCACTGGGGGGGGGGGTGCTTTTAAAGCAACTGTTTTAAACGTGATACATTCGATTAACACGTTTAACGTGTTTCTCTTTCTATAACCAAAATCACATCACCTCTCGAATGCACTTCCTTGCACAGAAGACGCGGCATGAAATATCTGCATTAATGAACAGAAGTGGCTTTAGCTTTTATTTCATAAGAGGAGCGCGTGCCAGCGCTGCCTTCTCGACTGGATTCGTCAGACTATGAGTTTAACCGAAGGCTTTAAAACCACGTGAATCCCCTCAGCCTGCGCCTTATATGGTGGACCCTGGGCGGGGTTTACGCTGACTAACGACCTTCGTCATGACTGACATACACAGAGTTTTACAGTTTTACATCAGATCTGCTCCATGTGTTCACTGTCCTGCTGTTCTCTAGCTGGTTACTGCAGTGCGGCTCCATCTAGTGGCTCAGATGTGTAATGACAACAGAAAGTCCAGCCCTCGATTATAAAACTAGTCCTGTGGCCCGTTTTTTTTATTTCATATTTTTGAATCTGGAGCAGATTTTTTTTGGTAAGGGCGGTGATTTACATGCAAGTCTACTCACAGATTTAAGAAGATTTCATGAATGAGACCCGCAGTGTTCATGTTGCACAGAAATACAACAAAACCTCTTTGAGCTTATGACAACGTCTAAGGTGAGAACTACCGTATCGACCGGAATATTGGACAACTCTGATTATAAGACGCCTATTTTTCAAATATCATTTTGGGAAAATACAAATATGATGAAGGCAATAAGGTTATTCATAAAACAACATTTTATTTTACAGTTTTGATGGAAAAAATAACATTCTGCTGTCTTGTTAAACATTTTAATGATTTCATACTTGCGTGTCAGATTTCCATGTTATTTAAGATGAAGGTATGGTGCTATTTAATCAACTGTGTTTTCTTAAAATCTGAGAATATGACTGAATAAGCTACAACCATGTAGTTCAATAACTGCAAAACTATTGATGTTATTCATAAATAATTCAGTCTGTAAAACACTAATTCTGGACTCGAGTCGGCTGCGCGGTTCCTCCATTCTTACTGGTTACCTCGGTGCAGGCTCCATCTAGTGGCGCAGATGTGTAATTACAACAGAAAAGTCTAGTCTTCAATTATAAGACGACCCCCATTTTTAAGAATATGATTTCTAGAATAAAATATCGTCCTATAGTCGGGCCAATATGGTAATTATTGAGATTCTTTGGATGAATAATTCCTGGTCCTCTTCCATAAAAAAAAAAAAAGTTACTTTGTTCAGACGGGTCAAATTCTTGATCCGAGTCAAGTGACAACTATTAAACTAACCGTTGCTGACACAGTTAAACCTGGAGAATTATTGGTGAACCATCTTCCAATGCAGGTGAAATACATCCACAGAAAGTCAACAACAGAACTAACGGCAGTGTTTAATAGTGTTTTTGGGACGAAAGTGTGATGCAGCATTAAGGGAACCACTTATCAGCGAGAGAAATCGAGGATTTGCCCGAGAGCATAAAAATTATGCTTTGGAGCAACGGAGAATACGATATTAAAAAAAAAAATAAACGAAAAAAATAAAAACGACGCTGTACATGCATGAATGTGTGATGCAGAAAAGCAGGGTGAGAGGACACAGTGATCCTGTGGGTGGATCCGGTATAATTTCATCCCAACTTCCTGTCTAATTATGATCCAGAGAGCAGATAGTGTAGTAGGAGGGATTAATCAGCTTTAAGCGCCGCCAGCCTCTCCGTTAATAAGGAGAGGGAAAGAGAGAGGCGGTTTGATCACGTGAAATGTGGATAATTACATCATGATGTATCTGGAATTACCTTTTTTTTTTTTTGTTTTCACTATAAAGATCGTGTGTGAGCTGATCTGTTCACAGTTTAAACTGTAACGGGGCACATTTTCACCCTTTATTCTAAATAAGGGATGTAATGATATAAAAAATTTGATATCGCGATTATCGTGACCAAATTATCACGGTTTACAATATTATCGCAGTATTCGTCACTGCTGTACAAATGTCCAAAAAACACATACATTTAAATAATTTTACAAAATGTTGTGATTTTCTTGTCATACTAAAACATCAGAAGCCAAAAATCAAAATTAAACTTTCACATTAAAAGGTCAAACAACTGGCAGAGAAAGAGGTTTTATTTTAAATGAACAAAATAAATAACAGGAACAAAGCTTATTTGTCTGGTGCAAATTTTAAATAAACACTTTAACAACCATAGTAGGTCAAAATATGCAAACAATTACCAGGAACAAAAATTAAAGTGCAAGTTCAAATGAAAAAAACTTTGGACTTTAAGCTGAACCTTAAATACGTACAAATGTGTAAATAAAGAAACAGTTGTTTAGGAGCCAAATATGTTGTTATGAATTGTAGTTCACTCTGTGTGTCTGTGGGTGTCGCTGTGTTGTTACCTGAGGGTCAGGTATAAGAGGTAGCTGCCTGTTATTGGTTAGGTGTTTGACCCGGAAGGGCAAAAGGTTTTTGACCGCTGTGGTGCTAACTGCCGGCGTTATGGTTGTTGGATCAGTTAATGGAATAAATTAATATTTTAACTGCATCAGAAGAACATCGTTCCGGTCATTTTTCGATCAACACGCAACAGTAACGTTTACGAAATGCGAGTTAACGAAGCGCATCGACCAGGTTACTCTTGGTCAAACATCTCAGTAGCTTGAAGCATTAGCCTTAGCTCCTTCAAGCTCCTTGTGCAAATTACAATAAAATGTAAACAAGTGCTCTGCAGACAGGATAACTGTCCTCCACCAGTTGTCCTACTGCATTCTTAAAAATAACAAAACAAAATATGCCCAGTCCTCGGATTTCGTCATTTTAGTGGGTTGGTAAATATCCTGTGTGCTATCACCACTTTCTGCCATGCTAACAAGCTACATATTCACTAGGGGTGAGTATTGGCAAGGACCTCGCAATACGACATGTATCATGATTGACACTTGGGTCACAATACAATATTATCACAATATCGCGATATCACGATATATTACAATATTCTACCCATTATCAAAATTAAAAGTATAGATGAAAAATCAAGTTGCTGTATATGTTCATCAGATGATATTGATCATTCAGAGGACAAATTGAGTCAAAACTATTTGCTTCAAAACAACCTATTTATTGTTTATTATTAGTGTTTTCCCACATTTAAGTGAATGAATTTTCCTGAAAAAAAATCGACATTAGGACCTGAAAAATCTATATTATATCGGTTGGCCGAAAATCGCGATATATCGCCAAATCGATTTTTTTCCACACCCCTAATATTCCCGTGAGACACAGTCGCTAGTCTCTCGCAGACTTGAATGAGGCTGATATTACATATCCCGGTAATAGACCGTGATAATGAGATGAAGTCAAACATAAACGGTAATCGTTATCGCGTAAGATTTTAACCGCGCTTTACCGTAATACCGGTAACATCCCTAATATATATATATATATATATATATATATATATATATATATATAGTTCAAAACAACAGTTCGCCTCATACAGTAACTGAATGGAACATTTTAATGCAGTTGTCTCTTTTGGTTTTATTACCCACTTAAAACAAAAAAGAAAAAAGAAAGAAAGAAGGAGGAGAACATGTGTAGTATGTTATCGAACAGCAGAATCAGACAGCGTTACCTGGGGCTCAGCGCTGTTCGTCCTGACCAGACTGTTGTGTGAATACTCCACATGATGTAACGGGCTGCCGCTGGAGTGAAATCCGTTCACTGGAGACACAAATGAGACAAATGAGGCGGATGACAACAGAAGGAAGTCTGACGGTCGATACTGACGTGAGAAAAAGCTGGGATTACGTTCTTTTAATAAGATGAACTCGATAATGTGACACCGGCTCTGCTAAAAATCGATGGCTGAGTTGGAGTGGACGGTTTTAATTAAATGTTCTGATGCTCAGGTGAGCTCACCAGCTTCAATATTCACGTAGATTAAAATGTGTCCAACCTGCTGTCATTACTCTGCAGGCATTAGATCCAACTGTAAAGTTATTGAGCAGAAACGATTCCCAGGATATTAGTTAAAGCCAAGCAGCTGCTTGTTCCTGCATATGAACAAGGCTGCTGGGAAAAAAACGTTTTTGTTTATTGGTCCGGCCGGAACGAGTGAACCTGAGACCAGCCGGCCTCGACCTGACGCTTTATGTGCAACCACCGACCAAAAACATGCATCACCGCTCCTGTTTTCCCTCAGATTTCAGTTTTGACTAGGGGTGTGAAAAAAAATCTATTTGGCGATATATCGCAATATTCGGCCGCCCGATATAATATGGATTTTTCAGCTCCTAATATCGATTTTTTTAGGAAAATTCATTAATTCACTTAAATGTGCAAAAACACTAATAATAAACAATAAATAGGTTGTTTGAAGTAAATAGTTTTGACTCAATTTGTCCTCTGAATGATCAATATCATCTGATTTTTCCTCTCTATTTTTAATTTTGCTGTTAACTGGGTAGAATATCGCAATATATCGCGCTATCGCAATAATATAATATAATATCGCGACCCAAGTATCACAATACATATCATATTGCGAGGTCCTTGCCAATACTCACCCCTAGTTTTGACTGGAATGGGAAAAGCGTCGCAAATTTGAGGGTCCTCCCGTCTATTTGCTGTAGCGCTAACGGCTTCGTGACATCGACGACTGTTTTCTTCACCTCCACCAATCTGAAGTGGCGCCGTTATTTCCTTGGCCGATAAGAGTCAACGCCTGAATACGACTTTCATCCACGATCCGACTGCTTTTCCCTCAGCTCTATGGGTGAGTATTGGCAAGGACCTCGCAATACGATATGTATCATGATACTTGGGTCACGATACGATATCACGATATATTGCGATATTCTACCCAGTTAATATCAAAATTAAAAGTAAAGATGAAAAATCAAGTTGCTGTAAACAAACTATTTATTGTTTAATATTAGTGTTTTTGCACATTTAAGTAACCATTACAACATATTGACGATATCGATATTAGGAGCTGAAAAATCGATATTATATTGGGTGGCCAAAATCGCAACATATTGCCAAATCGATTTTTTTTTTCACACCCCTAGTCAGCTCCTGATTTTTTTTTCTCTCAGTCTGGGTATTGAACGTGGTTCACGCGTAGTGTTTTCTGCATTTACGTAAAGTAAACCTCCCTCGGGCATGTTGCGTTGAGTTTTTCGCCCTGAGGATTAGACGTCTTCCTCCTTCCTCAGCTCTAACTTTTAAACTCCGGTACCCTTGGAAACCCCAGATCTTTTGCAACACTTGGTGTCCAATTACCTTGTTGAAAGGTTTTCTAAATCTTTCCTTTTGTCTCAGCTGACAGCTCTCTTGTTAGCTACACGTTCCCCTGTCAGTCAGCCAGGTGCAACACCTTGTTAAGGTTTGCAGGAGCCTCTCTTACCGCTGCTTCACACAAAAGCCCTTTTTTAAAAACACTTTCAGCAACACGGCAGGAGGGGAAAATGTGACCATTCAAACAGGCCTTTAAATATTAAATGACCGCCAGCCGACATTCAGACTCGTCGTGCTAAATGGGATCCTGAAGAACATCCATCCTCCTCTTCTCCGTGAAGCTGGTTGATCCTGTAACTGTCTAGTTCTTCATCCGAACTGCTCACAGAGCGGCAGCACCTTTGATCAGGAGCCAGGTGGCGACTCTCGGCTGAAATGCGGCTGCACGTATTAAAACACGTCCAGCTCTCTCGCCCCTGAACCAGGAGAATCCTTTACAGGGATGATGACCGGTCCAAGCGCCTGCAACTGCACCTGCGAGCTCCTGGTCGTCTTATCGCCGGCGTAGATGGACCAGTTCTTCTCGTTCTTCCTACGAGTCGCTCCGCGGTCGGCCGTCTTTGCCGGGAGTGTCGTCCTGGTTATCAGGCTTTGATGGAGGCTGGAAGTTTGTTCGCCAGCATCCGCAGTGACGGGGACGCTAGTCGTATTGGGGGCAGATCTAAGTGTGGACGATGTGGGCCAAAGAGGAATCGCTACCAGCGTAATGCAAGAGCCCAAATAGAACATTTTCCTTCATCGCTAATTTGAACCTGACTTCCTCGTGTTGACATTTTGTGGGTCAAAGTGAAGCGTTGGCGCTCTAACGGCCTTCTAGATCGTCAACAGGACGATCCAAAAGCAGTGGATCGTCCTGATCGTCCATCCATATCCATCCATCCATCCATCCAGGCATCTGTCCTCCTGGACATGTAGCATTTGTAGTTTTCTGAAGCTCACAGCCAACCAGCTCACAGCGACCAGTAGCAGTTTAAGATTCAGTTAAGTTTACTTTCCTCAGAAAAGGCTCGTTTCTGTAATGTAGCTGTTTCTGATGCACATCCTGATGACTCATGATGATATGAACATGTTTTTAGTTTAGAGTTGCGTTTCCTTCGTTTGTGAAGATGAACCTGCCTAAACGTGTTCAGCAGATTTAAAAATGTACCTTCCAGGAAAAAATAAATAAATTTTTTTTTAAATCACTTAGTGGCTTAAAGAGCAGCTGCTGTCTCCGCTCAGTCGCTTCTCGCTGTAACTTTTAAAAAACGTTCTGCTGAGGATGCGGGCCGCTTCTGAATTCTTGGACTTTCTGTTGCTTTTCTCGGTAGGAAAGATGAGCTCCAACGTAAACCCGAGTCTCTCGGGACGTCCGCTGTCCCAGAGCAACGAGAACACGGCCTACTTCCCTGTTAAACCTCCTCGTCTTTTCAGAGGTTTTACCGCGACAACAAAGCCGTCGCGGTAAAAGTCTTGATCCTGAGAGACTGTGAGTCGACGCCGCCACTGGACAGTCAACAGAACCGTGATGTGCAGGTCCGTCTGTAACTGGTGTCAGAAGTGCACGTTCTCACGGGTCAGGTGGCGTAAAGTGGCGAGCTGGACGCGTCCCGCAGGCCTCGAGGCTTCGAAGGCCTGGACTGGGGAGCGCTGCTCCGAGCAGTCCCGTACTTTAACTAGACATATATAGCTTTAACCGCAATTAAAAGTGAAACTTTCCTGTTTTATCACCGCTGAAAATCATTTTTTATTAAAATTCAAGGCAGATATGTGCTGATCAGATTTAGTATAAGCTCCGTTTTTACTCTTTAGTCTGGTCTGTAGAGTTGGTTGACTTTGCTTCATAACCGGGAGGCTGTAAAAGTGACGGATCACCGCGTTATCGCCACGCTGCTCCAACACGGCTCGCTCCTGACGGCCACATTTATACGAAGCTTTCGTTCATCCGAACGCCATTTTCAGTACTGCTCCTCATACCTCACTGTGGTATTTTACGTTCGTACAGTCGGTTAGCGACACATCCACCAGGGGGCAGTGGCGAGTCGCAAACAGACGTTTGCAGCATTTGCTCTCCTCTGAGGTCGGAGCAGAAACAGTAGCAGCATGCAAGACCGCTAAACGAGTGTCGCCGCATCGACGGGGAGCTCTTTTCTCCATTTTAAAGGTGCAAAATTGTCATGAGATGACCGCAAGGTCATTTGACAGTCTCTGTGATGTCACGGTGCCCCGGAGTTGTAACATCATATACATGCATGTAGTTTCGAACAAGTTTTCCGCCGTTTCATATACAGTGATCCCTCGCCAATTCGCGCTTTAAGTTCCACAGTTTTAGTTATTCACAGATTTTTTTCAGAAATATATAATATAAAAAATTAAAAAAAAAATCAATAAAAAATTGCAGAAACATCACAGGATGTTGTCTGCGTTCTCTCACAGCAAAGAAATGCTGTAAGCCAGCCTGGCCCCTTTAAGAAGGGTAATGGTGTGGCCTTATGGGTAATGTAGTATGTGTGTCGTGGGACGGCAGAATGAAAACTGGGTTAGATGAAAGAGCGGTTTCTTTACTACGGTTCAGAGACCAGAGGCTGTCAAGGTAACAGAAAGACCAAGCCTTCGTCTTGTTTCGCTGCAGTGCCTCACTACTTTTTTGCGGTTTTTAAACAAATTTTAAACACATTATTTAGGCTCGAGGGGCTCCGGCTCCCGTTGGCGGATTTTGATTCTCGCGGGGGGGCGCCGGTCCCCATTAACCGCGAAAAATAAGGGATCACTGTATTTCCCTGACATGTGGAGTTCCTCAGGGTCTGATTCTCGGACCGCTGTTATTCAACCCTTTACATGCCTCTCCCGGGTCAAATCACATACAACAGCTGACGACAACCAACTCTGTTGCCAAGTCACAAGACTCGCTCCGTCAGTGCTCGGAGCGAGCGAAAAGCTGGACAAAATCAAAAAAAATTTGGTTGACAAGCGACCCGCTGAGCTCACTGCCCCCCTCCCCTCAACGACTCCTGGTTGCGTCGCTCCTTTTCGTCCGTAACATTAATCGTCGAGGCTGCGATCCAAAACGCAGACAAAATCGACACGGGAGATCAACAGGAGGCCTCGACCGTCTCCGTTTCAAGCGTAGAAGATAAACGGGCCTCTGGGGCTCCTCTGCACTGCACTGTTACTGCGGTCGGACAAGTTTACAGCGTCTCACACCGTACAATTCGCATTTGCTGAATCTTGGGTACGATGTCGAGGACGGCGCGTGGAGACTGTACGATGAAGACCAGTCAATGGCCACCATTAAATGATCTTTCATCTGCAACATTAGGGGTCACAAGATCCATTTTGTTTTGAACGGGACCATAACTTACTAAATAAACATTAGGCTTTATTAGGAAAACACACATCATCACAACGAGACAAGAAACTATTTACGAATATGCTCAATGAGGGAATACAGATCAGTACTCGTCTGACTCGACATTAGAGATGAGTGATTTTATCGATTCTCCGATATATATCGATATTTTATTCCCCCAGAGAGTATCAATTTAGAGTAGTATCGATATTCTAAGTTTCTTTCAAAACCTCCGTGTCCAACCTTTAAAAGGGCTTTGTCCCTTTAAAATCTTTGGGAAAATTATGTAAATGTATTGTAAGAAGAATATCAATATATATATCATATCGCGAGCCGAATATCGTGTATCGTATCGCGATATTAGTGTATCACTACAGCTCTACTCTACATGTACATTAAATGCTTGTTCTCAGGTATATTAGTGGAAACTATAAAAGGTTTCTGTGGCGTGACACATTTCAGTCCAGGCGTTTAATAAACCTTTATGTTTGCTTTATGGGCTGAGACGCTTCAGCGGTTATTTATAACAGGAGAAATGAATGAAGGAAGGCTAACGAATCTAAGAAACCATACTGGTTCTTTCTGTTAGTCTGACTGTGGGACTGCAGCCAGAGACAGACAGAGGAGGCCTCAGTCCTGCAGATGAAGTTTAGTCACGGGAAGCGCCTGCTTTTGTGCCGCTGTGGAATTTTAGGAGGATTTCCAACCGGCGGGGCACCGACACTCGAGGAAGCTTGGAGGAGAAACCCAAACGAAGTACCTGCTGGCAGAGAGTTCTTGTGTCGGTGGGAACTCCTGGGGGTCCCTGGTGCGCTGGACGGCCTCTCCCAGGTCGTCTCTGATGGAGAGACAAAAAAAGAAAAACCTTCAGTATTAGGAAATAGCTGGAACTGTTTGTGGGCAACAAGAAGAAGAAGTGATTCCATCCACTAATGCAAACTTGGCAGCTGTGATGGCAAAAAGAAAAAGAAAAAAAAAGCTTATTCACACTTTCATGTGTCGTTTTAAATTCTCTTCCTTCTACTTGATAAATTGTGCTCATGTGGGTGTCATCTCTTTTTCTCTGAGCAGGAAGCAACAACACAGGAGCCTTGGACAGAGCTAAATAAAACCTGTGTGCTGTTGGTTAAATCTCAGCTGGGCACGTTCGTATTTACGTAGCTCTTTTTTTAATCTGCTATCATTGGACCGAGCGTGCTACATCCGAAACGTGCAGTTCCTCAACTGGCCACTTGAGTTCGACGTACTTGTCGTCTCTCAGTCCGACGTGCTTTTATTTTGTAACTTGTGTCATCTCTCAGTCCGAGGTGTTTTTATTTTGTAATTTGTGTCGTCTCTCAGTCCGACGTGCTTTTATTTTTTAATTTGTGTCATCTCTCAGTCCGACGTGCTTTTATTTTGTAATTTGTGTCGTTTCTCAGTCCGATGTGTTTTTATTTTGTAATTTGTGTCGTCTCTCAGTCCGACATGTTTTTATTTTGTAATTTGTGTCGTCTCTCAGTCTGACGTATTTTTATTTTGTAATTTGTGTGATCTCTCAGTCCGAAATGCTTTTATTTTGTAATTTGTGTCGTCTCTCAGTCCAAAGTGCTTTTATTTTGTAATTTGTGTCGTCTCTCAGTCTGACGTGCTTTTATTTTGTAATTTGTATCGTTTCTCAGTCCGACATGCTTTTATTTTGTAATTTGTGTCATCTCTCAGTCCGATGTGCTTTTATTTTGTTATTTGTGTCATCTCTCAGTCCGACATGCTTTTATTTTGTAATTTGTGTCTTCTCTCAGTCGTCCCCCCCCCCATGTTGAAATGCACAACTTTTTAACAGAAATAAATATATTTAAAGGCTGGGCAACTGTACATGGGGTGAATTTCTTTGTATCACATCAAGTAAAATGGTATAAAGCCACATACTTAAGGGTTAATAAGGGTTGGTCCACTGACAGCGGTGTCATGTCTGGAGGTGTCCTTGGTGCTTGGACCTGAAGCAGCAAGGACACTTCAGGTCGGGGGGCTGCTGAACGACTCACAAGCAGCTCAGATCAGCAGATGGAAGTAGCCTCGAGCTCACGTGTGTCAAACTCGAGGCCCGCGGGCCAAATCCAACCCACCACCTCATCTTATCTGGCCCAAGAGACAGTTATAAACTTCAGTGTGTAATCCAGTTCAGTGCTGTTCTGGAGACCCATGTGGACCTTAACTACACCCCCCCACCTCTACACGTCTATTCTGTTAGCTCAGATCGAAAATGTTGTGTCTGGCCAGCCGACGTTTACATGCACAGCAGCGGTTCTTCTCAGCTCCACGGGTCTCATCCTGTGTCCCACTTGAACCACACGGTACCAGTATAGAACCAGCGGACGATCCCATACAGGCCCTATTTTTCATCCCATTTATACCTCAGGTGGCCCCATGAACAAATGACATCAGGGCGAGTGATGGCTTTGGAGCGAAGGATGCATGAAGAGTGATGGGTAGTTAATGAAGCGGAGCCCGACACACCTGCGCTAGCTCATTGGCTGCTAGCTCATTGGCTGCTAGCTCTTCCTGGGTTCTTCCAGTTCTTAGTGATCATTTGCTCAGTTACCGAGCCCACCTGTGTGTCATCTCATCTGTTAACCCAGTGGTTCTCAAACTTTTAATACTGCTTACCACCTGAGAAACTGTTCAGCTCTGTGAGTACCACCATGATGACGGATTTTAAAATACAGTGATACCTCTATTTACGAAATTAATTGGTTCTGGAAGTAGTTTCGTAACCTGAAAATTTCGTAAGTAGAGACGAGTTTTTCATGTAAATGCCCTAATCTGTTCCAAGGCCCCCAAAATTCGAACATAACTTTTTTTTTTTTTTTTTTTTTATAAATTATAAAGAATACATGAAATGACATAAAAACCTGTAAGAAATACATGTTGGAACTAGAAAAGCATTCGGAGAGCGCAGACCTCCACCGAGTGCCACAATTATCGAAAATTTGAAAGTGATCCAGAATCCAGGATTTCTTCTGGATCAGAACCAAAATGAAATCAGTTCTTCCTTTTCACATTTCTGACAACTCCTGAAAATTTAAACAAAATCCATCCATAACCTTTTAAGTTATCTTGAACACAGACAAACAGACAGACAGATAAACGCCGGCAAAAACATAACCTCCTTGGCGGAGGTAAAAATTGTTCGTTTACCTGGGTTGCTGGGTTACGCTCATACAGACAAGGGGTCCTCCTAGCCAATGGGAAGCCAGGAAGATGCTAAGCAATAGCCAATGGCAGAGCAGCTCGGACGCACCGCTTTTAAACCGAGATACAGAGCCGACAAGTATGTTTACGTTCGGTAAACTCTGGGAGCTGCGAGTAGCAGCGCTACTGTATTTTTGCCTTTAGTATCCTGAAATTCTTTCGTAACAAGAGGCAATATTTTTCCGTTGAGGCGTTTCGTAACCTGAAAATTTCGTATGTAGTCAAGTTAAGGTACCACTGTATAGCCATATATGCCTTCTCAATTAGCTTTAAACACACAGAGATGTTTATTCCTTATTGTGGTTATTTATTGTTGCCTGAATTGTTACTTTACTGAATCAGACATTTACAACTCTGTCCAACTATTCTCACATACTCATACTCTCATACAGAGCAAAATAAACACACTCAAAAGTTGTTACATCTGCACTGCAACTGAATATGCAACAAATATCTTTTATAACACCATTTTAATTATCTCAAGCTACACATTTCGTTTTAAATGTATTTAAAATCCATTGTATGTTTCCGATTTTTTTTAAAGTGAAAATGTGGAAAAAATGTGGAAAGTCATGACGTTCCCCCGTCTACCACCAGAGAGCGCTCGCGCACCACTGGTGGTGCGCATACCGCAGTTTGCGCACCACTGTGTTAACCTATCCTGTCCTCGAGACAGTCCACCTTTCAGCTGAATCCCACCTGTCACTCCTACTCCACACCTGTCGTACAGGTGAATCAGCCACAACAGACTTCCTGCTACGATTGTTACGGTTTTAAATGGCTGAAAAGTGTTTAGTTGCAACTGTAAACGTGGTTAAAAACCAAAACCAGAGATGCTGAAGATATGAAGATACTTTTTTTCCCTCCTTTTTGACCAGTGCTTGCAGCCGAGTTAACGTCTTGAATGGACAGCCTCTTCCAGTGACCAGCCGGTATGAAATATGCTTTGAAACTCATCATTAGGACCAACTGAGGGTTCATTTTAAAAGGAACCATGCATCCTTAAACTGGAAAACTGGACTCATCTGGAAAGTCATCTGGAAATGCTGCGTGGACACTTCCTAGCATCAAAAAACATGACGTGACTTGCTGACAGCGAAAGATGAGCTATGTTTATGTATTTCAGTTAGCTGAATAACATATTTAAAAATATCCCAGAGGAAACACTGTGTTGGGGATACTGAGCAAGATTCCACGTGAATAGAGAAACGCCGAATGGATGCGCGTCTGGTTCTGAGTAATAGGTCATGTGACCCGAGTCCGGCCAGTAATATCCACTCGCTTCACATTCTTTTCTCGTGAAATAGGTCTGGCAGGCTAAAGACTTTGGGCTAATGTTGGACTTTCTTTAATTTGGGTGTTTTTGGTTGGTTTGGTTTGGTTTGGTTTAGCAGAGGGGACAACCAGGCAGCGCCCATCAGCTCAGATGACCTGCATGGACGGAAAACTGGTTGCAGGAGTTGAGCCTATCCTCATAACTCTCCATTTAATTGTTGGAAACTAAACAATATGGGTAAAAATACAGAATATTAATACTAAAAAAATTCACTTAGTTGATGGACTAAGTGAATTTGGTTGGTGTGAATCCTTGCCTTTTCATAAGGATATAGGGTTAAAATTGGGGCTGGGCAAGCTAACGCGTTATTATCGCGTTAACACTTTAATTTATTAACGCCGACATTTCTTTTATCGCGCATTAACCCATGTTGCTCACATGCTTTTGTTTTGAAAAATCTGTTACTGGCTGCTGTGGAACCGGAAGACAATTGGCAGAAAAAACATGCAGAAAAGCTAAAACAGACATGAAGAACGGTAAAAATCTGTGAACTTCACAGTTCAGGTAGCAACTCAGGTAGCAATATTAACAATTCTGTCAAGGCATGCACATGGTTAACCGTTTAACCATTAACCGATAACAGTAACTCTAACCGATTAATACTAATGGTCAATTTTGTTTTTAAGCTACATAATTCAATCAACTCATGGGGGCGTGTCGACAGGTGCAACAGGCCTCTGATTGGTCAGTTCTACATCTGCGTAGAAAAGAGCGCGTCATCGAAAAAATGAGGAGAGTACCCACAATCCTTACGATTCTCTTTCTCCGCATTACAAATACAGCACAAATGTAATTCATGGAGGGAGATAGCTATGAATGTGGGTCTGGATACGGCCGAGATGGTGAGGAAGTGGAAAAACGCAAGAGATAAGTTTAGTAAGTTTAGCTAGTTCGTGATTGCGTTGTGGCGTGAAATAACATAACACATGACCGCGTGAGTATAAATCAAAAGTGATGGCGGCATCTCTGCTACAAGCTGACGGCGACACATTGCTGCGAGAGTATAAACGGGGAAGTGTCCGCATGCGTCCACGACAACACATGCAACAGCACGGCAGCCAACCCTCCCGGACTTATCGGTTAACGGTTATTAATTGTTAAAGGGCGTCGGTTAACGGTCATAAAAAAAATCCAAAATGTGCATCCCTAGTTCTGTCTGAAAAAAAAACATTCTTGACTGCAACAAAACTTTGCGGTCATTCCTCCATGTTCCATCAGATCTGCTCCATGTGTTCACTGTCCTGCTGTTCTCTAGCTGGTTACTGCAGTGCGGCTCCATCTAGTGGCACAGATGTGTAATGACAACAGAAAGTCCAGTCCTCCATTATAAAACTAATTCAGTTCTGTGGCCTGTTTTTTAATTTTGTATTTTTGATCCTAGTCTAAAATTGAAATATAAAAAAAAACGGGCATTTTTTCATTTTTTTAGATTTAAAAATGAAAAACGTAATAAAATGTCACTTTTTAATTTTTTATTATTTTTGACAATTGAAAATGAAAAGAATGAACGGATTGGTAAAGTTACAGAACTTTAACATGGATATTTTCATTTTAAAGTTCTCCCAGACGGAGGATTCAACAGAAACAAGGTTATTTGTAACAACTGACAAGTTGAACTCCCCGTTAAAAGTTTCTGCTGTTACCTCAGAAATTACCTGTTTTAATGTTCTGATTGTGCTGAGACACAATCATTTTGTTGGTAGACTTTTTTATTTTTCATAAAAACAGGATAACATTAATGCCCTGACAGTGGCAATAAGCTTTATTTTATTTGACATTTTCTAAGATGAGATTTACACTAAATATGTGTTACTGACAAGTGCTGATGTTAAAAGTGTTTGAACAACAAATGTTATGGCACTTTAGTTCATATGGCAGCAGAACATTTAATAAAAGTGCATTTTTCACTACTTTTGAATTCATTATTTGATTTTGCGTAAAATAATGCGATTAATCGTGATTAATCAGGGAAATCATGCGATTAATCACAATTAAAAATTTTAATCGTCGCCCAGCCCTAGTTAAAATACAAAATAAATTGTGATATAACTACTATTTCATAAGGCACTTGTAGGAAAATATGAAATCCAGCATTTTTAGAGTAAATTTGAACCTCTAAGTGAAAGAGATTGAGTTTCTAAGCAACTGGATCTGGAAATGCAAATCATTCATTTTAAACAAGCTGTTTTTCTTCTTCTTTTTTTTTCTTCATATACAAGTGAAACATCAGTCTCGGCACTTGCCAGTTTCACACCTGCAGCTTAACCGATGCAGGAGCAACTCTCATCAGGTGCATTGTGACAGAAGAGCGTTAGACTAAAGGTTGAAAATCATCCTAAATTACCCTAAATTCACCACATCTGGATGAATATAAAGCCAAGCTGGCTTCATTTACCGCATTTCTGGGACAGTTTGACTTCCTTTCTCTTACAGATGCAAATCCATGATGCCAGTGACTGAATCTAATTATTCAAGCCATAAACTATAAAAGTAATGATCCCTAAAGCTTAAACGTTCACCAGCCTGCATTAGGGTTGTGCAATAATCAGACTTCAGACAGACTCCGCTGGGCCACTGGGGAACGGTTCCTTCTTTTTTGTGTGCGACAGAAAAGCTATTTATGTAATAAGATAAGATAATCCTTTTCTGAGGGGAAATTCAAAACTGAGGTCACACAAGATGAGGTGTTCCTGTCCAAAAAGGGATTAACTGAGCAACTCTGCTGTGTTGACGTGATTCATTATTGTTGAGTCTGAAAGGTCATTTAGTCACACGTTTAAGTTTCAACATTTTCATGTTGAGTTTGGAAAATGATAATCATTTTAAACTAAAACGCCGACCAATATTGATGCTGATGTTGGTGACCGTTTCATACTGTTGAATCCTCTTCTCAAGTCGCTTCACAACACATTTCCTTTCCAGCTGTGCTCTGAACTGCCAACGGTGTGACGGAGATGCTAGCTTGATGCTAGCTTGGTCCAGTGATGCCTTCGGACTAGAGGTCTTCGGAAAAACCCGATAACCGATAACCCAAAAACCCACGGTTCCGACCCGAATTGGGTCTTGGGTCCATTCAAAAGACGTGACTCCGGGTTCGGGTCTGAATCGGTACAGTTAGTCTCGGGTCCGGTCGGTGCTCTCTGACAGGCTGGGTCCGCTTTTACTCGAGAGAGGTAAAGTATGTAAAGTAATCGGATTGTCGTGTGTTTGTCAATGTAGCGTGTTATTAGCGGTTTCCCCTTTCGTCCATAACTCCGGTGTAGGCAGCTGTTTTGTATCAGGTATCCATCTGTGTCCCAAAAAAATCTTTATTATATTTTTTTTCTGGGGTTTTTTTAATTTCGATCAATTTTTTATTTATTTAATGTGGGGTAAAGAGTTCGGGTGGCTCCGTGAAAACTACTCCGCTCGCTGGGCCTCCAGTCATCTTCTGTCATCTACGCCCCCAGAAATAGAAGCACGTGTGTCACCATAGTAACCCTGAATGCGGGCAAAATGCACGCGACAAATGCAAGTGCCTGAGCGCCAACTGCCGTTAGGCTAATTTTTTAGCAGTCGCTAGCAATGCATCTGTCCACCACACAAGAAATACACTATTTATTTGTTTTTTTTCAGCTTTTATTAGCAACTATGGGCTGTATTGTCTCGTTTATTCGGTTAACCGGTTCGTTCGGTTCGGAAACTAAAGACTCAGGTCGGTTCGGTTCCGGGTCCAAATATATTGCAGGTCCAGTTCGGACCTTATACTTCGATATAGCGGGTCGGTTTTGGGTCGAATTTTCACGGGTCCCATTCGGGTTCGGGTCCATGAAAGTGGACCCGTGAAGACCTCTAAACTACAGCAATTGCGCATTTTTTTAATATATAAATTCTGTATTTTATAATAATAAAATAATTATATATTATAATTATTAATAATTTTTATATTATTATCTACTATTATAATTTTTATATTAATTGAAATATAAAAATCGCAATACTTGGTCAAATCAAAATGCAATATTTGTTTAATCAGAATCACAATATAAATCGAATTGGGAGAATCCATCGAACACGTATGGGCCCAGCGCTAGGATTAATTGTTGTTTACATCACGTAGCCTATGTAGAACCCAAGAAAACAGCTACGAAACAAGTACTTTACGCTAACATCTTTTAACATCAGCACGTATGTCCCGGTTCTATTCGGGTAACTCAGTCTGTTCGTGGTCGGAAACTAAAGACTCGGATCTGGTTTCCGGGTCCAAATATCACGGGTCCATTCGGGTCCTCGACTGGAACTTATCTTTTTATTTCGGGTCAGCGGCTTCGGTTGTAATGCTCCGGGAATTTTCCTTTATTCGGGTCCAAAAGTCCATGAAGGGGAAACTAAGCGGAACTTTTGAAAAATTCGGCCCATTTTATATTTAATTTTTCCTTCCTAACTGGTAATTTAAAAGCCACTGAAAAACTTCGTCAAGTGCAGTTAATCCAAAGTTCCGAACTGACCTACAAAGCTGAGAAAAAGGCCCAACTGTAACAATTAGCAACTGTTTCGTCACTCGGAATTACTCATGACGGTTTTGCAAAAGGTTTGTCTGGGAAAAAATCAGTCCATTGTGGTTGACTTAAGGGATCAAATGCGTCTGGGTCCATTTTTACGTTCGGCTGGGCTTTTGGGAACCGGCCACGTTCCAAACGAAAAAAACAACACAACAACCTGAAGGAAAGAAAGTAAAACACTGCAAAAAAAACACCACAAACACGCCGAAGGCCTGAAACGCAAACACGTTACGACCGTTTGGCCACCAAGAACCATACAAAACAGCACAGGACACCAAAACCTTTGAAAAAAAAAAAAAAAAAACCCCATGAGCAGGAAAAACAAAAGAGACGCATAAATATCAGCTGCAAAGAGAAAAACAGACTGGGTTTTTGTTCGGAAACAAATCATGCCGTTCTGTGGGAAAAAAAAAAAAAAAAAAAAACCAAAACGTCAGAGGTTGTCTCAACCCAGTGACGACGCACAAATAAAAACATCCTGCAGGTTTTTCAGCTCACGTCCGCAGAGAAAACTTTTATAAAAACAACAGCTGATTTTCTGAAGAACCAGGTACAAATGGTGCTGAAATGTGCAGAAACCTATAAAACATTGATTATTTTCTCACCTGGGAGGTACACCTGAGGCCTTCCTACCCTCTCATCACTTTCATCTCATGTTTTATTTTACTTTCATTTCTCCAAACACACCCCCCACGAAGGGAAGACAGATGTTGGATTATTCACATTTGTGGCCTCTAACAGAGACGGATTCACGTCCAGCCACCAGGGGGCACCAGCCCCTATAAGTCCTGGTCTCAGTCCCTGGAGATCCACCAGGAACCAGGAATGACTGAAACGGTTGTCAGATCAATAAAAAGACGAGCATATGAAGACTGGTTTGGTTAGATGGTCTCTGGCGTTGTTGACCAGCAGGTTGTTCTCTTCCTGTTGGACTCTTGTTGTTGGCGAAAGACAAACGAAAACAGGTATGTCAGGAGGAGAGAAAAGAGCCGTGACGGATTGAGAGAGAGAGAGATGGCTGATATGAAGGAAAAGATTTGCTCGAAGAGGTGAAGGGAGCGTCCAACGAGCTTCGGGAGCTGTGATTCACGTACGTCCTGCAAGACGGAGGTGGGTCTGAAGAGGAAAAGGAAGGTGGTGGGCGGGGCAGTCATTCACAGGTAGCGAAACAAAAGGTGATGTTGGGTCACAACGGTGTCGGGGAGGTGTGTGGAAGGACAGACGGATATTTGAAGCAGGGAGACGAAAGGAGCGCTGCTGTTCGCCGTTATGGAGGCCGACCAGCCCCGCCCACTCACTTCACCAGTTCACTTCGGTTGTCTAGTCCGGCGAAGGAACCCAACGCATCGGATCAAATCTTCCCTTCGGCATCATCCCCCAGCCTGCGAAGGCACGAGGTGACAGTGAAGAGGAAGAAAAAAACCGGGTCAACAGGGCTAAAGAAAAAAAAAAAAAACCTCCAGCAGTCCATCTGCCCCGACCGGTTGGAGGTCTGAGATGGCGGGAAAGACAACAACCAAGAGGGTTGCAGAACTGCTGAAAAAATATCTTAGATCAGTCATGCAGCACATTTGCTGTTTTATTATTATTATTAGAGATGTTCCGACACCATTTTTTTCCCTCCCGATACGATTCTGATTCTTACACTGTGGGTATCGGCCTATACCGACTACAGATCCAACTATGTTTTTTTTTAAATTGCCTGACTGTAATATAACTATCATTGTTGTAAAACATGAATAAATACAGCAAATCCAAGTCATTTGTTTCCAAATAGGATAGTATAAAATCGCTGATGCCGATACCAGTATTTTTCGCCAGTATCTGATAGGGGTGAATATTGGAAAGGACCTCGCAATACAATATGTATCATGATACTTGGCTCACGATACGATATTATCACAATATTGTGATATCACAATATATTGCGATATTCTACCCAGTTAATATCAAAATTAAAAGTAGAGATGAAAAATCAAGTTGCTGTATATGTTCATCAGATGATATTGATCATTCAGAGGACAAATTGAGTCAAAACTATTTGCTTCAAAAGAACCTATTTATTGTTTATTATTAGTGTTTTTGCACATTTAAGTATTCACAATGTGTCTAATACATGAATTTTCCTAAAAAAAATCAATATTAGGAGCTGAAAAATCAATTTTTTCCACACCCCTTGTATCAAAACAATTTTCGATACTGGTATCGGCATCGGAACAACACTAATTATTATTACTATTAGTGCAGGTTATCATAAAGCACTCTTTACATCTTTAAAGCCCCAATACAAAAAGTTATCAATTACACAACATTTGAGCTAAATCAGCTAAATCTTGTGATATCGTGTTTTCTTTTGAAAACAGCTTATCAGAGCTGGACAATCAAAGTTCAAAGCGATATTAGCATGTTTACTCAATTACAATAAACGAGCAATAACTTTAGCTTTATTTCTTTGCCCTTGATGCCTGACAGTGTTTGCCGTAGATATACTCAACTACTAAAACTGATATTTTTCAAATAAGAGTACAGAATGTTATGAATTTAAAATAAGTGAAAGAAAACATGTGGATTTAGGATATACAATCATTTATCGGAACTGGCAATTGAACTGTTTCGTAATTGAGAGTCTTGAAGTCGTTTGGCTCTTCGCGCACAGGATCGATGGCCGACCGAGGATCACACGCTATGGGATCTGACAGCGACTCGGTCGCCCGACTGGTCTCTAAAGCCACATTTTGATCAACAAAACGTACGCGGGAAATGACGCGTAACCACGCGTTGATTATTTGAAACCAGGCAGAGGAATGACAGGAGCTGTGCAAGTTGTTCATGCAACAAAGAACACGGGTAAATGAACGGATCGGCACACTCGAGTAGCGAGTTCAAGATTATAAAAGATAAAGTTAAAAGTAGTTGTATGCTCCTTTTGTGGAACTAGCTGCTACCGTTTCCCCGACAGCGCCAGATATTCGGCTTAATGGCTCAGCAGCTAGCATCTTTGATGAGTCTTTGAGTTGTTCACACATGATGATCAAGCAACGACTCCTGATCGCCACCGAAACACTGAAACTGGCAAAGGTTTCGAGGTTAAGCGCGGATCGCACCGTAAACTCAGAGGCTCCACAACTGCGATGCACAAATCGGAGGCCGTTTGTGGCGTTTTATTTTGAAAATTGACTGGATTCTCTATGCAGTTCTTGAGTTGGACATCCTGTTGCAGACTCGGCGCCGCATGGCGGTAAAAAGGCTCGGCAGGTATCCGGCGTTAGCGGGTGCGCTGCCGTCTCGGCCTCCGCTGGGAAACATGGCTTACAGTGTTGATGTACGGGTAAAAGATAATCAGCCCTTCCTTCAGATATATTACACTACAAAAAAAAAAAAGAAAAAAGTTGCCAACTCAAATAACAGTTTCACATAAATATATTTGACATAATCTTGCAGTTTTAGACAAACTGTCATTTTTAATGTTATGTAATTCTGGATAGATACAGGTTTTAGAAATACTCAAACAGGTTGACTCACTGATTTTCAGCATATCCAACTTTAACAATATATTTTATATGTTAATGAGATATAATAGTTGGAAAACCCCTTTGCTGCTGGGCGAAGGGAACTTTCCCAGTGGGTGAGTAAGAACACATCAGTCACTTGCTCCGACTTTAATCCGATTGAAACCATGTGGGCGTGAGGAGGGAGTGATGGGAAGCACGTCAAATCATTCAGATCCCAGCTAGAGCCTTTGAACTGAAGCTAGCTAGAGCTAGCTAGAGCAGCTAGAGCACGGCCCCGCGAGCCCACAAACAGCTGTGCTAAGTTGATTGCTGATTTGAAAGTGACTTTAACAGTTTGTATGCACATGCATGGCTGTCTGTCTTTATGACACCCCCTTTCTGGATTTTTGTCTTTCTAATCAAATAAATAATGACACTGTATATTACATAATGTGCTGTTGTTTATATTAAGGTTAGGTTCACTTCATTTTACGTCCAGATTTTTTTTTTTTTCCCAATCATATCCTGCAAAACTGTGAGCCAACACATCGCAGGATCGGGGGTTAATCAGATAACGTGGCAGCATCGTTGCACGTCGCAACTGCTTCACGAGTCGTTTAAATCAGCTGCATTTGTGTCACAGTTGAAATAATAAAAGGGTTATCTGTGAATTCAGCTCACAGTGCTATTTAAAGCAAAGAGAGAAGCCAACATATGCTTACGAGCTAAAAAGCTACGGCTAAAGGTAGGGGTGAGTATTGGCAAGGACCATGCAATACGATCGTGATCGTGATACTTGGGTCACGATACAATATTATCATAATATCGTGATATATTGCGATATTCTACCAGTTACTATCAAAATTAAAAATAGAGATGAAAAATCAAGTTGCTGTATATGTTCATCAGATGATATTGATCATTCAGAGGAAAAATTGAGTCAAAACTATTTGCTTCAAAACAACCTATTTATTGTTTATTATTAGTGTTTTTGCACATTTAGGTGAATGAATGAATTTTCCTAAAAAAAAAAAAAAAAAAAAAAAAAAAAAAAAAAAAAAAAAAATCGATATTAGGAGCTGAAAAATCGATATTATATCGAGCGGCCAAAAATCGATTTTTTTTCACACCCCTAGCTAAAGGTTTGTGCTTGACTAAAAAGGCAACAACAAGTCACAGCGAAACTCACGAATTACTTGTTTGTGGGTTTCAAACTCAACTCACTGTATTTCTACAATTTCTGGCTCTGAGCTCAGAGTGATTTTAGAAGATCAGCACTTCAATTCTTCAGTGCTTATCTGGACCGACGTTGGGGGACGTCTTAACGAAACAACAGATGTAATCAACCAGTCTCCAGTGTCTAAGAATCCAGGGGGACACATTTAGAGACATTTTAGCACAGTATTTATTGTCAAATGTCCCTTTTTTGTGTCCCTTCTCACCACAGCGTCCACAGACATAGACTCTATAGGAGGAACTGGACAAATCCCCGGTGACATGACTCATGGGTTTCTAGCTTAGCTTAGCTAATGCTAATCCGAGATACTACAGTTGTGTTCAAAATATTAGCAGTACGTGAAAAAAAAAAAAGGGAGTAAAGCTGAAAATCCTTATAACAGCTTTTATTTCCGAACACGCAAATGCATCGGGCGCACATTTTACTTCAAATAAAAACATGACGACTGAAATAGAGACAACAAGCAAGCTGAGATTAAAGCCACTGTTTCTTTTGATAAAAAAAAAAAAAAAAAAAAAACTTTCAGAGCCAGGGCCTAGTGGACACTGAAGAAACTGAGTTTTCGGGCCTTCCGTCTTGGTGTTAGGCATTTGCCGATTGTGCTAGTAAAAGTGGCATATTATGCTAGTGGCAGTGCTCGTTTTTTGCCCAAATTATGCTCGCTTTTCAAAATTATGCTACTTTTTTTTTTTAATTATTCTGTGCACAAACTTCACAACTCACAAGACAAGTTTGAAAATGTATTTTATTAACCCTGGCCTGACGTTCTGGGCCCGGTTGTTCAAAACCTGGGTAACTTTATCCGGTGGTTAGGCCTATACGGCGGATAAATCTGCTATCCAGCGGATAGTTATCCAGCCAACAAAAATAGGTTGCACAAAGCCTGGATAGTGTGGTGGATAACTATCCGCGGATAGCTTGCTAACCATCGCGTGTAGCAGAGCGTGACACAGTTTGCGCAAGGTTTTGCACTCAAATGGCCACCAGTTACCATGGTAAAGTATGCAAATTTTGAGTAAACACTGGGAGAAAGACTAAGGAGTCTGGGACCGAGACACAGACTTCCGGTTCCGTTTCATCGAATTCCCGCGGTATCTCAACACAACTAAAAAGCAAAATAGAAGTGGAACCAACTGTTAATAGTAATCTATCGTTTTTAGTAGCTGAGATCTTCGTTTTCTTGAATTATTCGAAAATTGTGCTATTAAGACAAGAAAATATACGGATTATGCTAGCAGTGCTACTTTTGGAAAAAGGGCAAAAATTATGGTAAATTCCTCAGATTATGCCAAAAATTATGCTAGCACAATCGGCAAGAGCCTACTTGGTGTCAGGTTAAAGCCTGATTTATGCTTCTGTGCACTTAAGTTATGCACATGCTCCACGCCGTCTCTGGCATTTACACCTGTGCATTACTGCTTGCGTCACCCTGTAATTACACCGCCAACCACTAGAGGGCAGCGTGAGCTCTCTCCTGCAGGGCCTAAGCTTGCAGGGCTGAGCTTCTTTTTGTTGGGGGTCATGCTCTGGGTCTCTGTAGAGCTCCTAGAGACAACTTCCACCGTAATAGTTTAGTGAATAGTAATTGTTTGGTTCCTTTATGTCGCCCAGACACAGCAACGGAGAAAATAATCTCTATTCTGAGGGAGTTGATGCTGATAAATGTTGAGTACAGTCATTTTTCTAACAGATATTACAGCAGATTACCGTTCTATCTGACTTTAAAAGGAAGAAGAAATCTGAGTCGCCACATGGCGCAGCGGGCAAAGGCACGACCACTACCCTACCAGCGAGGCAAAAGACAAAAGAAGTCAGATTTCTTGCATCGCCGCATTGGGAAGCTGCCCGTCAGGATCCAGCGTAGCTAGCTTCAGGGGGTTCGTCGCTTAATGCAGGAGAATAAATCAGGCTCGAAGCTTTTTTTTTTATCAGTTTTCCAGTTAACGACCGGCTCCAGTGTTTAAAACAGCGTGAATAGTCGAGTACATCCACGCATCGTCGTCTCTTACCGTTGTTTGCGGTGTTAACGTAGTACCGCCGTCCCTGCGGCGACATGTAGCATCTCCACTGAGGAGGGAGGGGGTCTTTCAGGTCCTCTTCGGGGAGCTGACTCAGAGACGCCGTCCTCTGTTGGCAGAGAAAAGCAGTAAACGTCAACAGTGATGAAGAGGGGCTCATCGGCAGCAGGTTAGCGGCGAGACAGAGATTTTATTTCCCAAGTGTCTTTTACGGTTAAAACAACGGCGGAAGACAAAGATGCACCTCTGAACCGCTGCGAACAGTTCAACAAGGCTCTCGGCTCCTCGAGTATTTCACAACCGTCCGACGATGACATCATGCCGGAGCGGGCCGGGCCTGCTGCTGCCGCAGCCACACGAGAACAACAAACTGGCACGGCCCCGCGAGTTGGACCGGGACCCGGCGCTCCGGAGTCGGCGTGTGTGCGCACAACAAACAGCGAAAAAAGAAGCATGCGGGCAAACTGCACACATCTGCTCCTGATTATCAGGAAAACAATGGTCTGGGACTCAGCAACACACCGCCGAGATGTTGTTTAGAGGCCTGTGAGGGCCACGAGATCCCAGATCCGATCCGCCGCTGCTCGACTGGAGACGAGGTTGATTTAAGGACGTGGAGGGGAATCGTAGTCTTAAATGGACGACGGTAAGAAACCGAGGAGGCTCCGGTGAAGGAAGACATCACCTCTGAACAGACTTTCCCCGCATGGACAAGGAGACGGAGATGCACGCCAAAGCCCGAAACGGGAAGATCACTCGTGGAAGACGCGGATGCAACGGTGCACAAGACGGAAACCCCGACGTTCCCCTCCACTGGCTCCAAAAGCTGCTTATTGTTCATGAAGTGTTGCGGTGCCTCGTTCGCATAAAACCGAGAAATAAATAAATGACCGTTTAAAGGTCCGGGAATGCTCCGGAGTCCAATCGTAAAACTCACCAGCAGCTTTTTTTTTTTCCCTTATGGATTCGTTTTAATGACGTGTCGGAGAGTTCTTAGCTCTTTAGTTGTTAGGTTTGTTTGCGGGCCGCTAATTTGACCGTTCCGAGGCAGATTCTCAACCACGACCCACACGGCCGTTCAGGCGACGGGAAGCTTCCCGCCGCATCAGCGGCCGGCTTTCTCCTACCCGCTCACTCAGATCCGACCGGCGACTCGCTTTTTGGCCCATAAAGTGCGCGAGAAACTTTAGCTAACTTGGCGAATTTTAATGAGACGTCGAGACACAGCCGTTGAAATTAGATAAAAATCATTTGAAATCATTTGACCACCGCTCGGTAAAACCGCAGAGGTATCCGAAAGGTAAATGTGCATTCATGCAAACAGGTGAGCCGGCGTGACTGGGGGGGGCGGAGCTTCGCCACCGGCTGGTGTATTTTCATGCACATCGTGTCCTGTGACCAGAGCTGAGCGATTTTATCGATTCTGCGATATATATCGATATTTTATTTCCCCAGAGAGTATCGATTTTTCAGCCGCGGGTATCGATATTCTAAGCTTCAGAAAATTATGTAAATGTATTGTAAGACGAATATCGATATATATCGTATTGTGAGCCGAATATCGTGTATCGTATTGCGACGTGGAGCTGCTGGGGTTTTGGCACGCAGGACGGTGCGGACAGGAAACCGGTGATCTCGGAAGTCCACGGCGGAGACTTGTTTGGATCCGTGAAACCGGGATTCCTCGTCACTACACGATTCCCTGCACCCCGGAGACGAGCTCAGCTCCAGGCGAACCCTTTTTTTTTAAAATCATCACCACTCGGTCTTGTATTCTTTTCCTGGCAGCCGAACAGAAACACTAATCCAAACGTCCAGACACCTCGAAGAATGAAGTCACTCCACGCATAGGTAGGGGTGTGAAAAAAAAATTGAGTTGGCGATATATCGCGATATTCAGGCGTCCAATATAATATTGATTTTTCAGCTCCTAGTATAGATTTTTTTGGAAAATTCATTCATTCGCTTAAATGTGCAAAAACACTAATATTTACAATAATATTAACAAGATTTTCTGCCGCCCAATATAATTTTTTTTACAATGCTGTCAGTATGTTGTAATGGTTACTTAAATGTACAAAAACACTAATAATAAACAATAAATAGGTTGTTTTGAAGCAAATAGTTTTGACTCAATTTGTCCTCTGAATGATCAATATCATCTGATGAACATATACAGCAACTTGATTTTTCATCTCTACTTTTAATTTAGATATTAACTGGGTAGAATATCGCAATATATCGTGATATTGCGAAATCATGATATCGTATCATGAGCCAAGTATCATGATACATATCATATTGCGAGGTCCTTGCCAATACTCACCGCTAGTAGCAATAGGATAAGGTTACTAGAAATATTAAACTGGCTGGAATATCGCAATATATTGTGATATTGCGTTATCATATTGTGAGCCAAGTATCATGATACATATCGTATTGCGAGGTCTTTGCGTCTCTCACCCCGTATCCACGCAGAGATGTCGTCTGCCGGATGGAGCAGATGAACGGATGACGCCCAAACCTCGACGGCCTCACATGACAGGGAGACACGAGCACGCGTGAGTTATGACGGCATGTAATTACACGCCATCCGACGGCATCCCCGCAATGCCTCGTCTTTGATGCTCTCGGCGCTTGGCGTTATATTCGTCCCCGGTCTGTCTTGGAAAAGCGGATCTGCTCCAACACTCCTGTAAATTCCCACAGCGGGAAAAAAGTGGCCACGGATGTAACAACGGACAAACGACACGCCATGATAGAAAATCTGAGACACTTCCACTGACGACAGCGATACAGGGTCACGTGTTTCTGCGCTGGAAGAGGAACGGGAGGAACATCGCCGCCAGAGCACCGCCGACCGTCTTCAGATCGTCCTCAGTCGCTCCTGTTGCACATCTGGTTCTGCTTATTTAAGAGATAAATTTCTGGACTTAATGCTAAGGCTTTCGTGACGTTTTGCCATTTTGTTGGCTTTTGGTGTCAGATGGCGTCACGCTCCCAGCCTCAAACACAGAAACTGATCCAGAATCCGTTTTTTCCAACATGAAACAGTTCTTCAAAGCTTCCCAGCGGCACATAGGTTTCGACCGCGTTTTGGTCACGTGATCTCGACGCTTGATGCTCACGGTACAATATATATCAATATTCATCTTACAATATATTTACATCCTTTTTCCAAAAGATTTTAAAGGGACAAAGTGATTTTGGTGACATCTTGTTAGTGTTTCAATGGCTTTGTTTGAATTAATTCAACTGAAAGCATCAATTACACATTATATGGCTGAATATCGTGTATCGTATCGTATCGCGAGATTAGCGTATCGCTACAGCCCTACCTTCAAGCTTGGTCTTTGATTTAAGTGAAGAAGAAGCTAAAACCCGGTGCATCCGGATCCGTGTTGGGTTTATATCATCCTGCAGCAGAGCCTCGGGGGCTCTTGGGGATCGGACTCTTGGGATTTGTAGTTCTTGGCTTATTTTCCTGTTGTCCTCCTTCTGTCATTTGGTCACATGTTCATTACCACTGAAATGGTATTAAAGCGATGTGTTTTTGTTTTTTTCCTCCTCCCTCTGAGCTTGGCAGCCTCAGCTCTCAGAGGCAGGCGAAGACAGACGGGAGTGGGCCACTCGAGCTGAGAAAAATCATGGACAAACTCAGAAACCTTGGCCACGTTTAGATTTTCACCAGGGTTCGTGTTCAGCAGCCAGACGCGATAAAACGTGTCTTGAGTCATCCACAGGTGGCAGAGTCCAGCTAAGCTTTTGTCGAGCCACGAGAGAAGCAAACACAAAAAAATAAAAATAAAATAATGACGACAACGACACGCTCGAGAGAATGCTGGGAAGTGTGATGGTTATCCCAACATATGCAACATTAAATTATGCAACACTCCACATGGTTTACTCTCTCAACCTCTGACCGTCTTCGTGTGCACGTCTACGTCCTGCCAGAATCGCTGCTGGCGGAGACGTGACAACCATCATGGCTGCCGTCTGTGAGCGCCGTACACGTCATCCCTATTTTGTGGAATAAACTTTTAATTGTAGAGGCATTACTCATTAGCTTCTGTCATCTGGGAACGTTAAAGATAACATCACGTGTAAAAGGATTATTATTTTAGTTCTAGATTGTAATCTGACTCTATTAAAAAGACAATATCAGCAGTGTCTCTTGACTTCTGAGCGTCTGCTCCAGATTATCATGTCCTGTTTTTACTGTTTTTTACTGATTGTTATATTTGACATCTTTACTTTTCATTTGATCATTTAAGAGGTGGATGATACTGAAATGATGGGGAGATTTCTCATGCAAACACAGCATGTAAACATACGTCTTTTAACGACATCTTCCTTAAAACGGACCACTGAGGAATATGTTTTTACTGTCGTGCCGCCGCAGTTCTTCCATGCGTCATAAAACAAAAAAGGGAAAAGCGCTACTATTAGGGTGAATTCCAATTCCTCCCTTAACCCTAAATCTCAACCCTCAATCTCAAAAATGCGCACTCCCGCTAAGTGCAAGTGTTGTCCCGATTCTTAGAAAGTTAAATTAAGGGACGAGTCTGAGGGCTGCATCACCCTCAAAATTGAGATATTCCGACACCACCCTTGGTAGTAAGGGCTACCCAGAAGGCACTGGGTAATTTAGCCAAGACATCGTCGAAAAGGATGGCGACAAAAAAAGCTAGCTACAAACGTAAGTATCTTCGTAGATCTTAAAGATATAAATGTTACGAAATCATCTTAATGTCTTTGTTTGAGACTTTTTTCATGGATTAACATTTTGCGTACCATTTTTTTTCTTCTTTACGATGTTTGCCGCCGGCGGTTTTTCAAAGCCTCAAATGTGACATAAGAGTTTTCATGAATTTAAAATGAAAACTAATTTAAATTTTAAAATTATGTATCTGGGCGATCTAAGAGATTTTAACCTTCTGAAAACCGATTCATATTTGATGAGAATTTTGTTAGTAGCTGCAAGGAAAAGTATAACTCGTAAATGGCTAATGACGGAAACTCCCACTATTAATGAATGGACTGACCTGATTTACAAGATTTTTACAATGGAAAGAATAACTTTTAAATTGAAGCTACAAATGGATATTTTTGATGACTATTGGTCAAAATGGTTAATGTATATTCCTGCTGCGAGACCAGATTTTGTTTGATTACGACCTTCTAACCACGGAGTGTTTGATATCCACTGTTTGTCGGTGGATTTTGTTATTGTTCATAAAATATTTTAAAAATCAATAAAATGTGAATGGCAAAGAAAAAGAGTTTTCATGAACTTTAAGGAGGCGGAAATGCCTTGTGTTAGCTTCCACTAGCCTGGCCAGCCATCCTCCTTTTTGATACAAAGAAATGAGGTTCACCTTTGACATCTAGGGGGCAGCACCAGCAGACTCAGGAGAAACTACCACCAGATGCCATTCAATAGTCGTACAACCAAGAGAAAAGCATGAGACAAAGGAAGAGCAACAACCAGACTGGTGTCTACCAGATATCATGCAGTGGAGAAGGAAACGCCAGTGAATGGCTGGTATTGGTTTTGCGGTAAAAACCTGTTGATCCACGGTGTTACTGGTAATTCTGCAGCCATTCGAGTACGAGTCGTTTCTTGTCCTTCATCAGCATCATAGTAATGCACCCAGAAACACTTTAAGTCACGGTAATCCTCAAAGGCTTCCTTTGAGTCAGTGGATCCTACCGGGTCCATCACTGTATCTACCCTGTTACAAATCCACCTCCGAGGTTTTATTCCTGCCGACAGATACCCACTTACAGAATTACAAAAAGGTGACTACTTTAAGTTCCACCATTGAATTTTTCAAAGATGCATGAAATTAGTCTGGTCTGAGTTTAACTGTACAGAAACATACTTGTTGTTAGCAGGACTTTCACTGTGAAAGAGCTGCATACAAGCCCTCCGCAAAAGCAAAACAGACTGATACAAAGATGTTAAAAAAAAAAAAAAAACCACATAATTACAATGCTTAATCCAATACAACAAAGTGATTAAACACAGTTGTTTCACTAAATTAAAAAAATGAAGTAATTGTTGATGCTATGCATATTTTCCTGTCAACTATTAACTTTTCTCTGTTTTCGGGACCCTGCTTTGAACTGAATCCCAGGTTTCATCAGACAACATCAGACGATCTCCAGTGACCCTCCAACCACGGATGGAGGTGTGCATGTTTTACATTCGTAAAATTCTTCCTTTCATGGTCAGATTTTTTTTTAAAACTTGCCTCCAAACTCCTGACGGTACGATACAAATCATGACGGCGCGAGCGACTGCATCCCTGAGCATCCTGGTGTCATAAACAGATCCCAGCCTTTTCTCTTTCCCAGATTACAGACGTTTCCCACACATTCCCAAACACACTCAGCATTCCTTAATAAGAAAAACAAAATACCTCATGGTCTCTCTGTTTCAGTGACACTGGCTTCCTGCCTGGAAAACCAAGAATAATTTGTTAAATTCCCTTGGAAAATGCCTTTGAATAAACAGCCGGCCTCGCATCGAGCTCAGTGAGAGCGTGGCAGCAAAGCGAACCTCCAAGTTCACCCGTTCACCTCGACTCCAACACTCAGCTGAGACCCACAGGAAATAACTCCCGATGTTACCGCTTCGTAGGCACTAAAAGGAAGTTCAAACTCAGGGCACAACCTGGTTCCTGGTAAAAAAAAAAAGAGCCACAACCTCTGAAATAAGCGTCCAAAGACCTCAAAGTGTTCAATGAGTTCATGCAGCCAGGTTACTGGCCTCAGTTCTGTATGGGGCTGAGTTGTGGCGAGGACCTCGCAATACAATATGGATCATAATACAGTGATCCTTCGCTAATTCGCGCTTTAAGTTCCACAGTTTTAGTTATTCGCTGATTTTTTTCAGAAATATAAAATATTAAAAAAAAAAAAAAATCAAGAAAAAATTGCGGAAACATCACAGGATGTTTTGCGCGTTCTCTCGCAGCAAAGAAATGTTGTGAGCCAGCCTGGCCCCTTTAAGAAGGTGGCCTTATGGGTAATGGTGTGGCCTTATGGGTAATGTAGTGTGTGTGTCGTGGGACGGCAGAATGACAACGAGGTTAGATGAAAGAGTGGTTTCTTTACTACGGTTTCAGAGACCAGAGGCTGTGAAGGTAACAGAAAGACCACAGCTGAGCCTTTGTCTTGTTTCGTTACTTTTTTGCGGTTTTTAAACATATTTTAAACACATTATTTAGGCTCGGGGGGCTCTGGCTCCAGTTCGTGGATTTTGATTCTCGCGGGGGGGCCCCATTAACTGCAAAAAATAAGGGATCACTGTACTTGGGTCACAGTACGATATTATCACAATATCACGATATATTGCGATATTCTACCTAGTTCTAGTTAATATCAAAATTAAAAGTAGAGATGAAAAATCAAGTTGCTGTATATGTTCATCAGATGATATTGATCATTCAGAGGACAAATTGAGTCAAAACTATTTACTTCAAAATCGGATTCAAAGGAAAGACCAATTTATCACCTGGCCGATATATCGCTCGACCAATATATCAGGCCGATATTTGCGTTTTTTATTTGAATCGCAATCGGCCTAGTTAAAGTTGAAGTTAAAGTTGTTGAATTGTTCAATTTTTACTTTTCAATAAGTGTTTGTTTCAACTTCATATACATATCGTATTGCCCTTGCAATACGATATGTAACGTGATGTATCGTGATACTTGGGTCACAATACAATATCGCGATATCAGTTAATATCAAAATTAAAAGTAGAGATGAAAAATCAAGTTGCTGTATATGTTCATCAGATGAGGACAAAATGAGTCAAAACTATTTGCTTCAAAACAACCTATTTATTGTTTATTATTAGTTTTTGCTCATTTAAGTAACTGTTACAACATACTGACAGTATTGTAAAAAAAAAAAAAAAATCGATATTAGGAGCTGAAAAATCAATATTATTGGGCGGCCGAAAATCGCGATATATTGCCAAACCGATTTTTATTCACACCCCTAGTTCTGTAGGGGTTTGAGTTTTTCACTCTTCTGATCTGAGAAGAATATCCATTTCTCACGATTCAGCTAGTCTTGGTTAAAAAAAAAAGAAAGAAAGAAAGAAAAGCAAATCTGAACTGAGTGACAAATCCATCTGTCAGCTTTTAAAAACCTTACAACGCAGACGTTGACTCTCCAGCGAAGGTGAGTCATGACATGCTGCCGTCGTTGGGATCACACGGGTTTCTGAAATGCTAGTCGCTCCCTGATCTGCTGCCCGGACCAACGTCCGCTGATCTGGAGTTTCTCCAGGCCGGATTACTGGACAAGATTAACACTTGGAGTGACTCAGAACCTCCTGACTTGTGACGGGTGAGTGTGTTTTATACTCCGAGCATGGGTGGGAAAAAAAAAGAAAAGAAAAGAAAAAAAGGGTTTGGTTTTTGTCTGCAAGCCAACGTCTGCTGACCTTCATGGACACATGTGGGCTCGGAGAAGAGCGTACTCTGTTGGCTCAAGGTCTGTCAAAGCAGCTGTCTGGTTTCCAGCTGAAAATATCCAGAGGATCCTGAGCGTCGGTCCGACTTGGCTGCAGAACCAGGGACCGTACATAACGTTTTACACCACCCTCAGGAATCGCTCCTGTACCCTGCGAACAGTAAAGTCAGGAAGCTTTCAGCGGTAACGGCTGCGAATGTTTTTATTTAGCAATTACCTTCATCTAAACGGCAGTGAAGAGGCGGAAAAAGCTCGAGTCGAATCGATATGCGATACGAGCGCCCAGGGTGCTCATATTTAAGCGTTGACATGTCTGTGGAGAAGGACGGCGGACCGTAAAATATGTCGAGTAGATCCGATCCAGCAGATGTCTGATTCCACAACATCGGAGTCGAGGGTCTCTGGTTGATATAAGAGGTGGGCGGATCGATCCAAATATCGATAATATCGATACTAGGGATGCACATGGTTAACCGTTTAACCGTTAACCGATAACAGTAACTCTAACCGACTAATACTAACAGTCAATTTTGTTTTTAAGCTACGTAATTCAATCAACTCATGGGGGCGTGTCAACAGGTGCAACAGGCCTCTGATTGGTCAATTCTACATCCGCGTAGAAAAGAGCGCGTCATCGAAAAATGAGGAAGTTCCCACATCTGTACGATTCTGGTTCTCCACGCTACAAAGACAGCACATATTCTAGTAATTCATGGAGGGAGATAGCGATGAATGTGGGTCTGGATACGGCCGAGACGGTGAGGAAGTGGAAAAACGCAAGAGATAAGTTTAGTAGGTGTAGCTAGTTCGTGACTGTCGCTCTTGCATTGAGGCGTGGAATAACATAGCGGAGACCGCGCTAGTATAAATCAAAAGTGACGGCGGCATCTCTGCGACAAGCTGACGGCAACACATTGCCGCGAGAGTGTACACGGGGAAGTGTCAGCATGCGTCCACGACAACGCGCGCAACATCGTGGCAACCAACCCTCCCGGACTTATCGGTTAACGGTTATTAATCGTTAAAGGGCGTCGGTTAACGGTCATAAAAAAAAAATCCAAAATGGGCATCCCTAATCGATACCAACGCTGGATATTGATATCGAACGATACTCGTGTAAAAAGATCAATACGCTGTCGCTGTGTCCCCTCTCGTCTCGTCTTTTGACGTTGCATCAGGACTGTAGCGATACACTAATCATGCATTATGATACGATACACGATATTCGGCTCACGATACGATATATATCAATATTCACAATATATTTACATAATTTTCTGAAAGATTTTAAAGGGACAAAGTGATTTTGGTGACATCTTGTGAGTGTTCCAATGACTTTGTTTGAATTAATTGAACTGAAAGCATCAATTACACATTATATGGCAAATTGTTGCTTGCAAGTTTTTAAAGGTGGGACACGGGGGTCTTGAAAGGAGCTTAGAATATCGATATCCGCGGCTGAAGAATCGTTACTCGATAAAATATCGATATATATCGCAGAATCGATAAAATCGCTCAGCTCTAAGCAGGACTAACATCTAAGTTGCCGTTTGTACCACACATTTCTGAGGAGATGCTCATCAGGACGCGGTGGAGGATCTGACGTAGAGGCGTAAACGGTCCTCGTCTCACCAACGGGTGTCTCGGCAAAGCGCGCTTCCAAAACCAAACTGGGAAGAGCGTTTTGCGACTCCCGCAGGAACCGGCACCCCCCCCCCCCACCGCGGAGCGATCGCATTGACGCTTTAGATCCTGGACAAAACAGAGAAAGTATCGACATCCTGAAACGGCGGACGGCGGTGGCAGATGAGCTGCGACTCTGCGAGGCATCTGAGGAATCTGGTGCCAACAACTGTGGAATGTCATCTGCGCCGTCATGACGACATCTGCTTCATCTCATGTGGGTTTTCGTCGCAGAGCAGCCAGCGGGAATGGAAGCGGCGCTGATCATCCATCGATATGCTAGTCAAGTGCGTGGCTTCCCGCGTACGCCCCCTCGTCGATCCTCGTTCTGCTCAGGGTCACAATCCGCTGAGAAGGGAAGAGAGACGGCCTGATCGTCCCCCGGTGAACAAACCTTTGAGCCAGAGCGTAAATTCAGCCGGTCCTGCGTTAACAGAGCTCGCTGATTTCATACTGTAAACTAGCAGGCCGATCTTAAAGAGAAAGCAAACAAATTCCAGCTGTACACATACTGGAGAGGAGCCGTAAACACCCGCGAGCGAGCACACAACCACAGACACAAAGCCTCTCCCATGATGAGATGCAGACGGAGAGGGCGGCAGGGTGGGGGGGGGGGGGGGGGGGGGGGGGCATCCTTGGTTGGACTCTGGACTGGAAACACAGGGAAGCTGTCCGCACCGCGATGCTGATTCTCTCGGTTTTTGGACATCTCGGAGGGTAACGGGAGCAGAGGTGTGGCGGACGGAGGAAGCGTCTGTTTCCTATTATCTGCTCATAAATACCTCCACCTTCCCCTTTCTGGGCCGACACCGGTGTCCCGGGTTCACGCACGGACTGCCGATGCCCTCGACGGCGCAGGAAGAGCCGCGGATCGACGGCGTCACCAGGGACCCTCGGTCCGAATCCTGCAAGGACGGCTGCTGCGAGGGAATAAACAGCACGTAAACGTAAACATCCCCGACCGCTATCCCGACCGCGCCGTCCTGTTCAGGGCCACCGGGGGGGGCGGGGCAATCCCAGCTGTCATCGGGTGGGAAGACGGGGGAAACACCCTGGGCAGGACCACACAGAGACAAACAGCCACGTACGCCTACGTCCACACCTACGGTGACCTCAACTGACTAGGATTGGGAATCGAGAACCGGTTCCTGTAGAGAACCGGTTCTGTGTGTTTCAATTCCATGGAATTGTTTGGCAGTTTATCCAGCGATTCTCTTATCGATTCCAACCAGCACAAATCGCACAGTCAATTCCAGAAAGCACTTACGTGATTAAGTTACGTCGGTTTAGCACGCACATTGGCGTTGTAAACAACAATGGCGCCCACCGGGTTCAAACTAGGGATGCACATGGTTAACCGTTTAACCGTTAACCAATAACAGTAACTCTAACCGATTAATACTAACGGTCAACTTTGTTTTTAAGCTACGTAATTCAATCAACTCATGGGGGCGTGTCGACAGGTGCAACAGGCTTCTGATTGGTAGGGATGGGAATCGAGAACCGGTTCCTGTAGAGAACCGGTTCCGTGTGTTTCAATTCCATGGAATCGTTTGGCAGTTTATCTAACGATTCTCTTATCAATTCCAACCACCACCAATCACGTAGTTTACGCAAGTTACGCACAGTTACATATTACAACAGTTAACACGTTATCCAGGCTTTGGGCCTCTTTTGACCTCACTGTTGAGTTTGTAAGGTCGTGACTTCTAAGTGAAAAAAAAATTGATGCTAATAAAACTGTTAGTTCTCCTTTTTCCCCAAATTAGAATCGATAAGAGAATCGATAAAGAATCGAACCGTTATACAGTATCGATAATGGAATCGGAATCGGAAAAATCTTATCAATTCCCATCCCTACTGATTGGTCAATTCTACATCTACGTAGAAAAGAGCGCGTCATCGAAAAAATGAGGAAGTACCCACATCTGTACGATTCTGGTTCTCCTCACTCCCGAGTTGATCCGATCCAGCAGATGTCTGATTCCACGTCGGAGTCGAGGGTCTCTGGACTCCGTCATGGCTGATAGGTGGATATTAGAGGTGCGCGGATCGATCCAAATATCGATAATATCGATACTAGGGATGCACATGATTAACCGTTTAACCGTTAACCGATAGTATTAATCGTTTAGAGTTACTGTTAACGGTCAATTTTGTTTTTAAGCTACATAATTCAATCAACTCATGGGGGCGTGTCGACAGGTGCAACAGGCCTCTGATTGGTCAATTCTAAATCTACGTAGAAGGGAGCGCGTCATCGAAAAAATGAGGAAGTACCCACATCTGTACGATTCTGGTTCTCCGCACTACAAAGACAGCAAATATTCTAGTAATTCATGGAGGGAGATTGCGATGAATGTGGGTCTGGATACGGCCGAGACGGTGAGGAAGTGGAAAAACACAAGAGATAAGTTTAGTAAGTTTAGCTAGTTCGTGATTGTCGCTCTTGTGTTGTGGCGTGGAATAACATAGCGGAGACCGCGCTAGTATAAATCAAAAGTGACGGCGGCATCTCTGCGACAAGCTGACGGCGACACATTGCCACGAGAGTATACACGGGGAAGTGTCCGCATGCGTCCACGACAACGCGCGCAACATCGCGGCAGCCAACCCTCCCAGACTTATCGGTTAACGGTTATTAATCGTTAAAGGGCGCCGGTTAACGGTCATAAAAAAAATCCAAAATGTGCATTCCTATTTCAAATGCTCCAAAGTTTGGCTTCACTTCACCAAAGAAAGATGGCAACAAGGCAACTAGCAGTCATTGCAAAGTGGAGATAACAGCGTCGGGAGGGAACACGGCTAACATGCAGAAACATTTGCGCACACAACATGCGATAACGAGTGTCGTGTTTTTGACGCTTTGGACTGATGGATTTCAACCCAGCAGCAGTAGCCAAGCTAAGATCACCTCTGGTAACTCTGGTTAGTAGCTATCCCACTGCCTATGTGCTTCTCTGTAAAACACGCTATAACATTAATGCTATGCTATTAAACGAATGCCTTCTGCATTACATTTAGAAGATGACCGTTTTTTTGCAAAAGAATTGTTAATTCTTCATAGTATTTGCAGATTTGCGCTATGCACTGTTCCGTTGTATTTGTATCTTTCTTTATTATTATTTTTGAGTGCTTAGTGAGCTCATATATCCTTTAAAAAGGTAGATTTTTTTATTTCTATTAGGAAAAATCTGTTAGTAAAATGTTACACATTCTTGTGTATTTGCACAGTTACATATTACAACAGTTAACACGTTATCTTTGCGCCTCTTTTGACCTCACTGTTGAGTTTGTAAGGTCGTGACTTCTAGGTTAAAAAAAAAAATCGATGCTAATAAAACTGTTTGTTCTCCTTTTTCCCCAAATTAGAATTGATAAGAGAATCGATAAAGAATTGAATCATTTAACAGTATCGATACTGGAATATTATCAATTCCCATCGCTACAACTGACTGAACCGACGGGCCTGTGAGGATTCTCAACGCGTCAAAGCCGCTTATCGTATCAAAGTAAAAGTACTTTTATCAGTCCCCTTAAGGGAAATTAAAGTATTGCAGTTGCTGTTGTGATTCCCGTCTGCTCGTAGATCTACTGTAGACGGTTGCAGGAAGGATCTCCTGCAGCGGTCTGTGCTGCGGCGGATCTGAGGAAGGTTAACGGACGCATGTTTTCCTGATATCACGGTCGGTATTTTTGCAGAACAGACGCTCAAACTCCTGCTCATAAACCAGACCGTTACCGGCGGCTCTCTGAGGAGACCGTAGCGCCGACCTCCTCACCCCGCTCACAGATTTCTCACATGCATGTTTGGCTGCGAGACTGCAGCTGGAGGAAAGGAGGGGGGGAGGGGGGGGGGGTGTTAGGACACCGCAGGAGCGCCTGGAGGAGGAGTGAGAGAGGGAAACAGTCCTTGAGGGGAGGACGGAGTCAGACGGGGTCGAGCCAACGAGATCTTCATTTGGGAGTGATTGTTTTGGTTTGGGCAGATGTGGGAGCCTGCAGCAGAGACACATTCCCAGATGTGGAGACGCTTCAGACGCGCTGACGAGGAGGAGGAGGAGGGGGAGGGGGAAGGGGGTGCACATGCGTGTTTAAGCATGCACTAAGTCACACACATATGCTCACACAAAGCCGTCATCATTGTCTGGATGCGCGTGCATGTGTGTGCATGTGTGTGCTAACAAAGCCGGCCCTGTTAGCGCCGCGCCTCCTCCCAGTTCGTGTTGATTTCTGGAGCTCCTCCAAGCTCCCGCCACACACAGAAACGGCGTCTCCAACGCCAGCACGCCGCTGTGCAGGTGAGATGTGCGCCGGGGCCCCGCCCACACCCTCAGGACCCCAAACACGGGAGCCCGCCACTCAACTCGAACCTACTCGAGCCGGTGTGTTTCACCCAGACGGCTGGAAAATGTTGCAACTCCAGACGCCTGGTTGCATCCGTGTGAGTCAGTCAGCTTTGAGATAAAGCCGCTAAGCTTAAACAGAGGCTGAACGTGCACGCCACCGGCCGAGACCGTGAACGCTCGTCTCCAAGAATCGGCCGGTTGACTTGTGCGGTCGCGAGTGATTCGGGTTTTTCCACCGGGGCTGGATCCTTCTGACCTTTGACCCCGATCTTTAAAGACTTTAAACAACGCTGGAACGCGTGAAACGCCGGGAAGACTTTTAATTTAAGACGCAACTTCTGCAGAGTCATTTAAATTAAAGAATATCATAGGAAAATTGTGGATTTTGGAAAAATTGGAAAAATAGTGAACTGACCAGACAAGGCTGAACCCTCAGAGGCAACTTTATTAAAAAATAAAGAATAATCTGTTCATTTTGAGTTGAGTCCTGCTCAGATCTACAGAGGACTCATTCAGAGGACGTCGTCTTCGCTCTGCTGGTCAGGAATCGGGCCCGAATCGAAAATAACTGTAATTATACTAATGGTTTTTAAAGTAGAGCTGAAAATAGCTACGCTGGAGAACGGAGGGCTGAAATGGTTCCCTGGTATCACAGCAGCCTCGGGACTTGAACGCAACACGCCAACGGCGTTGCTGAGCGACATAACCGCTCTGCAGTCAGGCATGATTTCTGCTGCCCACCCTCAGAGGTGTGTAAACCACAAATCTATTTTTCACTGTCAAAACAAAAAAAAACGGCAGACTGTGGTTTTCTGGGAGTTTTACGGCAGGGGCGCGTCACGTCCCCTCAGCTGATATTTCACGCTGAAAACGCTCCGTGACGAGCAACGAGCGTATTTCAGAGTGACATCAGCGCGGGGAGGGAGGGAGGGAGGGGTGTTGGTTTTCCAGTGCAGGGGAGGGGGAAACACCTGGCTGCTCACGCTGGAGGTCGTGCACTCCCCCACCAGGCAGAAAAACGGAAAATAAAAAAGAAAAGAAAAATCACCTTCCAGCAAGCATCAGTGGTTCTCTGTAGTTTCCAACTTGTTGCAAACTGCTTACAGTCGTTCCCCCCCGACTACCACGATGACGCTGTAATTCAGAGAAACAGCCGTGCTGCAATAAAAGAAGCTACATTTTGGGAAAACAAAATTACATCATCTTAAAAAAAAAAAAAAAAAAAAAAAAAAGCTTCACTTTACAAGCCTATGGAAAAAAAAAACTAACTTTCACTCATCCTGTTCCCATATGAAGGCACCGGGGGGGTGGTGTAAGGTGGGGGTCTCCCTCCAGCTGGTTCCCGGGCAGCTCCAGCTGCAAAGCTCCTGTTACATATGAACCGGCGCTGGGAGGACTTCCTGGGGAGTCCTGGTTTGTTATGGAAATGTCAGGTGTAGCCACTGGGCAACTGGCCTCCACGCTGCCGTTAAACACTGAAACCCAGTTTCTGTCAACAGGGCCATGAATAAAACTGGTTCAGCTGTGGGGGCTGGGGGGGGGGGGGGGGGGGGGGTGCAGACGTGAGATTCTGACTGTTTTGGGTAAGACTGGAAAGTATTCAAGTATGTTATGACAAAGTCCTCATTTTTACACTCCACAGCCCCAACGAGGCTGAAGCGCCAGTCCCACAGGACCCGGAACCGCTTCGGACCGGTGGTGTCTCGCTAGCAGTCGTGAGGGGCCGCCACGTTGTGCCCATGTGCCAAGAAAACCCTCCTGCACATATATGTGCATCAGAACCGCGCCCAAGTTCACCTCCTCAAAGCAACCCAGACACCAGGCAGCATCCAACCAGAAACCAGGCAGTATCCAGCCAGAAACCAGGCAGCATCCAACCAGAAACCAGGAATCCTGCCAGAAACCAGGCAGTATCCAACCAGAAACCAGGAATCCTGCCAGAAACCAGGCAGTATCCAACCAGAAACCAGGAATCCCGCCAGAAACCAGGCAGCATCCAGCCAGAAACCAGGAATCCTGCCAGAAACCAGGAAGTATCCAGCCAGAAACCAGGAATCCTGCCAGAAACCAGGAAGTATCCAACCAGAAACCAGGAATCCCGCCAGAAACCAGGCAGCATCCAGCCAGAAACCAGGAATCCTGCCAGAAACCAGGAAGTATCCAGCCAGAAACCAGGAATCCTGCCAGAAACCAGGCAGTATCCAACCAGAAACCAGGAATCCCGCCAGAAACCAGGCAGCATCCAGCCAGAAACCAGGAATCCTGCCAGAAACCAGGAAGTATCCAGCCAGAAACCAGGAATCCTGCCAGAAACCAGGCAGTATCCAGCCAGAAACCAGGCAGTATCCAGCCAGAAACCAGGAAGTATCCAACCAGAAACCAGGAATCCAGCCAGAAACCAGGAAGTATCCAACCAGAAACCAGGCAGTATCCAACCAGAAACCAGGCAGTATTCCAGGCAGAAACCAGGAATCCTGCCAGAAACCAGACAGTATCCAGCAAGAAACCAGGAATCCTGCCAGAATCCTGCCAGAAACCAGGAAACCAGGTATCCTCCAGAACCAGCCAGAAACCAGGAATCCTGCCAGAAACCAGGCAGCATCCAACCAGAAACCAGGCAGTATTCCAGGCAGAAACCAGGAATCCTGCCAGAAACCAGACAGTATCCAGCGAGAAACCAGGAATCCTGCCAGAATCCTCCCAGAAACCAGGCAGTATCCAACCAGAAACCAGGAATCCTGCCAGAAACCAGGCAGCATCCAACCAGAAACCAGGAATCCTGCCAGAAACCAGACAGTATCCAACCAGAAACCAGGAAGTATCCAACCAGAAACCAGGAATCCTGCCAGAAACCAGGTAGTATCCAGGCAGAAACCAGGAATCCTGCCAGAAACCCTCCCAGAAACCAGGCAGTATCCAGTGAGAAACCAGGAATCCTGCCAGAAACCAGGCAGTATCCAGGCAGAAACCAGGAAGTATCCAGGCAGAAACCAGGCAGTATCCAGGCAGAAACCAGGAAGTATCCAGGCAGAAACCAGGAAGTATCCAGCCAGAAACCAGGAAGTATCCAGCCAGAAACCAGGAATCCTGCCAGAAACCAGGAATTCTGCCAGAAACAAGGAAGTATCCAACCAGAAACCAGGAAGTATCAACCAGAAACCAGGCAGTATCCAACCAGAAACCAGGAATCCCGCCAGAAACCAGGCAGCATCCAACCAGAAACCAGGAATCCTGCCAGAAACCAGGCAGTATCCAGCCAGAAACCAGGCAGTATCCAGCCAGAAACCAGGAATCCAGCCAGAAACCAGGAAGTATCCAACCAGAAACCAGGAATCCAGCCAGAAACCAGGAAGTATCCAACCAGAAACCAGGCAGTATCCAACCAGAAACCAGGCAGTATGCCAGGCAGAAACCAGGAATCCTGCCAGAAACCAGACAGTATCCAGCGAGAAACCAGGAATCCTGCCAGAATCCTGCCAGAAACCAGAAATCCTCCCAGAAACCAGGCAGTATCCAACCAGAAACCAGGAATCCTGCCAGAAACCAGGCAGCATCCAACCAGAAACCAAGAATCCTGCCAGAAACCAGACAGTATCCAACCAGAAACCAGGTAGTATCCAGGCAGAAACCAGGAATCCTGCCAGAAACCCTCCCAGAAACCAGGCAGTATCCAGTGAGAAACCAGGAATCCTGCCAGAAACCAGGCAGTATCCAGGCAGAAACCAGGAAGTATCCAGGCAGAAACCAGGAAGTATCCAGGCAGAAACCAGGAATCCTGCCAGAAACCAGGAATTCTGCCAGAAACAAGGAAGTATCCAACCAGAAACCAGGAAGTATCCAACCAGAAACCAGGAATCCTGCCAGAAACCAGGCAGCATCCAACCAGAAACCAAGAATCCTGCCAGAAACCAGACAGTATCCAACCAGAAACCAGGAAGTATCCAACCAGAAACCAGGAATCCTGCCAGAAACCAGGTAGTATCCAGGCAGAAACCAGGAATCCTGCCAGAAACCCTCCCAGAAACCAGGCAGTATCCAGTGAGAAACCAGGAATCCTGCCAGAAACCAGGCAGTATCCAGGCAGAAACCAGGCAGTATCCAGGCAGAAACCAGGAAGTATCCAGGCAGAAACCAGGAAGTATCCAGGCAGAAACCAGGAAGTATCCAGCCAGAAACCAGGAAGTATCCAGCCAGAAACCAGGAATCCTGCCAGAAACCAGGAATTCTGCCAGAAACAAGGAAGTATCCAACCAGAAACCAGGAAGTATCAACCAGAAACCAGGCAGTATCCAACCAGAAACCAGGAATCCTGCCAGAAACCCTCCCAGAAACCAGGCAGTATCCAGGCAGAAACCAGGAAGTATCCAGGCAGAAACCAGGAAGTATCCAGGCAGAAACCAGGAAGTATCCAGCCAGAAACCAGGAAGTATCCAGGCAGAAACCAGGAAGTATCCAGCCAGAAACCAGGAATCCTGCCAGAAACCAGGAAGTATCCAGGCAGAAACCAGGAAGTATCCAGCCAGAAACCAAGAAGTATCCAGCCAGAAACCAGGCAGTATCCGGTCAGAAACCAGGCAGTATCCAGCCAGAAACCAGGAATCCTGCCAGAAACCAGGAATCCTGCCAGAAACCAGGAAGTATCCAGGCAGAAACCAGGAAGTATCCAGCCAGAAACCAAGAAGTATCCAGCCAGAAACCAGGCAGTATCCGGTCAGAAACCAGGCAGTATCCAGCCAGAAACCAGGAATCCAGCCAGAAACCAGGAAGTATCCAACCAGAAACCAGGTAGTATCAACCAGAAACCAGGAAGTATCCAACCAGAAACCAGGAAGTATCAACCAGAAACCAGGCAGTATCCAACCAGAAACCAGGAAGTATCCAACCAGAAACCAGGAAGTATCCTGCCAGAAACCAGGAATCTTTAGTATTCTTTAGTATTTAATAAATCCGTCAGCTGGTGCGCAGATGCAAGTACTTGCAGACACTGAAAGGCTTATTTTTGACAGAATTGGCACGTATCTCTGATGTTTGGGTTTCAAACAACTGCAGATGTAGATTCAAAGGCACAGAACTGATCTGATGTGACTGAACATACCAAGAGTGTTTAGTTAAATAAACGGAGGGAAGCATATGATAACAATAATATATAATCAGAGAGCAGAGGCTGCAGGTGCAGCTCAAATGCTTTTAATAAATACAACCTCAGATGGAAAAAACAACCACATTCAGTGCAAAAAAAATTAAAAAAATTACTGTAAATCCATTTATAAAGGGGCAGAGATGACATTTTGGAGAAAAACAAGATTAAACAATTCGAACAAAGCAGCACAGGGAGGCTGGGAAATTATGATCAATCCCTACATGATTCAACTGACGCTACTCATTTGCTGATGAAAGCCATCTGATTTCGATAATTTCCTCCACTGAACTCCATCAGGTGACATCTTTGAGTCACAAAGCGGCAAAAAAAAAAAAAAAAAAAAAAAGAAAAAAAAGGTGTCACAACTGCTTTAGCTCCCAGCTCTTTTCATTTCCTCCTCCGCAGATGAACAGCGAGCACTAATGAGCCAAACTCTGGTGTGACTTATTGTCACGGTGACTCAAGATGTTCTGGTACTGTTGTCACGGTCACCATGGCAACAATCAGTGGAGGAAAAATGAAAACGTGGGCCAGCCGGAGCCCATTAGGCTCCCCGACAGAACCGGAGAGCGGCTGGTGGACGTTATTCAGCCGGGGGGTGGGCGGGAATCGGCTGCATTGTTTAGGAACGGTGGCGTTCACTTTCATTTTCAGGTTTTTAAAGAAGAATAACGATGCTTTAATGAACTCCAGCTCTCTGATACGGTGATGTGAAGAGAGTAGTGCCTTTTATTATCTCGCATTTGTCTGTTTTGTTTGTTTTTAGCATATGAGTGTACATTTTAAATATCACACATGCAGTGTATCTAACTTTCTTCAGTGTGCCATTAATTATTTGGCAAAAATCAAAAATCTCTCACATGGTTGTGGTGGCATTTCGGCCAAATCTTTTTTTACAATATGAGTTTTTTTGGGATGTGTGCTCAGCTCTCTGGAGGTCCTTCCAGTTCAATTCAATTCAATTTTATTTGTATAGCGTCTGTGACACCACATGTATCATCATTTTTCCCAAGGGCAGCATGTATAAAGTGAAAAGCATTGGTCCCAGAAATGAACCCTGTGGGACGCCATAGCGGACCCTAGTCCGTGCCGAAGAAACGTCATTAACATTGCAGTGGACTTAAACTTGGTTGAGGTTCTGAACTTTGACAGCATTCTGATGTAGACTTACAGGTGAACTTGGTTCCAACCAAACTTCAGTCGTCAGACGACTTCATAGTCAACTTGATTATGTGCTCAGATTATCACCCTTCTTCCGCCATGCTAAACAGTGGCTATGATGCGGATCTGCCGAAAGAATCACTTCATTTTATCTTATACAACTGCGACTTCGTAGACTTCCGATTTTCCTTCCAAGGCCTTGAATGTACAGTGGTACCTCTATTTACGAAATTAATTGGTCCTGGAAGTAGTTCCGTAACCTAAGATCTTAATGGGATGCCAGGAAGATGCTAGGCGATAGCCAGGAAGATGCTAGCTGATAGCCAGTGGCAGAGCAGCTACAAGTGTGTTTACGGTCTATAAACTCTGGGAGCTGCGAGTAGCAGCGCGTACTGTTTTTATGCCTTTCGTATCCTGAAATTTCTTTCGTAACAAGAGGCAATATTTTCACGGACTCAAACTTCCGTTTTTTGTTCCTCCGTAGCTCACGCCATCTTTGGGTTTTCTGAACCCATGGCGAAAAAACTTCCAACACTGAGGACATTGCTTACTTTTGATTGTGTCTTTGTGATACGTTTACTTCAACAAAGCATCTGACGTTCCCCCTCCCTAATTTGGTGCGGTTACGCTGAAATCACACAGATTTGTGGCGGCTGTCGATGGTTCTTTGTCAAATTAAAAAACAACAATCAAAATCCATCCCGCTCGCTCGCTGGACAAACGTCCCGCGTGGTGCTTTGGATCAGTCCCGCCTCCGCGCGCGATTTCACCCGCTAACTGATGCGTGCCTTGAAGCAGGAAAGTTGAAAACAATCTCCTGACTTTTACCGGAGCCATCGCTTTCAACGTGACACACGGGACCCACAATTCAGTTCGCCAACAGATGACATCGCCCCATTCGGAGTCTACGGGGACGACGCGTGAATCCAGCAAAGAAGAAAAACATCAGATACAGTAATCCCTCACACTTCACGGTTAATGGGGGCTGTGACCCCCTCGCGAATGGTGAAAACCGCGATGTGGATGTACCCCGTCATCTTTTTTAGCAATTGTCATTATTTTGTGACAGCGTTTCGCTTCTTCGCTTCTTGGGATGGGCGGCGTCCTTTGGGATCCATTTTGACTTTAAAACTGCTCTAAACCTTTATCTCACGAGAGCAAGAGATGGGAGACGCAGGGACGCGTGTTAGCCAATCAGCGGACAGACAACCGACAGCACGGTAATGCCCGTCGTAGCCGCCAATCACAAGCCTCGATTTTTGTACATGGGGCATCCCCTGTCGGCTCTTGTTGCTTCCTGAGACTCGTTCTTGATGTGCCGTGTTGCACTTCGTTTGAATTTTATTCAATTTTTTTTCGGATGAATATTTTTGAAACCTCCGTGATGTACTGAGACCGTGAAGTGTGAGGGATTACTGTATAGCAACACCAATATCAGCCAAACTCCAATCAGGGCCAATCAACTGAAAATCAATCAATTCCGATCAGTCTGTGGATATCCAACAGCAATAATATTCCTTATTTTTAACGTTACAGCACCAGGAAGCGTTGCTCGCCCTTCTGCTCGTGCTTAAACCCGCTGCGCTGTCTCATTTCTGTGGTCAGCTTGCTGTACGAGCCCCCTTTCGCATGCAATGGAGTTAAAATTTCACTAAATTTCACAGCGTTGGGTCTTTGCGTTCAGCCTTGCTAGAGACGTGGATAAACATATAGGTTACAGCCGAAGAGCCAAACAGGAGCGTCAATGGTCCATTCTGCTCAAACACAATAGGGCCGTCTGTAGAGCGAAGCGACAATGCTGAGGATGACACCACATGTAGATCACTGCGGCAACCAAGAAAACCCTTGTCCGCCCGGCCGATGCGCGTCAGCCTAAACTTTGTGCTTCCTTACAATTTTCAGAGTGAAGCAACCTGATGGAGTCCGTTTCAAAATGATGAAAAATGAAGCATTCCACGGTGAGGAAAAGCAGAAGTGTTTCTAGTTTCAGTTTCGCCATCGGCCATCAGTCATTTTTATTGTGCCATCGACCGCCCGCTTGTTTCAGTTCATCCAACACGTCACTCCGGATCGACCGCAGGACTTCTGACGCTACAGTCTACCTTTGCATGCTGCCGATGTTCTTTCCACATCGAATGAAATAGATCTCAGAGCCAAGTACCGTTCAACGGGGGGGCAGTTTTTGAACGGTTTCCGCAGTTTCCGTTTCAAATGGTGAAAGAGTCCAAGGTGACAAGAGCAGTCTTATCGGGGGTTAAATCTGAAACTGGCAAACCCACAGAGACTCCAGCTGCAGGATTTGACGTGCACGTGGGCTCACATGAAACTGGAGGCTCTGAGCGTGAAAGTGCACGTCACACATCGAGGTAAGGATGGCGCCGCCGCCGCCACTTCGAACTGCTCAGCTTCTGCATTTTGCAACAAGGGGTCAATGGTAGAGCCATGTAATGTGTAATTGATGCTTTCAGTTCAATAAATTCAAACAAAGTCATTGGAACACTCACAAGATGTCACCAAAATGACTTTGTCGCATTAAAATCTTTCGGAAAATGATGTAAATGTATTGTAAAATGAATGTTGATATATATCGTATCGTGAGCCGAATATCGTGTATCGTATCGTGAGATTAGTGTATCGCTGCAGCCCTAGTCATCACTAGGGCTAGCTTGTCATCACATTTATACCAGGTGTCAAGAACCCAATGAACATTGGGTTCTTATATTCTTGACTAAGGATGCACATTTTGGATTTTTTTTTTATGACCGTTAACCGACGCCCTTTAACGATTAATAACCGTTAACCGATAAGTCCGGGAGGGTTGGCTAGCGCGATGTTGCGCGCGTTGGCGTGGACGCATGCGGACACTTCCCCGTGTATACTCTCGTGGCAATGTGTTCGCCGTCAGCTTGTCGCAGAGATGCCGCCGTCACTTTTGATTTATACTAGCGCGGTCTCCGCTATGTTATTCCAAGCCACAACGCAAGAGCATCAATCACGAACTAGCTAAACTTACTAAACTTATCTCTTGTGTTTTTCCACTTCCTCACCGTCTCGGCCGTATCCAGACCCACATTCATCGCTATCTCCCTCCATGAATTACTAGAATATGTGCTGTCTTTGTAGCGTGGAGAACCAGAATCGTACAGATGTGGGTACTTCCTCATTTCTTTGATGACGCGCTTTTTTCTACGCGGATGTAGAATTGACCAATCAGAGGCCTGTTGTACCTGTCGACACGCCCCCATGAGTTGATTGAATTACGTAGCTTAAAAACAAAATTGACCATTAGTATTAATCGGTTAGAGTTACTGTTATCGGTTAACGGTTAAACGGTTAACCATGTGCATCGCTAGTTCCAATGACTTTGTTTGAATTAACTGAACTGAAAGCATCAATTACACATTATATGGCTGACAGGCAGCTTGCAAATGCTGGACAAAATGAATAAAAGATTTGTTGAGAAAAATAGTTTCATTTATTTAAACAGTGCAAATTGTTGCTTGCAAGCTTTAAAAGGTGGGACACTGGGGTTTTGAAAGAAGCTTAGAATATCGATACCCACGGATGGAAAAATCGATACTCTCTGGGGAAATAAAATATCGATATATATCGCAGAATCGATAAAATCACACAGCTCTACTTGGAGGGAAATCTTGCGTGCATTAAGACCAGGATCTCTTGTGCGAGATGCATTTGACATTAACGTGTCGCCGTATTCTGGACGGACGCTTCATGAATCGGTCCTAAAACCAGCAGGTCCGTCAGCCTCCCGCCGCCGCGCCTGTCAGCTCATTCCTCAACTGTTCTGGGAGGAGATAAGAGGTTGTTGTTTTGTCTCCAGCAGCACACCGCCGTCACATTTCTTCACATGCTGCTGCTTCTGCGAGTCGCCTTCGTGCCCAATTTCCCTCTCAGCGAGTCCGAGTGACTGTCAGAGCCCCGGGTGGCATCGCCAGCTCCTCCGCCGTTACCATCACAGAGGCGAACATTCCTCCGGTTAAACCGGGGGATCTCGTGCGACTCGCTGCTGAACCCGCTTGCGGGTTGAAGGTGGGGGAGGTCGGGGCGGAGACGGCGGGGATCGGGCCTGTGAGGAGCATTCAGGCGCACAGACGGGAGACCCGACCGCTTCGCTGGAATGCTGCTGGAATGAGGAAGTGTGCCGACGCTCCGCCGGCAGGCTGCAGGGACGGCTGGAGTTAATTTGATAAGCAACAGCACGGGACGACTGTTTACCGGCGCATCGCTCAATGCCTTCTTTCTCTTGAGGTGTGCAGCGGCGCATCCGGACCGGTTACACTGCGGTGCACGGCCAGACAGGAACGTACCGTGGGTTGTAAATGCTCTTTGGAACCGATGGAAAACAAATTAGAAAAAAAACAACAACCTGTAAACAAGTTGTTTGTCTCGACCGAAAAAAAAACCTCTCGACATAATCTGGTCACTTAACTTGGTAACTTCAGGATCATTATAAGGAGATGGAATAAGATTAAATAAATGGAAACGGTCACTTATTAAATATTTCAAATCACTGAAATAATCAACATGGCCGTAAGCTTGTCCATGTCGACGTCCATGACGCCAGCTCGGACGGTTTCCGATCAACTGCCAGCCCAAGACGGCCGTGTCTTCGGGCAGCTCCGTGTTGTTAAAGCAGCACAGAGGAGCTTTCTCTTTTTTAAAAAAAAATCATTTTTATGTCCATTCGAAGGAGTAACTGACAGCTTTTATGAATTGTCGTCAGTCTCTACGCCGTCTCCCGTCCCGACTAACGACTCGCTTCCACCCGCCGCCCGTCAATCCGTACAAAATACGAGTTTTAAAACAGGAATAGATGGACTTCCAGCACAGGAGGAAGTGGAAATGAAGCTAACGCTGTTAGCCTAATTTTTTTGACAGTCCGAACAGTTAAAAAACACGTGAAATGGTATTTTCCCAAATCGGATTCAAAGAAAGTATGGAGTAAGACCGATATATCGCTTGACCGATATGTCGGGTCGATATTTGCGTTTTTTTTTTTACTTGAATCACCATCAGCCGAATTAAAGTTGAAGTTAAAGTTGTTAAATTTTTACTTTTCAATAAATGTTTGTTTCAACTTGAGACCTGTAATATTTGTTGTCATTGTAGAGGTGAGTATTGGCAAGAACCTTGCAATACGATATGTATCGTGATACTTGGGTCACGATACGATATTATCACGATATCGCGATATTCTACTCAGTTAATATCAAAATTAAAAGTAGAGATGAAAAATCAAGTTGCTGTATATGTTCATCAGATGATATTGATCATTCAGAGGACAAATTAAGTAAAAACTATTTGCTTCAAAACAACCAATTTATTGTTTATTCGTATCGATATTATATCGGGCAGCAGAAAATTGCGATATATCGCCAAATCAATTTTTTTCCCCACACCCCTTTGTCATTATGTCATTTTTCTAATGTAAATTGAGGGACCACATATATCAGCCCAAGAAAATCGGCGGTCCATAATCTGTCATCGGCTAAAGGTGATGGTAAAAAATCGGTATCGGCCCCCAAGCAGTAAATGATGTAACCAGACCAGACACTGATCAGATATACTAGAAACCACATTTGTGAACATAGAGAACGACGACAAAAAAAAAAAAAAAGATAGTGAGAAAATGTCGAAGCAAACTTAACCTCCACACCTGCAGGGGGAGCCTTTGAGCTAAATAATAATAATAATAATAATTAAATTTTAATTTAATTTATGCTAATTTGTATATTAATTGTTAGTTTCAAACTCGTATATAGTATCATACTGAGAAGACAACTGGCCCAACAAGTCCAATTACAGCACAGGTGTCAAACTGATCCTACACCTGTGCTCTGCAGGCTCTAATCTCCTAAAAATTAACATCAGATAATTTTTAAAAATCCATATTGGTTAACGATCAAACACCCAGAGCAGAGATGAGTCATCCAGCTTCTTCCTTTTTTCCATTTATCTATACTTTACGTCATATACGCTGAGCCTCACAGCTGGATGTCACAAAGCTGTGGGACTCATTTCTAAAGAGGAGCTGCAGGTGAAGGGACTGAATCAATGAGCAAAAGGGAAGTTTTGGACCAAGACATTTCAGAAAACTCTCAGGAAATTGAGTCAACATGTGAAAAAAGACATCATGTGTCATTAAACACAACACGACCTTTACAAACTAAATAGTCTACGTCACACATGTCACTTTTGAGGACATTTTTTGAGTGAGTTTTCATAGAAAATTAAAGTGCAGAAAGTTAAAATAACTGAAGCACAGATGACTCCAAGTGAGGTCCATACCTCCAGAACCTGGACGTAGCTGGACGGGAACCAGCCCCGGGCTCCATCCTTCTCTCCCTCCCACCAGCCTCCGGGCAGAGCCTGGACCACCTTAATCACGTCCCCGGCCTCGAAGCTCAGTCCCTGCTGGTGCTGCTCCCCGCTGAACGGGTACAAACTTCTGCAGAAACACCCAGACATCGTCGGGGGCGACAACTTCCCCAGTCGGGGACGCGCTGCGCGTCTGCGGGGCTCCGGTTCTCCTCCTGAGAATAAAATAAAGTTTCTAATGTTTGGAGCCGGAGAGGAGCTGCGCGGAAACCCGGTGAGAAGTTGGTGAACAGGTCCTTCCCCTCCGTCTGCTGCCGCCGCCGTTCAAGACTCTCCTCAGTCCCGGTCGGACCGGACTTATTCTGGCGCTGGTGAAGCTGGACGCGACGAGAACGCGGCAAAGCGGAAGTTGAGACGTTGCCTTTCAAAGTAAAGGTGAAATTAAGTAAGTGCGTGGGTGAAATTGAAAATTAAAAAATATATTATTTGGAATGTTAATTAAAAATCACAGAAAATACCGAAAAATACTGTGCTTATCACGAAACTTAACTCCAAAATTTAATATCAAATAATATATATATTTTTTGCACTGCTGTGTGATTCCATACATCATGTCTTCTAACTGTATATTTTTCAATCAAAGATTTCATGTCTTCGATAAAATCTTCACTGTTTTTCACTAAAATGGTTTTCACTCAGTGCTGTTACCCAACATTCCACCTTCTTGAAAAAAGTCTGGAACATTCCTTCGACCACATGTTCCAAAGGCAAGGCAAGTTTATTTGTAGAGCACATTCAAGGTGCTTTACATACATTAGAAGCATTACAAAGCATTAAAGAGTACATTAAAACAGGAGGAAATAAAATAAAGATAAAACATTAAAATGCAAAAAGTGTAGATAAAATGCAAGAACTGAAAACGTATTATTATGATAAAAGCTGGCAAATAGAAAAGTTTTTAACCTTGATTTAAAACTGCTGAGAGCGTCGGCGTCAGTTTGTTCCACATGTGAGGAGCATAAAAACAGTTATTAGCATAAAGGCCATGTTGCTATATTTTATGCATTTTTGCTAATACTGGGCCATAACCTCAGTCCTGTTACTTTCACTGCTGTTACTCACATACTTCTTTTCCATGCTTTTAACAAAGACATGACTCTTAGTAACAGGAATGAGAAAATAGATCTTCTACTAAGAGATTTTGTAAAAAAAAAAAAAAAAAAAAAAAAAATGCAAGAAAGTAGCTTGAGATTGGCCAGAATGTATATATATATTTTTTTTCTTTTTTTTTTTTTTTTTTTTACACAAAACTAATGTTTTAACACAGGAAGAGTTCAGAAATCATTATTTGGTGTAATAACTGCTTTTCCTCAACCAGTCTGACAGTTTCTCACATTGCTGTTGGGTGACTTCATGCCAACTTATCAGTACCTCTTTATTTAGACTAAAGTGTGCTTGAGTTGAAATTCAACAGACGCTGGAGGGAAAAACTTTCTATATCAGCATTTCTGCATACATATTATATATATATATATATTTTTTTTTTTTAAATTTATATATAAAAAATGGGTGTTTTATCTGGGTCCTTGGATTTGTATTTGTGGTGAACCCAAGTGGATAATTAGCATGAAATTTATATGTCACTTATGGACCATCCCACCCATTTTTCAGCCCATTTATATCTCCGACGGCCCCACATACAAATGTTTGCTGGATATCTGCCGGCATATTGGACTCTTTTGTCTCCCTGGTGAGATATTTTGACTGTGCTGCATCGATTTTAAGTCTTTTCCTTTCAAAATAAAGTCCAAGGGAAGTATTTTGAAACAACTTTTAAAAAAGAAATACATGAATAAATTCCTTATCATTATAATTATCAATATTTAAAATCCATTCCTTATTAATTGCAGACTTACAAAGATTTTTTTTATACATTTTTTATTAGTTATCCAAAGCACACATTGTGACATTTTACTTTGAAAGATGTAACCGGAAATGCCAAACATTATTATTTCAGACTTGAAGCTATTATCTCTTCGCTCCAAATCTAGCAGTTTTATTTTCCAGATAACATACTGATTTATATGTCATTTAATTTTTTTCTTTACAGTTTTTACTGTTATTTTGCAGCTTTTATTTTGTCAGCTTCTAGCTCGTTAAGTAATTTATTCATTATAGATAATGCATATTCTTTATTTTTTGTGCTCGGATGACTGACTTTGCGTTTCATTTGCTGTAGTTTGTATAGAAAACACATTTATAATTGATGTTTGTTTAGCATGTTGTTTAATGACACGTGCAGTGTTGCACCTGCCAGGTGTCCTGTAGAAACAGACCCGTCCAAACACACCGCTGAGCTCCTGGAGCAGATGCAGGAACCAGGGAAGCTCGATGCTGCCTCCTGCTGGTCACTGAGCGGAACTGCAGCTTCCCTCATGAAATGAAACGGAACAGATTAATGGAGCGTGACAGTGATAATGTCCCGTAAAAACACTGTGTGATTTGAGTTTCGTCGAGCACGACCAGAACAATGTCCTCTAAGAAATACTGAGAATTTTGGGATTGATCCGATACCAATTAAATACAGGGCCAGTATCGTTGATACCGATACCGATACTTTTTCATATTAAGCTCTATCTGTCATGAAACCGCTGACCTTTTTTGTTAAAACTGACGATAGAATTTCAGCAAACTTTATAGGTGACGGCAAAATACTTTATTGTCACAATTAACATTTTTGTTTTGAAACAATCGAACAGTAATAAGCAAAGTTTTTCTTAACATTAGGAAATAAATATTTTTTTTAAGGAATAAAAGGAAAAAACCACAATACAAAATAGAATTGTTCTTCAGAAAAATACAAAAATAAGGAATTTTCTTCCTTTCAGAACAAATTCTGAACTCTAAAACATTCAAAGTTTGAATGTTTTGGAGTTCAGAATTTGTTTTTTAAAGACTGAATTATTAATGTTGTTCTTGAAATTGAATATAATAGCCATTCCCAAGCTTCAGAATATCAAGGCCCAATTTGAAATGTGAAAAATCTCCGCAGCCCACCGAAATCACAACTGTGATCAACATACAGGACTAGGAACTATGTTCCGATATTAATGTGAGGGGTCAACAAATAAGGTGACACTTGTCATATACTGGCCCTGTATTTACAGTTAAGATGACTGTAGAATAACACTTAACAAGTTTGTTTTATTACTTCTTAATGTTTTTTTTAATCATGTCATTGAAATTTTACAGTAATTAAAAACATATTTTAAAAAAGATTGAGGATTTAAAACAAATTTGTTTAATTTTAATGACCTCTCACGGCCCACCTGCAGTCCCACGACGGCCCACCAGGGGGCCGCGGCCCACACTTTGGTAATCACTGGAATATAATATAACTGGACTTTGATGGTTTTGCAGTTATTTACATCATTAATACAGTTATTGAACTACATGGTTGTTGCTTATTCACTGAGTCATAGTCTCAGATTTTAAGAGAAAACAGTTTATTAAATAGTACTATAAATTAATCCTAAATAACATGGAAACCTGACACGTAACTTACCTTAAGTATGATACCATACTTCCTAAAAAAGATTGAATCATTTAAATGTTTAACAGTACAGTAAAATGTTATCTCTGTGTGATTTTTTTTCTATAATAGTTGTTCAATAAAAAGTTGTTTTATGAATAACCTCATTGCCTTCATCATACTTTTATTTTTCCAAAATGATATGTGAAACATAGGAGTTGTCTTTTAATCAGTTGTCCTATATTCAGGCCAGTACAGTGTACTTACTTGTGTAATTTTGTTTGCACTGTGTGCACTTTCCTGTTCCTTTAACTATATAAATTTCCCTGTTGTGGGATAAATAAAGCATTATCTTAATTTTATTTTATCTTGGATAACACCTTTCTTACAAGGTCTTAATTATAATTTTTTGTGCTGCCACATCAGCATCATGGTGGCCCTCGAAGGGCCAGATCGACAGCGTAAATGTAACAAAATGCAATGAAAATCAAAATAGATGAAACTAACCCTTATTATATTGTTAAAAAACGGTTTCTGTATTTATTATGTATTCAAGTTTCAAATATTTAAGTCATTATTATATCAAACTCAGGGTTTGTGGTAACATCACTGAGAGTATCCATTACCTTGGTTTCAGAAGCGGAAGGGGTTCTTTGTTTTTCTTGCTGGCTACATTTAGCATACTTAGCTCCGTGTTTGTTGTCAAAATGCCGACGTAGATTAAAATCTTTTACGACTGACACCGCCTCATAACACAAAAGACATTCTGTTATTTCACCTTGAGGTACAAACTTGTAATTGTTTTCCCATCGTTCATGGAACTGTCTTCCTTGTGCATCATTTTTTTCTTTTCTTGGACATGTTGGGGTTCGTTTGTTACGGAGCCCCTTAAGGGACATGGGGAAGAAAAACACTTGAGAGGTGAAAAAAAAAATTGGACGAACTTTTGTGAGATCTTGCAAAATAATTGCGAGATCTCGCAAAAACAATTGCAAGATCTCGCAATGTTTTTTCCGATTTTTTTTTCTTTTAAAAACAGTGCCAGTGATACGGAGCCCCTTAAGGGACATGGGGAAGAAAAAAAATTGATGGGTGAAAAAAAAAAATAAGGACGAATTTTTGCGAGATCTTGCAAAATAATTGCGAGATCTTGCAATTATTTTTGCGAGATCTTGCAATTATTTTGCGAGATCTTGCAATTATTTTTGCGAGATCTTGCAATTATTTTTGCGAGATCTTGTAATTATTTTGTGAGATCTTGCAATTATTTTTGCAAGATCTCGCGAAATAATTGCGAGATCTTGCAATTATTTTGTGAGATCTCGCAATTATTTTTGCAAGATCTCGCGAAATAATTGCGAGATCTTGCAATTATTTTGTGAGATCTCGCAATTATTTTTGCAAGATCTCGCGAAATAATTGCGAGATCTTGCAATTATTTTGCAAGATCTCGCAAAAGTTCGTCCAAATTTTTTTTTTTCACCCATCAAGTGTTTTTCTTCCCCATGTCCCTTAAGGGGCTCCGTAGTTTGTAAAGGTCTTTCTTAAATTAATCAGTTCTGAAAAATCCTCTTGCTCATAGCTACCGTTATCGTGGGTAACGACGAAATGCATGATGGGAGATGTAGTTTATTGTCAATATGCGGTTTGAAGCGCATATTGACATATTTCATATTGCTCTTCTTTTACAGTTTTTTTTATCTAATTTCACGTGACTTTTCTTTAATCTTTTAATGACTTGTTGTACTCATTTGTTGCAGACTTTGCATTCTTTGTGACTGTTTTGGAAGGAGTGTATTTGTGGACTGGTCCAGAGTAGTTTATTTAATTCTATTCTCTGTAACAATCGCTGTCACTCATCAGATGTCACACACTAACCTCGCGATATCTTCCACCTACAGCACCTGTAGCTGTACTACAGGTACTAGTACCTGTAGTACAGCTACTACAGTACCTGTAGTAGCTGCCGCTGTGGCAGTTATCGCGAGACAAGTGACAGATCTCAGATTGGGAATGTTTTTTGTTTTTGAATTTTTTTTTACTCCGCCCGATGTGGTATTATTATTTTTTAATAACGCAGATTAAAATACGGGATATTTACAGGAAAAATACTAATACTGGAGGACGGTGGGAGAAGAGAGTAAAATACGGGACTTTTCCGGCCAAAACAGGATACTTGACAGGTCTGATTATGTCTTTTCCCTCTTGGCACCTGACAAGCAAACGCGCCTCCATTTCGTTTTGTCCCTTGAGATGAGCGCATGATTCCCTTCACACTACCTGTAACATTAAAGAAAGGTTGAGGGACGCCGGAGCAACGTTAAAAACAGCTAATTTAGCACAAAAGTAAGCATTTTACTATAAATAGGCGCAATTTCACAAAAGTCAAGTTGCCATTTTTTTTTGTCAAAAGTCACATTTTGTGAAGTTTTCTTCTTCTTTTCTCTCTTGTCTCGTCTTTTTCGTTGCTCGGGGGTCCTCCTGTGGTGATGAGTAAGACATCACTGTTCCACCTGCAGCGTCTCCAGTCAATAAAATCTGTGGTTGTTTATGGAAGTGAAGGAGAGAAACAGACAAAGCTAATGCTCCACACGACTTTATTATTCTGCTACAATTACACAGCAAAACAAGGCTTAGTTCACTTTATTAAGTTTCTACTTTGTTCTAATGAGGTTGTTCAGAGGACGTGACATCACTGCACAGGCTCACTCTGATTCAGCAACCTGAGGAAGACCAGGAAAGGAAAGGAAAGGAAAGAATAGGAAAGGAAAGGAAAGGAAAGTTCAAAATGACGTGTCCCCTAAACTCCAGATTGATGTGTAAAATAACCACTTTGACATCAATGGAAAGTAGCATTTGACACATTTTGACCCAGATTATTCACATAAACAGTGAACAAGAGTGGACCTAATACAGAGCCTTGTGGTACACCTTTATGGATCAAGACAACATCTGAACATAGACCATCATACCTAATGCACTGAGACCGATTACTAAGATAGTTGAGTCAAAGTTACCTTTCCAAGCTCTCTGCTTTTAGTTCTCATCTTGTTGACCAGCGACTCGGCGATGTCTGCGCGCTCCTGTGCCTCCTCCAGCTCGTGCTGCACCTTCCTCAGCTTCGCCAGATGTGCGTTGGCCTGCTCCTCCTTTGGTTAAAAAAAAGGAAACAGAATACGCTACAGGATAAAACCGTTGAAACTGACGAGTTTGTCACGCTACTTACGGCTTCTTCGTTCTGCCGTTTGTAGACTTTGACTTTGAGCTGCAGCTTGTCCACCAGGTCCTGCAGCCTCAGGACGGTCTTCTTGTCCTCCTCGGTCTGGTACGTGAGCTCTTTGACCCTCCTTTCGTATTTGCGGACTCCCTTGACGGCGTCCGTGGCCTTTTTCTGCTCGCCCTCCACCTCGCCCTCTAGTTCACGCACCTACAGACGAAGTCAACGTCAGCTACAGTCGTGGTGGTGAACGAAGCCTCACGTGTGGACGAGCGTGATACCCGCGCTTCCAGTTTCTGGAGCTGCTTCTTGCCGCCCTTCAAAGCCAGGTTCTCGGCCTCGTCCAGGCGGTGCTGCAGGTCCTTCACGGACACCTCCAGGTTCTTCTTCATCCTCTCCAGGTGGCTGCTGGTGTCCTGTTCCTTCTTCAGCTCCTCCGCCATCATGGCTGCCTGCAGTTGGCAAAGCAATTTGAGATGATCAAAAGGGTGATTTCCAAACGAAGCATGAAGCTGCTTGATAATTATCACCATTTCTCAGGTCACTAATGACAAATGAATCTAGAAATGGCTGGATGGCGTGACAGATTTACATCAGTGATGGCCTTCTTGGCCTTCTCCTCTGCATTGCGAGCCTCTTGGATGGCGTCCTCCAGCTCAGTCTGCAGCTGACTGACGTCCGCATCCAGCTTCTTCTTGGAGTTGAGCAGACTAGTGTTCTGAAGCACAATAAAACAGTTAAACCAAGGCAACTAAATCAACAGAATCTTCACGTCTCTCCCTATACAAGCTCTGCTGCCATCCATCAATCCATCTATCCATCCATCCAATCCATCCATCCATCCATCTATCCATCCATCCATCCATCCATCAATCCAGAGAGCCCCTGATCTCCAAGTACCCAGAATCTAGGAGGATACTGTTCAGCTGGCCACTTGAGAGACCTAGGGCCGATCTTCCGCCAAACCTCCTAAAGCTGCTATTAAGGGCTAGCGGGAGGGGCGTTCCCCCGCAAAGAACGCAATCTTCCATCTCCCGAAACCCGCGATCTTACCTGCGCTAACCGCTATATTATGCATAGGTATCTCGGTACTCGGTATCTTGCAATCGCGGGTCGCAAGATACCAAGTTTGCGGAAGGCGCAAAAGGCACGCCCATTGCCACACCTACAATGTGAGTAAGGGAGTCGGCATAGCGGATAGCAGCTTTAGGGGAAGCGGAAGATTGCATTAGCGGTTAGCGGAGGTTCCTAAACCCGCAATTTGCGGGTAGCGGGTAGCAACTAGCGGGAGGTGTACGATCGGCGCCATAACCTCTGAAGGGTACCCTGGTCCTCCTCTTGGCCTTCTCTCCCCAGAAAGGTGTCTAGGAGGCATCCTTTCTTGCGGTAGCTTTTGTGGCATTTTGACCAAAGCATGTCACAGATGTTTCATTAAGGCCTCAGGTCACCCGCTGAGGCTGGAGAGCAACTTGGCAGCCAGAGAAGTCATGACCTGACTTCTATGGATCCCTCATCGAATCTCCAGGTGACATGTTTGACGGTGTCCTTTCAATGAAGCATCACGAGGACAATGACTTTTAACATTAGAACCGATTCAGTTTTAGACCTGATCGTGACAAAGCGATTACCATAAATTCTCCTTTGCATCCTCCCCGGGGATCACTTAAAGCCACAAACTTCCACTTTCACTATCCTTCCATTTTCAAGGAAGTAAACAAAACACAAGCTGGCAACATTTTCATCTGCATCTTTTAAGCATCTTGTGACCTGTTTCGCCCAACTTGCTGCCAGCAGTTTTACAGTGTTTTGAAGCCAAAGGGACGTCGAACTGTTTCCCATCTATGATGAGCAACCATGACAGCATGTGCGAGCTTTACAAAATCCGAGTGATACCGAAACACAGGACCCCAAAATCCAACGGGTTGAACAGGCAGCATCCGTATAATGTGACTATACAACAAAAGCCTCGGTTTTGCAACAGAAAGTCAAGTCTTGAAAGATTTGCTTCAGCTTGGGCTCATCCAGAACTATGGATGTGAAAAAAAACAATCAATTTGGCAATATATGGCGATTTTTGGCCACCCAATATAATATCGATTTTTCAGCTCCTAATATCGATTTTTTAGGAAAATTCTATTCTATTTATTTATTAAATGTGCAAAAACACTAATAATAAACAATAAATAGGTTGTCTAGAAGCAAACAGTTTTGACTCAGTTTGTCCTAACTGGGTAGAATATTGCAATATATCATGATATCATGATAATCGTATCGTGGCCCAAGTATCATGATACTAGGGATGCACATGGTTAACCGTTTAACCGTTAACCGATAACAGTAACTCTAACTGGTCAATTTTGTTTTTAAGCTACGTAATTCAATCAACTCATGGGGGCGTGTCGACAGGTGCAACAGGCCTCTGATTGGTCAATTCTACATCCGCTTAGAAAAGAGCGCGTCATTGAAAAAATGAGGAAGTACCCACATCTGTACGATTCTCTTCTCCACACTACAAAGACAGCACATATTCTAGTAATTCATGGAGGGAGATAGCGATGAATGTGGGTCTGGATACGGCCGAGACGGTGAGGAAGTGGAAAAACGCAAGAGATAAGTTTAGTAAGTTTAGCTAGTCCGTGATTGTCGCTCTTGCGTTGTGGCGTGGAATAACATAGCGGAGACCGCGCTAGTATAAATCAAAAGTGACCGCGGCATCTCTGCGACAAGCTGACGGGGACACATTGCCGCCAGAGTATACACGGAGAGGTGTCCGCATGCGTCCACGACAACGCGCGCAACACCGCGGCAGCCAACCCTCCCGGACTTATCGGTTAACGGTTATTAATCGTTAAAGATCGTCGGTTAACGGTCATAAAAAAAATCCAAAATGTGCATCCCTACATGATACATGTCGTATTGCGAGGTCCTTGCCAATACTCACCCCTACCCAGAACCGTGGTGCCAGATTCTAACCAGAACCAGGAGAACTGGGCCCATCTGAGATCTGAGATCCTATTCAGTGATTCATTTTTCTGTCTAAATCTATTTATGGTGGTTTTATTATGGGTATTATTTAATACTGTTCATCCCAGTGCCTTCATAAAGTATTCTGAGTTGACCGTGTGGAACGTGCTCCACAAACAAACGTCCGATACCTGAGAATGAAGCAGCCCGACCCGCTCACAGGCGTCAGCCAGCTCCCCCTCGGCTAACTTCCGGCTCCGGTCCGACTGCTCCAGAGCCGCCCGGAGCTCCTCCACCTCCGCCTGCAGCAGGCTGCTCCTGCGCTCCACCATGGCCACCTGCTCCTTCAGCTCCTCCTGGCTCCGCAGCGCACCTCATCCAGGTGAAGGGTTTGCTCCTGCGCAGACATAAACGACAACGGTGGAAAACGATTCACGTAAAAACGAAGGTTTAGGTGCAACCAGTTCTTGGACTGATGATGGTGTTTCACTTTGAAGTGGCTCTGCATGTTCCTCAGCTGCTTCTGGGCTTCGGCGGCCTGCCGGTTGGCGTGGCTCAGCTGGATCTCCATCTCGTTGAGGTCCGACTCCATCTTCTTCTTGATTCTCATGGCGTCGTTCCTGCTGCGTATCTCCGCGTCTAAAGCCGACTGCATCGTCTCCACGGAGCGCTGGTGGTTGCGCTTCATCTGCTCGATCTCCTCGTCCTTCTCGGCCAGCCGGCGGTCCACCTCCCCTTTGACCTGAGCCAGCTCCAGCTGGACACGCAGAATCTTTGATTCTTCGTGCTCCAGAGACGCCTGGCGCACAGATGAGAGTGAGAAGATCACAGGGAAGTGACAGAGGAATGTTAAATCTAAATTAGGGCTGGGCAACGATTAAAATTTTTTATCGCGATTAATCGCAATTATTTCCCTGATTAATCACGATTAATTGAATTGTATACGGAAAATCAAATAATGAATTCAAAAGTAGTGTAAAGGTCACTTTTATTGAAATGTTCTGCTGCCATATGAACTAAAGTGTCATAACATTTGTTGTTCAAACACTTTTAACATCAGCACTTGTCAGTAACACATATTTAGTGTAAATCTCATCTTAAAAAATGTCAAATAAAATAAAGCTTATTGCCACTGCCAGGGCATTAATGTCATCTTGTTTCTTTTTTTAAATGAAATATAAAAAAAAGTCTACCAACAAAACCCTGAGCCACAATCAGAACATTAAAACAGGTAATATCTGAGGTAACAGCAGAAACTTTTAACCGGGAGTTTAACTTGTCAGTTGTTACAAATAACCTTGTTTCTGTCGAATCAGTCGTTTGGGTCCATGTAAAAGTTCTGTAACTTTATCAATCCGTAATTATATGTGTATAATTCGTTCTTTTTTTTTTTCCATTTTCAATTGTCAATCAAAAATTTAAAAAAATTTAAAAAGTCACTTTTTATTTTCTTTTTCATTTTTTAATCTAACACAAAAAAACTAATAAATGCCTGGTTTTTTATATCTAAATTTTAGCAAACAGGCCACGGGACTGAATTTGTTTTTAATATTTAATTGTCCGGTTTAAGTGACCCTGAAATGTCTTTGTGCAGCAGTTCTGGTATCATGGCAGCGCTGGAATCACATACTATAATATTTGCAATATTGTGGAAATCTGGATGAAAACTCAGCTCATATAGATGAACCAAAGCCTTTCCAGCTCTGCGTCTGACATCAGTCTTTTTCTCCTCAGATCCTGACGAGCTTCAGAATCTTCTGAAGCTCATTTCCATCATTGCAGGACACCCATCTGCTGTTGAATAAGTTATTGATCAAACTACCGTATTGGCCCGAATATAGGACGATATTTTAATGTAGAAGTCACATTCTCAAAAATGGGGGTCGATTTATAATCAAGGAATAGACTTTCTGTTGTCATTACACATCTGTGCCACTAGATGGAGCCGCACTGCAGTAACCAGCTAGAGAACAGCAGGACAGTGAACACATGGAGCAGGTCTGATGGAACATGGAGGAATGACGCCATCGTCTTGAACAAAGGGGTTTGAAATTTCTTTTTTATGATGTATCTGGACATTGTCTTTCTAGAGTTCATGGTGCGGAAGAGTCAGCAATTAACGCTTGGCGCACACTTCTAACTACTCTCTGTGGTTTTCCGTTGTCATGTGTGATAGGGGGATGGAGTCCTGGATCCAGGGGGTGGGTGGGTAATCCTTGGGGATTTGATTTGATTAGATTTTTTTTATTATTTTTTACTTTATTTTAATTTTATTTATTTATTTTATTGCCTACTTATATATATTTGAATATGTTGTATGTTTAGGTATATGGCTATATTTTCTTTAATTTTTATTTGTATTTTTTTTATTTATTTTTTGAATCTGTTTTTTTTATCATCCATGTGCCTTCTGTATTTTATTTTGCAATAAAGTAGAAACTTGATCACAAAAAATAAATAAATTAATGTTGGCGTTACTAAATTAATGAGTTAACACGATAATAACACGTTAACTAGCCCAGCCCTGATCTAAATATTTTTCATATTCAGAGACCTCAGCCTCCTCCAGAGCTGCCTGGATCTCCGTCTTCTCCGTCTCCGTTTGTTTCTTCGTCTTCTCCAGCTCGTGGATGGCTTTGCCGTTCTCTCCGAGTTGGTCAGTCAGATCAGAAATTTCCTCTATGAATGGCAAAAATGTATCCTCTTAAAGGAATACTCCAACATTTTGGAAGTTTCATATATCAACCCCCTCGAGTTAAATACTCTCTCTTCTCTGGACTGGATGCACAGAGAAGAGAAAGTGGCTGATGGCTGGGGGTTGATGGGTAATTCCCAAAACGTATTATTCTAACAAGACATCCAAAATTACCATCAGAGATAACATTCAGTGCTTATTTAGAATTCGCTGCTTAGCTGTAAAACGGCACCTTAAAGCATCATCCTGAGCGTCATCTAAAACTAAAAACTGCTGAATCCAGGTCCAGGTTAAGACAATGCCAAGGAGGGAAGACATCAGCAATAATATCAGACAGGCAACTGCTGCTGCCTGTCATGTTTAGATGTTTAGATGATTAGATTATTATTAATATGTACCAGCAATTAAAACCTCACATCTGGGTAGAAGTTGCTTTCCTTTTTCATGGCCGGTCATACGTACGCTGCAGGTTTTTGTTCTCTCGTTTGAGGACTTCAAGATGCTCCAAAGCTTCTTCGTAAGAGTTCTTCACTTTGAAGAGCTCGGTGCTCAGCGAACGAGACTCTTTCTGCGAACCATCCAGCTCTGCCTGGCTCTCCTCGTACTTCTGTTTCCACTCGGAGAGAATCTACGGATCCGATAAAATCCAGAGCTTGGACTGGGTGGGATACTTGCGCCTTTATCACATTCGAGGGCGTCTGCCTTACCTTATCGAAAGTTCTCTGCTTTTTATCCAGGCCGGCCGCCTGAGCGTTCGCTCTTTCTACGTCAGCCATGAGGTCCTCCACCTCTCCCTGCAGCCTCTGCTTCGTCTTCTCCAAAGACGAGCACTTGGCGTTCACGGCCTCGATGGCCTCCTCAGCTTCCTGCAGACGCTGAGCGAGCTTTTTTCTGAGGATTTAGAGTTATAACAGTCACTTCTTTACACCACAGTAGGGGGAAAGACTAAACAATGTCTACGTGCTGAATATGAGGTCATGTTCTGTGGTCGTATTTATAATCAGGCACGTGCACAGGTGGACTCCAGATGGCGCTCAAGCAGCTGCCCCTTTGGCTTCTGACATCACGAGAGCTGTTTCTGCAGAACGACCGCGAAGCAGCAGAGCGCCATCAAAAGTAGCAGTCTTGCGTCAAAAAGTTGTGATTTTGTAAAATTTGCGATTTTTTTACGACACAAAATCATGACTTGCCAAAGGGTCAGGATTTTGTGTATTTTGAGATTTTATGACAAAAAGTTGCAATACAGTGATCCCTCGCCAGTTCCGCGGTTTTAGTTGTTCACGGATTTTTCAGAAATATATAATATAATAAAAAAATCAAGAAAAAATTGCGGAAACATCACAGGATGTTGTGCGCGTTCTCTCACAGTGAAGAAATGTTGTGAGCCAGCCTGGCCCCTTTAAGAAGGTGGCCTTATGGGTAATGTAGTGTGTTTGTCGTAGGATGGCAGAACTCAACGGGGTTAGATGAAAAGTGTAGTGAGCATCAACAGCAGCCCAGCGTGTATAGATTTACATTCTCTGTTCCATGCAGAGAAAATCGGACTATTTCTTTTGTTGTTGTTAGCATATTAGCCGCTAATTATGAGCCAAAAATAGCACAATACCAGCAGTTTGTTTACTACAGTTTGGAGACTAGAGGCTGTGAAGGTAACAGAAAGACCACAGTTGAGCCTTTGTCTTGTTTAGCTGCAGTGTCTCGCTACTTTTTTGCGGTTTTTAAACATATTTTAAACACATTATTTAGGCTCGGGGGGTCCGGCTCCAGTTTGCGGATTTTGATTTTCACAGGGCGTCGGTCCCCATTAATCGTGAAAAATAAGGGATCACTGTACAGCAAAATGTACATTTTTACAACAAAAGAAATGTGATTTTAGGACATAAAATTGCAATTCTGCATAATTCATGATTTTTTGACAAAAAGTTGTGATTTTGGTAAAGTCTGTATTTCACAACAAAAAGCTGGAATATTAAGTTAAAAAGTTGTGATTTTGCAAATGAAACAATTTCACCACAAAAATGTACAAAAGCCTGCAGTTCTACAAACTTTTTTTTGTCAAAAAGTTGCAATTAAGTAAACTGTATTTTTTTTTACACAAAATTGAAAATTGAGATTTTATGTCAAACGCTTGCTTTTTATGACAAAAAGGTGAAATGCTGTGAAATTAAGATTTATACAGCAAAAATTCTTGATTTTAGGACTTAAAGTCCTAAAAGAGACTACACAAATTTAAAAACTTTTAAACACAAAGTCATAAGTTTATGTAATTTTGCAACAAAAAGTTGTAATATTAAGTCAAAAAGTTGCAATTTTGTGAATCTGCGATTTTACAGCAAAATGTCGTAATTTTACCATAAAAAGTCACAATCCTGCAAAATCGCAATTTTATGACGGTGTTTTTTCAAAATAAATGAATGATAACCAAGAGTATCTCTATGATTGTACTGCTGTAGAAATATAAAGTAATTAAAAGTCGTAATGTCGTTATATCATTTTGTTGTAAATCAAACTAAATGTTCCTTCTTCTCTTGGCTTGAGCAGCTACACCCAAAGACTGGGCACGACCCCGTTTTCCACCCATTCACACGAGAACAGCTCTCACTTGGCCTCCTCCAGTTCGTCGTTGCGCTGGATGGCGTCGGTCTCGTACTTGGCTCTCCACTGGGCCACCTCGCTGTTGGACTTGGACATTGACCTCTGGAGCTCAGCTTTGGCCTCCTGCTCCTCTTCAAACTGCTCCCTCAGAAGATCGCAGTCATGGCGGGCAGACTGGAGAGCGTGGGCGAGGGCGTGCTTGGCCTAGCACAGAGGGATGGGGAAATATTAAGTTAAAAGACTGTATTATCTGAAGTCATAATAATATTCTGCATGCTGGTATTGAAAGGTTAAGACAAATAACTTGAGTGGGGACAAGTTAGGTATGGAGCCCCGTTTGGGTCATAATTCAATGAATAAATGAGTCTATTATTATGAAATACAGGCGATTATTATTATGAAATACGTATCCATTATTATGAAATATTTCCCATTATTATGAAATAGATGTGTATTACTATGAAATATTTACCATTATTATGAAAAAAATGTAATTATTATGAAATATATTTTTTATTATTATCTAATCTTACTTTAATGCATAATAGTTTTTTTTAAGAATGGCTTTTTTTTAATCTAAGAATAAGTTTTTACATAATTGCTTCCTTTTTCAAAAGAATGAGCTTTTACATAATGGCTTCATTTTGCCAGTGGGCGGGACCAGTGGTTGACCTGCACTCTCATTGGCTGATCCTTCTCCATTCTACGCTCTGACATCGACTAGTTTTGGCCGTGAGGTCCCGTTAGCAGCGGGCCGTGGCGTCATCAAGGTGCGCTCCTAGTCCGATTGTAGCTACGGCAGCTTGGACTGAGTTATGGAAACCTTGACCAGGTTAGCAGACAGTATCGAAAATGATAATTTATCAGGCGATACTATTTTGACCCGATTTAACGATTCACTGTTCTGTTGCTTATGCCTGAATGAAAGAGCAGCCAATCACATAAATGGCTCCGCCCTCTCTGCTGTGATTGACGCACAAATCATTCTTATGAAAAACGAATCCATTATCATGTAAATCTCATTCTTATGAAAAACAAAACCATTATCATAATAATGGGAAATATTTCATAATAATAAACATGCATTACATAATAATAGACTCATTTATTCATTGAATTATGACCCAAACGGGGCTCCATATCTGAATGGTTCCTCAGCGTTGAAACAAACCTTAGTTTCTTCCTCCACTTGTCTCTTCAGTTCTTCTGCCTGCTGGCTAAAGCCGAGCTTGGCCCTCGTCATATGAGACAAAACTGCCTCCTTCTCCTCAAGAAGACGAGAAAACTCACCTGTTTAAGAGATTTCAGAGAACAGCGTAAGAACAGAGAGAAGTATCTGACTTCAGAAATCTTTCCAAAAGCCAATTACCATTTTCATTCTGAAGTTTCGCCCTTTGAACGTTTATTTCATTGATCAGGTGCGTGCTCTCGTCGTGCTTCATCTTGCATTCGTTCAGCTGGTCCTCCAGAGAGTGGCACAGCTTCTCGTAATTAGACTAGTAATATCGGAGAGGATTTCAGATGAACGGTTTGTGTCATTAACACATTCATAATGCAGAGATTAAAATCTTTAATATTTATATTTCTGGAAGTGCAACCCAGAATTTTTGTAATCAATTACAGAACTGGCAATGACTGCATGACCAAGATGTGATCTAATGGTCAAGAGGCTGGGTTGATGGTTTAGATGTGGCCCATTGCCATAAATCCTAGATTTGGACCAAGTCTGGTGGAAATGTGGCTGAGTTTAGGCTGCCACACAAACCCTGAGCCAACACTTCCAATCCAGGCCAAACGTGGGCCAACACTTCCAATCCAGGCCAAACGTGGGCCAACACTTCCAATCCAGGCCAAACGTGGGCCAACACTTCCAATCCAGGCCAAACGTGGGCCAACACTTCCAATCCAGGCCAAACGTGGGCCAACACTTCCAATCCAGGCCAAACGTGGGCCAACACTTCCAATCAGGCCAAACGTGGGCCAAAGGAAAGTGGAGATGTGGGCAAAGTTGGGCGTCTTTATGCTATCTGGGTATCCTCACTTCACTTTGGTACGTAAAGTCTTTCACTGTGCAGTGGACACTACAGCGCTAATGGGCCAAAATACATTAACTGTGTCAAGGTTTTGGATTTCAGAAAAAAACATTTATTCAGTAAAATGTGTTAAAATATAAGAGGGATTTTGGCTCATCCGGTGTGAGTACTTTCATCTCTCTGCTGGTGTAAATTACCTTTGCCTTGACCAAGACCTCCACGTTGTTGGACAGGTCGTCGACCTCCATCTTGTACTCGCTCTTCTCCTTTTCCAGCTTCTGCTTGACCCTCTGCAGGTTGTCGATCTGCTCTCCGACCTCAGCCACGCTGTCGGCATGCTTCTTCCTCATAGCCGCCGTTATGGCCTCGTGGTGGAGAGTGGACTCCTCGAGGTCTCGTCTCAGTTTCTGAAACTCCGCCTCTCGCTTCTTGTTCATCTCCACCTGAGCGGCGGTGGCTCCCCCGGCCTCCTCCAGCCTCTCGCTGATCTCCTCCAGCTCCCTGGTGACGTCGGACCTTTGCTTTTCCACCTTAGCTCTGGCAACGCGCTCCGCTTCGATCTCCTCCTCCAGCTCTTCGGTTCGTGCCTTTGGCGAAGCGACAAAACAAAAATGAAGACGGGACCCATCTGAGATATATTTGGGCTGAAAAATGGGGCCCGGTATGGACTGGCCATGAGCTCCATGTTGCGTACTGCTCACAGTGGTTACGTTCAGGTTAGGGATGCACCTGGTTAACCGTTTAACCGTTTAACCGATAACAGTAACTCTAACCGATTAATACTAACGGTCAATTTTGTTTTTAAGCTACGTAATTCAATCAACTCATAGGGGCGTGTCGACAGGTGCAACAGGCCTCTGATTGGTCAATTCTACATCCGCGTAGAAAAGAGCGCGTCATCGAAAAAATGAGGAAGTACCCACATCTGTACGATTCTGGTTCTCCACACTACAAAGACAGCACATATTCTAGTAATTCATGGAGGGAGATAGCGATGAATGTGGGTCTGGATACGGCCGAGACGGTGAGGAAGTGGAAAAACGCAAGAGATGAGTTTAGTAAGTTTAGCTAGTTTGTGATTGTCGCTCTTGCGTTGTGGCGTTGAATAACATAGCGGAGACCGCGCTAGTATAAATCAAAAGTGACGGCGGCATCTCTGCGACAAGCTGACGGCGACACATTGCCACGAGAGTATACAAGGGGAAGTGTCCGCATGCGTCCACGACAACACGTGCAACATCGTGGCAGCCAACCCTCCCGGACTTATCGGTTAACGGTTATTAATCGTTAAAGGGGCGTCGGTTAACGGTCATAAAAAAATCCAAAATGTGCATCCCTAATTCAGGTACATGGGTGATGGATGGGAATCTTGTCTGGTCCCATCTGGGCCAGCCACGAAAGCAGACCCAAGTGGTCACCTGACACGTGGCCAGTATAGGACCAGTATAGGACCAGTGGACAAGCCTCGTTTTTTTAGCCCATTCATATCTCAGTTGGGGAACCGCACACGAGTTACGGCCGGCTGGTACCTGAAGTTCCTTGATCCTCTTCTGATACTGGACGGCCACGCTCTGCTCGTCCTCCATTTTGGATGTGAGCTGGTTGATTTCAAAGTCTTTCCTGACGTGTAAAGCCATGCCAAACGATAAGTGCTCGTTATTACACCTGAAACGCTGACGTGCTCGTACCGTACCCACTTTTTAAGGCGTTCCTCCAGCTGCTGCTTGCCGTTCTCCAAGTCCATGAGGGATTCCTGAGTCAGTTTCAGATCTCCCTCGAGCTTCCTTCTGGATCTCTCAACATCCATTCGGATCTTCCTCTCTTGCTCCAGCGAGCCTTCAAGCTAACCCACGGGCATGTTTTTTATTCGAACCAGCGACTGAAACTGAATATTTTCAAAGGAATGTAGCGTCTTACATCGTCAACTTGCTGCTCCAGTTTGACTTTAGCTTTGGCCAGAGAGTTGACTTTGTCTTCTTCTGCTTGCAGGTCGTCCAGAGTCTGCTGGTGGGCCTCTTGGAGGGCCGTCTTCTCCTTGGACAACTTTACGATGGTGTCGTCGAGATTTGACATTTCCTCCGTCAAATTCTTCACCTGCAGGTGAGGAGAGAAGTCCATGTGTCGGTTAATGGTGGATCGGCTGGATTTGGAGCCGTTGTGATCTGACCTTGTTTTCAGTGGCGTGCTTTTCCTTCTCCACTTTAGCCAGCGTGAGCTCCAAGTCGTCGATGTCTTTCTTCAGCTCGGAGCACTCGTCCTCCAGCTTCCTCTTCCTGGCGGTCAGCTCGGCGTTCAGCTCCTCCTCGTCCTCCAGTCGTTCGTTGAGTTCTTTGGCTTTAGCTTCCAGCGTGATCTTGTTTTTTATCAGTCCCTCACACCTTTCCTCCGCGTCTGCCAAGCTCTCACTTTCCTGTTCAACGTAAAAACATTTTTACGGCATGCACGTGAGCTGCGCTGCAAAAAGAAAGCAGAATTTTTCCGTCCTTACAGACTGAATCTGGAGACACAAGTCGTTCTTCTCCTGAAGCAGGGAAACCATTTTGGCTTCCAGCTCCTTCCTTTTGAGCTCAGCTTTGGCCAAATCCTCTTTACACTTGGCAAACTCCACCTTCATGTTTGCCATCTCCTTTTCAGTCTCGGCACTCCTCAGAAGCGGCTTGATCTTGAAGTAAAGCTTCATCCATGGCCAGTGTTTCACGTTCATGAATGAGCGAATGTTGTACTGGATGATATAGATGGATTCTCTGGAAAATGATGGAGCCTCGTCTTAACTTCTCCGAGTTCACGGGACACACAGATCTGTTAGGTATATGTCGTGTTAGTCGGTTTTACCTCCTCTCCATCATTTTCTGAAACTCCCTCCGCCTGAGGAATCCACGACACAAGGCCTGAGTGATGGTGATGAGAGAGGCCAGTTTGTCATCCCTCATCTCCTCTAGTAAACCCAGGAGTCCTGCTTTGAAGAAAACCTTCAGGAGAGAGAAAAGAGGAGCCAAACTGGCATAAAACCAGTTCATAAACCCAGATGTGCCAAAGCAATACACAACGGATATTTCTGAAATTTCCTGTTGGATGTGTTTATGGCTGAAATGAATGATGGGAAATAAGCATGGAAGCTCCAGACCGGCAGAAACATCTACCAGGACTTAAAGTAAAAAAAAAAAAAATCCTGAGCCTGAACTTTTTTCCCAGGGTGCAGTGGATCCAACGCATACACATTTTAGGCAATTTGGCAAACAACTTTTTGACATTGTGCTCGGTAATGTACAAGATGACCTTCAATTTAAATGTGAATTTTAGAAAGTAGAGGTTATTAAGTTATAAGTGAAGACATGTGAAACTGAGTCAAGCCAATTAATCTGATTTATTTAAAGACCATTTAATTCAGTAAAGGGCAATTTGTATGAAAAAAAACAAAACAAATTGTAACAATAAAGTTACAATTTATTGTAACCGCAATAAATTGTAACTTTTCTATCATTTTTGTTCAAAACAATAGTAAATTAACTTATAGAAAACCTTGACTCCTCTCCTCCTTAACATATTTGCAGAGTCAGTTATTTTATTAGATGTTATTCATCAAAAAAGTGAACCATTACATTCAGTATTTTTCCATGTTTTGGGTGGTTGCTTCATCAACATTCAGAGAAAACCTCCATCCTTTGAGCTGATCAGACAAGGCAAGATTATTTGTAGGGCACATTTCGTGTGCTTTGCATAAAACACGGACGTTTCTTGAACTCTGGTGCTTGTGTCATGTTTGTTCATATAACTGGCCTGCTGATTGGAAATGGGCAGTTTTTTAAAGCATACTTTTTTTACACAGATGTACGAGCGGTTGAGCGATAAACAAGCACAAACGTGTTTTCAAGTCACAAATAGACGAGTCACCGCAGGCGCTACGTCCGCTAAGTCCCGGTTAGCGGCTTGTGTGTTGGAGCGTGTGGACTGCTGCTTTCATGGCCGCCGTCTTCTTTGTGATGTTGAAGAGCTTTTTTTGCCGCTAGTTGCATAGACTAGCTTCTTAGAGCACAACACACAAAAACAGGTACCAGGCTTCCATTAGCTTCTGGCACCCAAACGGCTAACCGTCTCCACCCTTCTCCTCTATCCTCCAGAGACGCTTGTTGGAAATATTTTTATTCCTGGTGTAAAGTTTTAACATTAGCAATAGTGGAGACTAGGGATGGAACGGTTACAGGTATTACGGTAAAGCGCGGTAAAATCTTACGCGGTAAGATTACGCCGTTTATGTTTGACTTCATCTCATTATCGCGGTCGATTATCGTGATATGTAATATCAGCCTCATTCAAGTCTGCGAGCGACTCGCGACTGTGTTTCGTGTGAATATTTAGCTTGTAACATCGGCATCGTAACGTAATCATGCCGGAAAGTGGTGATAGCACGCAAGACATTTACCAACCCACTAAAAGGACGAAATCCAAGGTCTTGTTTTTTTTTTGTTTTTTTAAGAATGCAGAGGGACAACTGGTGGAGGACAATGATCCTGTCTGCAGAGGACTTGTTTACATTTTATTGTAATTTGTACAAGCAACTTGAAGGAGCTAAGGCTAATGCTTCAAGCTACTGAGATGTTTGACCAAGAGTAACCTGGTCGACGCGCTTCGCTAGCTCACATTTCGTAAACGTTACCGTTGCGTGTTGATCGAAAAAGGGCCGGAACGATGTTCTTTTGATGCAGTTAAAATATTAATTTATTCCCTTAACTGATCAGACAACCATAACGCCAGCAGTTAGCGCCACAGCGGTCAAAAACCTTTTGTCCTTACCTAACCAATAACAGGCAGCTACCTTTATACCTGACCCTCAGGTAACAACACAGCGACACCCACAGACACACAGAGTGAACTACAATTCAGAACAACATATTAGGCTCCTATACAACTGTTTTTTTATTTGCACATTTATACTTATTTAAGGTTCAGCTTAAAATCCAAAGTTTTTTTCATCTAAACTTGCACTATGATTTTTTTCATATTTTGACCAAGTATGGTTGTTGAAGTGTTTATTTAAATTTGCACCAGACAAATAAGCTTTGTTCCTGTTATTTATTTTGTTCATTTAAAATAAAACCTCTTTCTGTGCCAGTTGTTTGTACTTTTAATTTGAAAGTTTCATTTTGATTTTTGGCTTCTGATGTTTTAGTATGACAAGAAAATCACAAGATTTTGTGAAATTATTTAAATGTATTTGTTTTTTTGGACATTTGTACAGCAATGAAGAATACCGCGATAATATCGTAAACCGTGATAATTTGGTCACGATATTCGAGATATCAAATTTTCCATATCGTTACATCCCTAATGGAGACGAACTCACTTTTGGAACCGGCCTCTACTGGTCATTCAAGGAACTGCACATACTGCAAGAACACATTGAGCAAACCAGATGTTGCCCCTTAAGCACTATTTATAACCTGGTTCAGAGAGTGTGAGAAGAGTTTTTTTGGGGGAGAAAAACAAATGAGTAGTATTTTAAATGAGTTACCTTGGTATGTCCAAACTTGTACTGCGTGTGATCGACATCGATAGACCCCAAGAGCTTCTCTGCAGCTTTCTTATTGTCTATAAATTGTCCTTCAGGGATCACACTCGCGTTCAGTACTTTGTACCTGAAAGAAATTGATCGTATTAGATGTATTTGACATATTGGTCTGAGATAGAAACATTTACTTCCTACCTTTGCTTGAAATCCCCGTACAGTATCCTGCTGGGAAAGCCCTTCCTGCAGATCCTGATTCCCTCCAGGACACCATTACAAGCGCAGCTGATGGATGACCAGATGATGCTCCATGATACCTAAGAATCAGATCGGATCGGACTGTAATCAAGCTGCCACGGGTTTGGCTGCTCCACACCGACAGTGCTGGAGTACCTGGAGTTTTTGTCTCGTTTGGAATCAGGCACCGTACAAAGTGAGGATGGGTGCTCCTGAGGTTTGTCATCAGCTTCCCCAGGTTCTCCTGTCAGAGGTCATCAGTGCTGTAGGACCTTTCAAATATTTCACATCACTTTCACAAACCTAAATGTTCAGTTACCCTGAAGAGGGCCGACACAGTTTGGAAGGATGAGCCCTTCTTCTTCGCGGCTTTCTTGGCGGCGGTGCCGCTCCCTCCTCCAGCGGTCTCTGAAGTAAAAACAGCTGACCGGAGTGAGAGGCAGGACCTTCTTCAAAAATGAAAAATAATTACAGTCGTGCACATTACCGTCGGATGAAGCGTAGGTGGAGTAGAGGAACGCCAGCAGCTTCAGGCCGGCCTTCTGGTAGAGCTGGACCACGGTCTCGTTCAGCGGGTCTTTGTTCTTGTCCAACCAGCCTGTGATGGTGTAGTCCGACGGTGCCGGCGTAGTGCACCAGGGAGAAGTGAGCCTCGGCCCTGCCTTTGACAGGCTTGGGCTTCTGGAAGTTGCTGGATTTTCCCAGATGCTGGTCATACAGTTTGTTTTTGAAGGTGGTGTCCGACGCCTTGGGGAACATGCACTCCTCTTCAAGGATGGAAAAGATGCCCATTGGCTGTTGAAGAAGATGAGTCAGGCAAAAAAAAAAAAAAAATCACAGAAATTTGGAACAGTAACTTTTAGGGCTGGGCAACGATTCAAATTTTTAATCGCGATTAATCGCATTATTTCCCTGATTAATCGCGATTAATCGCATTGTATACACAAAATCAAATAATGAATTCATAGGTGGAGAAAAATGCACTTTTATTTAAATGTTCTGCTGCCTTGTCAGTAACACATATTTAGTGTAAATCTCATCTTAAAAAAACGTAAAATAAAATAAAGCTTATTGCCACAGCCAGGGCATTAATGTCATCCTGTTTTAATAAAAAATAAAAAAAAGTCTACAAACAAAATCCAACAAAATGATTGTGTCTCAGCACAATCAGAACATTAAAACAGGTAATTTCTGAGGTAACAGCAGAAACCTTTAACGGGGAGTTCAACTTGTCAGTTGTTACAAATAACCTTGTTTCTGTTGAATCCTCCGTCTGGGAGAACTTTAAAATGAAAATGTCCACGTTAAAGTTCAGTAACTTTACCAATCCGTGTATCATTCATTCTTTCCATTTTCAATTGTCAATCAAAAATTTAAAAAAAAATTAAAAAGTGACATTTTATTACGTTTTTCGTTTTTAATCTAACACAAAAAAATGAAAAAAAAAAAGCCTGTTTTTTTTATATTTCAATTTTAGACTTGGATCAAAAATACGAAATTAAAAAACAGGCCACAGAACTGAATTAGTTTTATAATGGAGGACTGGACTTTCTGTTGTCATTACACATCTGTGCCACTAGATGGAGCCGCACTGCAGTAACCAGCTAGAGAACAGCAGGACAGTGAACACATGGAGCAGATCTGATGGAACATGGAGGAATGACACGAAAGTTTTGTTGCTGTCCAGAATTTTTTTTTTTAGACAGAATTGTTAATATTGCTACCTGAGTTGCTACCTGAACTGTAAAGTTCACGGATTTTTACCTGCCAATTATTTTCCGGTTCTGCAGCAGCCAGTAACAGACTTTTCAAAACAAAAGCATGTGAGCAACATGCGTTAACGCGGGATAAAATAAATGTCGGCGTTAATAAATTGATGAGTTAATAATAATAACGCGTTAACTTGCCCAGCCCTAGTAACTTTGCATGCGACTGCGCGTCCCTGAACGAACCTTTTCAATGAGCTCTATGCAGGCAGCCAGGTCCATCCCAAAGTCAATGAACTCCCACTCGATGCCTTCCTTCTTGTACTCCTCTTGCTCGAGCACAAACATGTGATGGTTGAAAAACTGCTGCAGCTTCTCGTTGGTGAAGTTGATGCACAGCTGTTCCAGACTGTTATACTGCAACGCAAAGACGAAACCATCAAGACCAGGCCGCGCACTTTAAATCACCACAAACACCACTCAAGTCTTACGTCGAATATTTCAAAACCGGCGATGTCCAGGACTCCGATGAAGAACTGCCTGGGCTGCTTGGTGTCCAGCATCTGGTTAATGCGGAAGACCATCCACAGAAACATCTTCTCGTAGACGGATTTGGCCAGAGCGCCGATGGAATTATAGACCTGCAGAAAGACGTGCTGCGGTGAGAAAATATGTCTTCCAAAGGATGTTTTTACCATTTTTAGCTCAAAGGGTCTCCCTGTGGGCTCATGTGAAACATCTGCCGGCCTGTTCATGTCTGCGGCAACCTTCCCAAACCTCTGACGTAGTTTTATTGTCATTACATCAATACTATTAACAAAACAAAAAAACAGTTTTGACTCTTTAAATGAACAGATATTTATTTTTTCCAATGAGAAATAATTGTCAAGCCTCTCAAACATTTTGTAAAGCTATCAAACTCAATCAGAGTTTGACAGAACGTATAATTACAAACTGAAAAAATTCATTCCTCAATGACAATAAAAAAATAATGCACAGTGCATAATGTACTGACACAAGTTAGATTTGTCTGTGTAAATAAACTGAAAAAGTGCACTTTTTAATTGCAATTAAAGCAAATTAGGTTCAGTAGTTTTTTTTTTTTTTTTAATCTCATGGAAGCTTTAGATGAGAGAGATGATGGCGAGGAGCGGAGAGGAGAGGCTAGCTCACGTTAGCGCGATTTCGAAACTATGTTTCTGGTCGGGTTTCACGTATTAAAGCTTGTGCTATTTTTCCCTCCTTCGCTTGGAGGATTCGTCACAAATAACCAGCGAACTATCTTCTTCTGAAACTTTAACAAAGTTCACTACAGTTGCCTCCATGTTTTTTTTTTTTTAATCAGCACACTGTGCTGCAATGCTGCATTCAAGGTGTAATGTAAATTCCTCCGTTCCCTCGTTTGCTAGTCCTTCTTTCAGCCTTTTCTATTTTTTCACATCAGCAACTACCAAAATTATGACCGAGTTATTAAAGGAGCCGTATGTAAGAGATCTAATAAAACGAATCATAAAATGACCCCGATATGCCAACAGACATTTAAAAATCATGTTCATTTCAAATACTTATGTCACTGACAACAGCACTCAAGCCAGGATATTCCCGTTTAAAAAGAGGAGTTGCAGCCCTCAACTGATGTTGATGTTGTCATTTTTTGTTTTGGCCTGAAGCGCCACCCTCCACCTATCTCCCAATCACGAAGTCAGTAGTGTTTCGGCATCCGGGTTGCCAGCTCGGCTCTAATTATCGCAGCAGCCGCTACGAACGTGTTGGTTGAAAAAATGTCTAGCTTTCCAAAACCTAAAAGACCTCGTTATGAATCCGAGTTACGTCGTGACAAGGTCCGAAATAAAACAAGGATTTGTATAGGAGATGCTTTTGATAGATGGAGACGGCTGAAAGCGGAGAAGAAGGTAAGATTCATAGCTAAATGTTTGGCTAACGCTAATTTACTCGGACAAGGTAACAGTGGTACCTCTACTTACGAACGCCTCTACATACGAAACTTTCAGGTTACGAAACGCCTCAACGGGAAAATATTTCCTCTAGTTACGAAAGATCAAAGAAAGAAAAGATCTTTCATAAAGCATTAAATATAATTAACAGAAAATAAACTTACTGTGTAGGACTCGTCGCTTGCCATGGCAGCCTACGTTCCTGCTGCATTCTGCAGCCGACCTGGCAACCTCTGGTCGGGGAGGAGGGGGAGGGTACACGCCGCTCAACACTATTTTTGAAAGTGACTGCAGTACCAGTTTTGGCCATAATCTTACAAACGGCTCCTTTAAGTTGTTTTCTGGCATGAGGGGTTATTCTTGATTTTCCTTACTGAGAAATCGTTTTTCTGATTATGCCGATGTTACTTGAACATAACATTCACTGCCGGTCATTCAAGGCTCAGAGGGAGCGAGGCACTGCTGTGTTGATAGAAATATATATGTTATCGGGGCTATTCGTCATGATATCGGACTTATCGGGATGATGTCATAATTTCCTGTTTTCCCGATAATTATTAGGTCGATAAATTTCAGAGTTCAGCAGTTGTTTCCTGTACTTTAGCTGGTGGTTTTTGCGGCGTGGAAGAGCGGGATCACCTGCTGGACAGTCTGCCCTTTGGTCACGTACTCGTTCCCAACTTTTACTCTCGGGTAGCACAGCGCCTTCAGCAGGTCGGCGGAGTTCAGACCCATCAGGTACGCTGCTTTGTCGGCCACTGAAAAAACGTGAAGAGGAGACAAACATAAAGCAGATTTACGTATTAACTCAAATCACAACTGAAGGATAACATCGTGAATACAAACTACCCTCCGTCCCGTCCGGTTCCGCCTGCTCCTCTCTCTGCTTCTGCTTGAACTTCATATTTCCATAATGCATCACGGCACCCGTTAGCTTGTAGATGCCGATCCTCTCGTCACCAGTGAAGCCGAGGACCTCTATGGCGCTCTGAAAGTGCACGAAAACAGAGACGATTGGAGCGCGACGCTCGCAGCGACCGACAAACAGAAGACCGTAAACGTGACTTGCATCAGTGGCGATCAGCTCCTCGCTGTCATCAATACTGGCCACGCTGATCTCCCCCTGGCTGATGAACGGGTAGTCGTAGGGGTTGGTGGTGATGAGCAGAGTCTCTGAAAGGGGGAAATAAAGTCATTTTTTTGGAGCCTCGCGGCGTGCGGGCACCGTAGATTTGCTTCGGTCGTGCCGGAAACCACCTATGAGCTCCGGCTTCTTGTTGGATGTGATCTGGTAGAAGATGTGGTAGCTCCTCTCTGCCGCCAGCTGAAACGTGACTCTGGACTTTTCCAGCAAATCTACCAAAAGGGGACGAGATGAACTCAGTTACGCAAAAGTTAGCACACCATCTTTCAATCCTTCTTGGTACAAGATGAATACAATCAGACACGCGAAATGTGCCGTTGTCTGTTTAACAACAGGAAGATAAGAGAAGAAAGGAAATAATATAGGCATTAGGAACCTGGATTAAGCTGGATGAACAGTTGGGTATTTCCTCTACTAAACGCTCCCTCCCTGTTAAGGGCTCCGTTAGCTCCTGCTCCTTTAGCTGGCCATCAGGCGATGGTAGGCCGAAGGAGGAGAGCTGCTCACGGAAAGTCACTTCAGGACTCTTCCAAGCAGCCGGCTTTGCGGTGCACCTGCCATCTCAAATGTTGTTTCACTGGCTGCTGCTAGCATAGCTGCATTAAGCTAATCTTCCTTCTCAGGCCCGGACAATCCCAGTCAGTAAACAATAAAGAACAATATCTGAAATTCTGGGGGCCAAAATAGACGCCCCCTCCTCCCCCGGTCTACTCCTGAGAAGATCGGCAGCTGTCTTGAATTCTTTCCGCTTTTGCATAATCTCACTGCAGAACGCCAAAGTCCGAATTAGCTGAAAAATGTTTTATAATCCTTTACAAATGAAAGTGCCGCAGCAATTGCTTCTCTGAGACCACTGCTTGTGTCTTTCCCTCTTGGCATTTAGTTACTGCACACCTGAATACTCCAGATTATCACATCATCAGGCATTGCCCACATGACTTGATTTTTTTTTTTTTTTTTTTGGCCTTCATTTTTGTTTAACAAACAATGGCAGAGTCTTCTCACTCACAGGTCTCGATGTCAGCGGAAGCCAGCTTTCCTGTGGTTCCAAAGTGGATTCTGATGAATTTGCCCTGAAAGTAAAACACGTGGATTTGTCAGTCTGCAGTGCAAAGACGATTAGTTGGAAGTGGCAATAGAATATCCGTCATTCATGTCACTCACAAAACGTGATGAGTTGTCGTTTCTCACAGTCTTGGCATTCCCAAAAGCCTCAAGCAGGGGGTTAGCGGAGATAATTTGGTCCTCCAGATTTCCCTGCAGCAACACCATGAATGACAAAAAAAAAAAAAAAAAAATATATATATATATATATATATATATATATATATATATATATAAAATGCATATCAGGGATTTAATTTATCTTTTGGTTACGATAATGAAAAATAGGCTGCAACCAGGGTTTTTTTGAAGAAGAGGTTTTTTGTCATGTAGATGCCGCATTTGGCCATAAAAGTGTAAATTTCACCAAATCACAGCTTTTTGACTTGATGCTGCATATTTGTGCAGCCAAATATTGCCTTTCACAAAACTGAAACTTTCCCACATATAATGACAACTTTATGTCATAAGGTTTTGAATTTCACAAAACTGCCACTTCATGTGCTAAAATCAATAATTTTTTTGCCTATAAACTGTTTATTTCTCAGAAAACCTCTCTCATAAAATTTTTTAAATTTTTGCAAAAAAATAAAATAAATCACAATTGACTGTGGCATAAAAATCACAAGATTTAAAAAGATACTACTTTTTAGACAAAACTTTTTGCTGTAAAATAGTACATTTTTTGTAGAATTGCCCATTTTTGTTGTATAAAAATATCATGAATCTCTGTAAAGTTGCAACTCTATTTTAGCCTAATTTTGCAGCTTTTTTATGTTAAATATGCACCAAATTGGCAAAAAAAAAAACATAAAATCCCTTTATGGTGAAAAACTGAACTCTGTTCAACTAAATGGCCTAAAACAGTGGTCCCCAACCCCCGGGCCGCAGCCCAATTGGTACTGGGCCATGCAAGAAAAAAATAGTTTTTAAAATTTTATTTATTATACGAGTCTGAACAAGCTTTTATTTTGAAAATACTTTCATTTTGAAAAATTACCAGATTCTCTATGTCACATCTCCGTCACTTGAGTGGCAAAATTTAACCCAGCTAGCAAAATGAGTAAGAAATGAACATCTTTGGAAAGTTTCCTTGTGAAGGGGAAAATGCAGTGAAGAGAAAGAAGAACAGCCGACGACTTCCAAGAAAAAGAAAGATTTTAACAGACAAACCAGAAGTCCTACTGAAATATGGATTTATCACGACACGTGATTCCCACGTACCAAGCCTGCTCTGCGTGAGGTTTTTTTTTTTTCTTGTTATTTATTTAATGGGTACAGAGAATGTTACCAGCGACTTTGATGTTTTACTCAAATTATGTTATTGGCGTAATGTAACGAGGAAGCCCCGCCCCCCGGTCTGCGGTAAAATTGTCAAGGGTTGACCGGTCCGCAGTTACAAAAAAGGTTAGGGACCACTGGCCTAAAATGCTGCTTTAGATGGTTGACGGTTGTTCTGCAGAAAGGACGCCTGTGAAGTTGGAAGGGAAAGGGGGAGGTGCTTGAGCGCCACCTGGAGTCTACCTGTGCACGTGCCGGGTTGAGAAACATAATGATTACTTTGCACACCAGTGACTTGGCAAACCCCTCTGCAGATATTTTCATCTACCTGTAACTTTCCAGCGCTAGCAGCCTCTTTCTTCCTGTCTGCAGACCCTGCGATTGTCGCAAAGTACTGGATGACCCGTTTGGTATTAACGGTCTTCCCTGCACCGGATTCTCCGCTGCAAAACAACAAAACACACATCAGGTGTCCCTTGCTTTCCTCCCTGATGTCTAAGCCAGGATATTTATATATAGAGAGAGTGCAGCTTACGTAATCAGGATGGACTGGTTTTCTCTGTCTAGAACCAATAACACCACATTTGTGTCAGAAATGTGCAAAGCATTGCAGAAGACTTGCAGCGCAGGTTTTCCAGACGCAGCTTACCGGTGAGCATGGACTGATAGGCGTTGTCGGAGATGGAGAAGATGTGAGGTGGAGCCTCCTGCCGCTTTTTGCCCCTGTAGGCGACCACCACCTCTTGGTTGTACACCGGGAGCCACTTGTAAGGGTTGACGGTGACGCAGAACAGCCCGGAGTACGTCTACAGAGGAAGCACGAAGGCTCGGTTCAACGCAAAGCTGCGTTTATTTTTAAAAGGAGATTCATCATGCTCTTGTTTTCCTGAGGTCCTACAGAGATGTCCGGTGACCATCTTGTCGAAGGTAGGCTCTTGCCGATTGTGCTAGCATAATTTTTGGCATAATCTGATGAATTGAGCATAATTTTTGCCCTTTTTCCAAAGGTAGCACTGCTAGCATAATCCGTATATTTTCTCGTCTTAATAGCACAATTTTAGAATAATTCAAGAAAACGAAGATCTCAGCTACTAAAAACGATAGATTACTATTAACAGTTGGTTCAGCTCCTATTTTGCGATTGCTTTTTAGTTGTGTTGAGATACCGCGGGAATTCGATGAAACGGAACCGGAAGTCTGTGTCTCGGTCCCAGACTCCTTAGTCTTTCTGCCAGTGCTCGTTTCAAAATGGCGGCCGCCACGCCAAACGAGTCAAGTCCAATGAACTTACATCCAGATAGTTTACAAGGAAGCGAGAACGTCAGGCCAGGGTTAATAAAATACATTTTCAAACTTGTCTTGTGAGTTGTAGGGGTGTAACGGTACATGCATTTTTATTGAACCGTTCGGTATGCAGGGCTCGGTTCGGAACGGAGGCGTACCGAACGAGTTTCCACACGGACATATTAAGTAGAGGACCGCATGTTGTGGAGCAGAGAATGCTGCAGCCGCACATGCGCAGTTGCGCGCACACGAGACAACAAACCAGTGTTGCCAACTTAGCGAATTGTCGCTATATATAGCGAATTTCCAGACCCCCCTAGCGACTTAATTTGTAAAAAGCGACTAGCGACAAATCTAGCTACTTTTTCCTGGTGATTTTGAGACTCACGCGCACTCAAAACGCTAGGTTTGAAGCATCACTTGGCTGCTGTCTGCTTCGCGAGCCGCGCTTCTCTCTCTCTATGCATACACAGGCGAGGCGACGCGCGTGCACACAAACACCCCGCGCGAGACAACTCGAGCTTTTTCCCTCCTCTCCACGTCCCTCAATAATAATAATATTAATAATAATAATAATAATAATAATATTGTTCTTATTATTATTACTATTGTTGTTATTATAAATATGCATAAAAATAAAAGCGAGTTTTACCGCAACAAAAAAGTTTGTTGATATGTAAATAGTTCGATTGGGAAGAGAAATCATGTGGCATGCAGTACAAAAAAAAAAAACTCGTTACCTTCTCGTCCACATTTTAGCCAGAAAATCATACCGGGACTTTATGAAAAAAATAAAAAGATTTGTTTTTAAAGAAACAGTCTGAGCCTTATTCATGTTATTTAATCTGAGCAACAACTTGAAACTGTTCAGTGTTGCAACTGTTCAATTTTGCACATCAGATGGATATTTTCTTTAAGAAAAAGTCTGAGCCAATGTTATTTTTATTTTGTTTTTCAAAATATCTACATTTCAGAATATTGTATTTATATTTTTGAGCAAAATTCTAGCTTTGTATAGGCTAATGTTCCTATTGTTAAAAAGCACAAAAGTGTGTAATAAACAACTAGCACATTTATATTTTCCATTTTTTTTTCTTACTGTACCGAAAATGAACCGAACCGTGACCTCAAAACCGAGGTACGTACCGAACCGAGAGTTTTGTGTACCGTTACACCCCTAGTGAGTTGTGAAGTTTGTGCACAGAATAATTTTTTTAAAAAGTAGCATAATTTTGAAAAGTGAGCATAATTTGGGCAAAAAACGAGCACTGCCACTAGCATAATATGCCACTTTTATTAGCACAATCGGCAAATGCCTAGTCGAAGGTCTGCATGTTTGCGTTGACCTGCAGCCTCTCTGGCAGCACAGAAGAAATAAATATAGCGTTTACTCACGTAGATCATCCACGCCGCGTAACGCTCTTTGAGGTTAAACAGCACGGCGGCCTCATTAAGGTGGGTCATCATGGCCATGTCCTCGATCTTGTCAAACTTGGGTGGGTTCATGGGGAAGACTTCGTCCTCCTTCACCGTTACAACCTGTGATGGTGACGAGAAATGTGTCGGTGGGACAAAAACCAACGTTGAAGAATTATAGAACGAACTGCAGCATTTTGTTGTTCAAAGAAAATCTCAAATTTCACAAAACGGTGACTTTTTAATAGAAGTTCCTGACGTTTTAACATAAAAACACAACTTTTGTAGAACTGAAAGCAACAAACTTCTAATGTAAAAATCTCACCTTTTTAACTTAATATTGGAACGTTTTGTAGTAAAATACTGACTTTTGCAACTTTCTGACTTAAAATTCTAACTCCATGTTGAAAAATTGTCAGTTTCACATATTTGTAAGTTTATTTCCTAAAAAAAAAAAAAAAATTTTGTTGTAAAATTGACACTTAAATATTGTGAAGTATTGTCATTTTGTGCATTAAAAGCTGATTTTTGTCATAAGATCTCAAATTTCATTTTAAATCCCAACATTTTATTATACAATTCCAACTTTCACATAAGTCATTATTTGATTAATAACTTCTTTAATTTGATGAATGATTTTACTTTTTTTTTTAATTTTAAAAAGGGCACCTGTGAAGTCGGAGCTCCACCTGGACTCTACCTGGGCACCTGCCTGCTTATGAAAAAGCTCCTAGCGGATGTACCTGCCCCGCTTCGGTCTTAACAGTCGCTTTGCCACCGGTTCTGCTCTGCACGGTCCCTTTAACAAACAGCTCCTTCGGGTCCACCGCAAACACGGCAGTTTTGGCGTCGAAGGGTCTGTTCTGGGCTTCGATCCTCTCCCGTTCGGGTCTCCTCAGGTACGGGGCAGCCTCCCCGAACACAGCCATCTCGCCGTCTGAACTCATCTCTGCAACTCGCACCCCACAGAGGACTGAAACAATCGAAGGTCAGACGTCAGAACTGCGATTCTGTTCAATGAACCACTGATATCCGTTCTTACCTGTGTAGGCTACAGATCTTCTTATGTGTCTTCCACCTGAATCACACGCAAAACAACAATGAAAGGGACTATCACCCCTGGACGGCTTTGACCCCAGCTGCCTTTATAGGGTGCATCAGATACAGCAAATGCCTATATTTAGGCCAAAGCCCCCCTAAATGTGGGTGGAGATAAGTGATCAGTTTTGGCATGTGAATCCATGGAGATGTTGCTGAGCATTTGTTGCAACTGCAGCTCAAGAAGAGAACGAATGCCAAAGAAGGGTGACCCCTGGCAGATAAACAGCTCTGATGGAACATTTCAGACATGCACAAACCGGCGATGTTGGTTTAGCAAGTTGGGTGCTGAGCTTGTAAGATTAAAGGGACACTGCGAGACCTCAAAGGCTAAATATGCAGAAACTGAAGAATCTAAATTCACTCTGCCTGTGTTATCCATCCACACTTAAGCACCAACTTCACCAAACAACAAGCCTTTTAATAGAAATTAATAGAAACCGATCATCAGAAGACCTCTGTCACAGCAGCTTGCTGGTCTGGAGCATTCAGGTGTAACACAATGACTAGAGGGAACGACATAAGCTGTTGTCTCAGGGAAGCAACTGCTGCAGAAAACCGATTTGGAGTTAGATGTTCAACAGCGAGAAACAGAGTTCACACGTGGAAAGCATCCAAAACACATGCCGACTTTCCCTGGAGTGAAAATCCCAGCAAAGGTAGCCCGTGGTTACCGCCATGTAATGCTGAGGAAATCTGGGGGGGGGGGGGGGGGGGGGGGGGGGGGGGGGGGGGTGTAACAGTCCATTACAGCACAACTGGAACAGAACGGGTACCGTATTTTGACGAATTAACGCCCCGGGGCACGATGCAAAACTACCATAACTGAGGTTGGTGGGGCCAGACGACAGAACTCAACTTGGTCGTGTTACCAGCAGCGGTCATTTTATGTAGCCACAAAAGCCGATTGGAAAAGTCCTGAAAGGAACTCCGTGAGCAGCTTGGTACCAAAAGCTGAAGAGCCGGCAGGCGCCAGCCACCGCTAGGCAGGGCACGTGGACCTCGTATTTTTCAGAATTATATCGGTTTCTCGGTATATCACGGTTTTGTTTTGTTTTTTTGAAGGCACAACTGGGTGTTAACCACATTTTCTAATCATTTAGAGAGGAATTGCTGCAGTATATTGGCTTAGAATGACCTATTTTACTGTCACGAGGAGTGAATATTGTAGAAAAATATTCAGGTGGCACTCGTGATTCTAATTAAGTGAAGGATTCAGAATGCATGATAGTTGCAGTTAAAATACAGAACCCTTTTATTTTTTAAATTTTGCAAACAACTTGAAAAAACACATTTTGTACAAAAATCGACATTAACTACACAATGTAAACAACGTTCTAAAGTTGTAGCCGCGGGAGGCAATGCCTACTGGCTACAACTTTAGCTCGGCAACATTTGCAGATTATTGTAGTTTGTTGGACGTCGTCTTTTTTAAATCCAAAGAACTTCCACCCGACAGACACGGCTCCTCGTTTACGGAGAAGTTCCTCAGTCTCAGTCTGTTAGCAGCCATCACCGTTTAACCGTAAGCTAGTAGCGTGTTTTGCCTCCAGTGCAACTGCAAAACAGTCCCCTGTCAAACAATGTTCTGCGGCACTTACGTTCCGCCGCGCAGCGTTCCCAACTTTGTGTACGCTACAGTACATACTCACCGGTATTACGGTATATGAAAAATTCATATCATAAGAAAATAAAACACCGGTATTCGGTATGAACCGGTATACCGCCCAGCACTAGTCAAAACTGGTTCATCAAACAGGACAGTGATCTGAAGCGGACAAGCAGATCTACGCCCGAATGTCTGAAAAATAAAACAATCAAGGCTTTGAAGTGAACTAGTCAGAAACTGTTCGGTGGCATCTTATCCCCCGCAAAGATATGAGAATCTGACAGGATACACACACGACCTAATATTTAATTATGTTCATTTCAGTGTTGATACAAGACACACAAGCGGCTCGGATTTTGTTTTGAAATGTCTCACGAAGGGTGAATCGTGACACGTGTGATAGGAATGGCTGGCTTATAAATAAAAGGAACGGCTGATGAATCCCTCAATAGAAATTCCTGCAGGATCCTCCTGGGGCAGCTTTAGAGATTACAGCGGACTCATGGCCATGCCAGAGGTTTAAAGTTCTCTTTTTGACTACAATCATCTCCCAAAGAATCCACCCTCTGAAGGAGGCTGGAGGACAGACGCAAAATAAATGATAATAAATGACTTATTTAATGTCACGGATATAAGACAGGCACATGGAGGACGTTATAAGAACAGCAATTACGTCAGGGATCGAATTGAGAGAAGTGATTAAAATGGTGGTTAAATTAATATTAACTCAGATCAGAAGACTAATCGAAGTCATCAACTGGAAGTGGGCACAGTTAGCTTTTTAGACACAAAAACTGGTATTTGTAAAGGAAGAACATGAACATTTGTGCACCTCAGACTTTCTAGTGGTGGCATTTTTCTCTTTTTTTTTTTTTCAGCAGTTTAAGGCTTGTTTAGTGGAAAGGGAGAAGAAAAAAAACATGGCATAAAATAACATTAAGCAAAATAATGAATTACACTCAGAGAGAACGACACTTTTGAATTTTTTTTTTTTCTCGTCAGCTTTTATAGTATTATCTGACCGAACTGATGCTCAGGAGCAGTTGAAAGAATATCTAACGTACATTTAAGAAGTTCAGCAGTTTTTGTTTTTGATTACAGAACCAAGACCATCAGATAAAAAAAAGATATTTTATTTTCTATACATCAATGACTAGTGTCTAGGGATGCACATGGTTAACCGTTTAACCGTTAACCGATAACAGTAACTCTAACTAAATATTACTAACGGTCGATTTTGTTTTCAAGCTACGTAATTCAATCAACTCATGGGGGCGTGTCGACAGGTGCAACAGGCCTCTGATTGGTCAATTCTACATCCGCATCATCGAAAAAATGAGGAAGTACCCACATCTGTACGATTCTGGTTCTCATCACTACAAAGACAGCACATATTCTAGTAATTCATGGAGGGAGATAGCGATGAATGTGGGTCTGGATACGGCCGAGACGGTGAAGTGGAAAAACGCAAGAGATAAGTTTAGTAAGTTTAGCTAGTTCGTGATTGTTGCTCTTGCGTTGTGGCGTGGAATAAAATAGCGGAGACCGCGCTAGTATAAATCAAAAGTGACGGCGGCATCTCTGCGACAAGCTGACGGCGACACTTTGCCACAAGACACGGGGAAGTGTCCGCATGCGTCCACGAAAAACACGCGCAACATCGCGGCAGCTAACCCTCCCGGACTTATCGGTTAACGGTTATTAATCGTTAAAGGGCGTCAGTTAACGGTCATAAAAAAAATCTAAAATGTGCATCCCTACTAGTGTGTCATCGCCCATTCTGTACAATTAAATTTCTTCCTTGCCGTTGTTTTTAGCGTTTTGTTTAGCTACACGTGGTTGCAAATGGTGTCTTTCGGTGCAAATTTCAGTGCATTCTTTCAGTGCAAAAAAATGGGCATTTTCTGTATCCATTCATGGCAAAAAAATAGGCTGAAAATGATTCTAATGCATGAGTTTTACGCTTTAGTTATGAAACTACAGTGTCACGCATCAGGGCCAAAGACTGTTTAATAAGAACTGGACAAAGCCCCTGAAGAGTGCTTCTGAAGCCTCTTTTTTTGTCTGGGATGATTGATCGTGTGTCTTCCAGCTCTGTCAGCTCCGTCAGAGTTGCCGCCATATACTATCTCTGTGGTCTTAAACTGATCTGAAGCCCTCTCCTTTCATCGCCATATTTGGGATTCCGGATTCTTCACTGAATTTAAATTCCGCCCAGAGAGATGTTGTGGCCTTTATGTCTTTAATAGCAAGGCGTACATTATTGTTACATTGGAAATCTGCTGGAAGTCCATCAATTTCTATGTGGCTTAAGGATATGATGTCTTTTATGAAACTTGAAAAATATCAGATACTCTATTCGTGGAAGCACAGAAAGGTTCTACCAAAGATGGCAATATTTCATATCCCATGTTTCAAACTTAAAAGCGTTGCCCACTTAAAGGTGCCTGTTAGTGCCTGGCATTCATTCAGGTGTTTATACGTACTTTTTCTTTCTTTTTTTGCAATTTTATTTATGTGTGGGTGTGCATTTGCATTATGGTGTTTAGAGTAATAGTTAACTTTGGTGAGCTGTTTTCTTTTAATTTATTTATTTATTTATTTTCTATTTTTTGTAATTAATTCTTATTCTGCAATAATTATGTATCCATTTATTTTTATTTTCTTTTTGTGTTCCTGTGTTGGAGGGGTTTAAAAAAAAAGGGGGGGGAGGATCTTTGTGACTTGTAATTTTCTTTTAGTGATACTTGGTACTAGTGCTGGGCAATATGACGATACATATCGTGGGGACGATAGAAAAGTGTGTATTGTGCCATTTCTCTTCTATCGTTTCTATTACAGCAAATATGTAATTAAATAACCTGCAACGATAAATTTGATAGAATCATATCTACTTCTACAAAATAGCCTTTTATGTTTACACTTTTATTCATGGTTAATGCCTTAAACAGAGTTCTCTTCAACCCTGATGTTTACTTTAGAGACTTTATATTGGCTTGCAAACTTTGCACTACAAGGTTACAGATTTCAGAAAGTTGAAAAATAATTTGTTTATTTTTTATAGCTGAACTTCAGTGCAAAAATTTGTTTTTCCTCTCAGAAACTGTTGTGCACTTGCAAAAAATGTGAAAGCTACTGTACCTCTGTACCTACCTGTTTTTGCTGCACTAAAATGTATGTTTGTGACAGTTCAGCTAAATGTCCTTTCAAAATAAAGTTGAAAAGTAAGCAATGAAATTTTTGTCAAACTTTTCAGAGAATAACTGAAAACATACTTTATTGTGGTATATCGTGATATATATTGTTATCGTGATATAAAATAGTCCATATCGTGATATATGATTTTTTTCCATATCACCCAGCACTACTTGGTACACTTTTTATTTTATTTTTAAATGGTTATAAAGATGTTTGTACCATTGTAACTTTTGCTATTGGTCCCAGAATATCCAGAATAACTGACGTCCAGACAGTGTAATTTTCCAATTTCCTGTCCATGTCATGAGAGGGAGTTTAGACTGCTGTAAGCTAACGAGAACGGAGCTAAATCAGGAGCAAGCACCAAGTGAACCTGTGGCTAATACTGCCTCCATCTTAAATATGGTCTGCTTCAGAAGAGAATTAATCAGGGGTGAGGTATTCTTAGAGACGGTGATAATGATAAAGATAATCAGCATGTGGACAACGATGAGATGCTGATTATCTGTAAGGCCACTAACTGCCTTTCATTGCCTGCCTGTCTCCATCTATTGCCTTTTTTTTTTTTAATTACTGATGTGTGTTATTAATTGAATAATTACTTCAGACATCTGAACATCACCTCAGCGAGACTCTCAACTCAATGCAGTGGACTGCAACCACAGTTCGTTCTAATCTCTGATGCAACAGATGGCAAAATCTCATGGCTTATGAGTTAATGTCAAGTCAAGTTCAAGTTGTCTAAATAAAGCAGAGGTCACCGAGTCTATTATCCGTCAGAGATGCACTTTGACATCATTTGATGGGGAGAAGTTAACAATTGTTCCTGTCACAGCTAAAGCCCATTAATGACTGATAATAACTTACATTCCCGAATGCAAACATGCACCTCATATACATTCATTCTGTGTTTTTAAAACTACACTGGATTTTATTCCTTCATATGTACCGTTGCACTCTTCAGTATTTAAAAAAAAAAAAAAAAAAGGGTTAATAAATATGCTGCAGTGTCTTTCACTGGTAGATAAAGTTGTAACATTGACTGACCTCATCATACAGGTAGGCCAGTTCAGCACCTGGACTCTTCTCTGATGAAGCCGTGCTAGCTGCACTATGTGGACCTCCCAAGTGGCTCCTCAGATTTTTGGTTGCTTAAAGTATATTTATCACCAAAATAATGCAATGTGTAAAATTAATTAGTACTGTAAAAAAAAAAAAAAAAAAAATGAAAAAAAAAAAATACACTACAGCAGCCATTCCCAAACTTCAGAACACCAAGGCCCAATTTGAAATGCGAAAAATCTCCGCGGCCCACTGAAACCTTTAATCACAACTGTGATCAACATACAGGACCAGGAACCATGTTCTGATATTAATGTAAGGGGTCAACAAATAAGGTGACACTTGTCATACTAAGTTAAGATGACGATAGAATAACACTTAACTGGTTTATTTTGTTACTTCTTGATGTTTTTAAATCATGTCATTAATATTTTACAGTAATTAAAAACATATTTTAAATAGATAGAGGATTTAAAACATATTTGTTTAATTTTAATAACCTCTCACGGCCCACCTGCAGTACCGCGACGGCCCACCAGGGGGCGGCGGCCCACACTTTAGGGAATCACTGCACTACAGTTATCCCCCACACTCCGCGGTCTCAGCAATCGCGGTGTCAGTACATCACGGAAGTTTCAAAAATATTGATAGAAAAAAATATTCGAAAAAAAAATAGAAAAAAAAATTCAAACAAAGCGTGCGAGGCTGAAGCGAAACCCATCACATCAAGAACGAGTCTCGGGAAGCGACAAGAGCCGACAGGGGGAGGCCCCATGAACGAATATCGAGGCCTGTGATTGGCTGCTATGACGGGTATTACTGTGCCGTCGTACGCTGATTGCGCTTCCCCGCGTCTCCCATCTCTGGCTCTCGTCAGCTACGCACAGAGGAGAGATCGTCAAAGTGAGTGTACCTTCGTAGATTTTGCGTATGCGCGTACATGTATACTGTATGTACTAGGGATGGGCATTTGGTCGAGATTTATTCGTCGATCGTCGGGAGAATTAATGATTAATAATCGATTAATCATTAACATTTTTATATTGAAAAATATCACAAATATTCTCGATATCGGCGTGACGTTTGTTTTCCCCTTTGGCCTGGTTGCTATGGCCTGGTTGCTATGGCCCGCGCATGCCCAGATGTGTTCAGTGGCCCGGATGTTGTGGTCGAGAATAACGTGACATTTCCTGTTTCTTTTCTTTAAAAAAACAACGATAATAAAAGAAGAGATATCGAGGAGACTACTTAACAATGACAATTTATATCAAGGCGCCAGTATTACAGGCTTTTTGTTTCTTAAAAAGATGCGCTTGTTGTGTGCTCGATGTGCACTGCAGCTCCGTCTGGTCAGTGCTAACACCGAGTTGAGGCTAGGCTAGGCTAGGCTAGGCTGAGATAGAGATGAACCACCTCCGCCGTCCTTTACAAGGCTTGGATGCGCATTGTTCAAGTGATACATCATTGTCGTTGTCGATCAATTGTATTTTTAATTAGCATTGCAGTGATTGCAGTACACTTGGTCATTTTCTAAACGAAAATGGTTCCACGCCACACTTCACCGTGACCGCTTCATGATTAGGCGAGGACCTACAGAAGCTCGCATTTAACAACTGAGGCCAGCCAGGGTAGGGTGATGGTGAAATGTTGCCCCCTGCTGCCAAATTTCTATCAGTGGCACAGCGAAATGCATCGCATTGTTTGAGGACGTGCACTGATAACCTACATTCGGATTTAAAAAAAAAAAAAAAAAAAAATCGTTCGGTTCATCGACGAAAATTAATTTCTTTGACCAAATTCTTAATGATCAATCATCGATTAATCGATTAATTATGCCCATCCCTAGTATGTACATATACATGTACATGTACATCCACATCGCGGTTTTCACCATTCGTAGGGGGGGGTCACAGCCCCCATTAACCGTGAAGTGTGGGGGATCACTGTATTATTGCTGTCATTAAATTTTTGTTGAAAAAAAAAAAAGAAAAAACCCTTACTACAATGTTGAATTTCCTTTCTGAAATTAATAAAGTATTTTTCATTTTCATTTCATTTCAATAGGAAGGCCCTGTGCATACTTTTACCCACCCCCTTATTACAATGTCATTCAACTAGTTAACTAGTAAGCATGTTGGTTTTGAACTAGTTTACAAGCTTAGATTTTGGCATTCACTAGTTCACAAGTAGAATGTTTCTAACTAGTTCACTCGTAATACACAGAGGTTTCTACCCTCTCAAGTGAGAGTATTATGATCTTTATTTTTTCACAAGTGAACATTTCTCGCTCCCACTAGTAAACAAGTGAAGACATTTGATTGTCACTAGTTAACTAGTAAACAGAACCCTGTGTGATCTAGTTAGCATGTCTTAAGATTTGAAGCCCACTAGTTAACTAGTATTATGCACAAGTTTGGCCCAAAGGTCCACTAGTGTGTTAAAAAGGTGACTTGCATAAACTTTGATACTACCAATGCAAGACACGGCTTCACTAGTACAGCTTCTGCTTAAACTAGCTGGACAAAAGTGTCATGAGTTGCTTGAAAATTGTGACCAGTATAACCTTTTGTTCAACTAGTGCAACACAAGACTTAACTAGCGCTAATGTAAGACAGGGTTTTGGCTGTCTGTAACTATTGTCTTATATATTACTTCATTAAACTTTCTGAGGGCTGTGGGTGAAGAAAGAGCACGGGGACAACTCCGGTGTAACTGGATCCAATGTCCGACTGGATCTAATGTCCGACCAAAATGTAGGACAACTGAAAACCGACAACAAGAAGTGGCATCTCACATTTAACGTATCACTCCGCCGATCGTAATCATAACTCACATTGCCTGCATATAAAGTGCGCTATATTATATAGTTCCAGATGAAACCCAAACAATGGAACACAATATCCATAAATTTAGTTACAAATAATGAAATGATGTGGACTCCAACTAATTAATAATGCAAAATAAATCTCATCTTACACTAAAAATGTTCAGCTAGTGTAGGTAAAGTGCAAACTAGTAAAGAGAACTGTACGGAGCCCCAGACATGACATGGGGGAAAATAAAGATCTAACGTGTGCACGAAATACTAATTTGTTCCCTCAAAATATTAATTTGTTCCCTCGAAATACTAATTTGTTCCCACGAAATACTAATTTGTTCCCTCAAAATATTAATTTGTTCCCTCAAAATATTAATTTGTTCCCTCGAAATACTAATTTGTTCCCACGAAATACTAATTTGTTCCCTCAAAATATTAATTTGTTCCCTCGAAATATTAATTTGTTCCCTCGAAATACTAATTCGTTCCCACGAAATACTAATTCGTGGCCACGAAATAGTATAACGTGTGCACGAAATACTAACTGTTAATTAATAATATTAATATCATTCCTGGACAGCTGGGTAAGCAAATAGAGCGCATCTTCTCTAACAGTTAGAGAAGGAACATGGAACAGGCGCTAAACAACATGATGGACAGGGATAGTATGATTGAGTTTTATTTTAGGCTGGGGATGAGCTACAAAGACATTCTGAAAAGCCTGGCATTGCAAGGATTCATTATTAGCGAGAGGCATTTAAATAGACTATTGAGAGCCAGGTCGCTTCACCGGCGGAGGTACGACTTGGACGCCGGGATAGATTTCATTGTCGACCAACTTCAAGGCTCTGGAAAGGATGAGGGTTATCGGTGGATGTATACAAAGTGTATACAACACGGTATTCGTATCAGAAAAGAAGACGTCAGGATCCTCCTCTCTCTACTGGACCCCATCGGTTCCCAAGTTCGCCGGACCAGACGTCTCAGGAGGAGGCAATATTTTGCTCAGGGACCAAACTTTGTGTGGCACATAGACTCATACGACAAACTGAAGCCATATGGGATATGCATTAATGGCTGCATCGACGGATTCTCACGCAATATCATTTGGCTGCGGGCCGCCCTCACTAATAGCGACCCGAAGGTCATCGGGGGTTACTTTATGGAGGCACTGGAGCGCTGTGGGGGCTGCCCCATGCTCGTACGGACAGACATGGGCACTGAGAACGTGGTGGTCAGAGACATTCAGCAGTATCTACGGAGAGATGACGTGGATGATAGAGCAGCGGAGAGAAGCTACGTCACAGGGGAAAGTACTGCGAACCAGAGAATTGAGAGCTGGTGGGGAGTGATGATGAGAAAAGAAGGAATCGAACCCTGGATCACGGCTCTAGGAGAACTGAAGGATGAGGGATTCTTCTCTGGGGATTTTGTTGACAAAGCTCTGTCACAGTTTCTGTTTTATGCCAATCATTCAGGTACGTAGTGCCGCATTATGTAATAATGTAATACATTTTCACATCACTATGTAATAACGCCGCATTTTGTAATAATTTGCTGCATTTATGCGGCGATACTATGTAAATAGCCTATATTATGTTTACAGCAAGAAACCCAGAAACTGTACCATCAACTCTACATTACCTTCAAGTAGGCCTAATCTCAGATATTTAAGTCACTGAGTTTATGTTTATTTAATATGTGTGATGTAGCTATTCACTCTTAAGACTGTTGTGAAAATAAGACACAACACAATGCAATTTAAGCTACTTTTATTTGCTTAATACAAACTTTTTTCTTTAACCACTGCAAAGGCAGAGAATAAACAGGACTATATTTCACCTATAATGATCACTGTTCAAAAATGCACTGTGTACCAGCTATGACTTAATTGTTCTTGTTTCTTCAACAGGAGGTATTAAATGACATCCAGGGTGTTTGGAATGCTCACCGTATAAGGCCCTCCAAGAACACCAATGTGCCCAGTGGGATACCTGATGTCATGTACATGGCCCCTCACCTTTGGGGTGCAGAAGACTGTCTTGTTCCACTAACTGAAGATCTGACCACATGTAAACACAGCTGCACATTTTTAAGTTCAGTCCCATGTGACGTGGATGTGTTTGATTTGTGCACAATCATGATGGAGGAATCTAGCTTGGAGTTCCCATCTACCATGTCCCAGGCATTTGATTTATATTTTCATCTGAGGGACATGGTTCGTCCACAGTTATTTGAGCCAATTTAAGTAGACAAAAGCATACATATCATGTACTTTAGTACATGTTTTTGCAGCATAATGTACTTTTCATATTTGTGTGATTATCTTGTGTCTCATTTTGATGTTTGTATCACCAATGCTCTTCATGTTTCCTCAGCGTGTGTTTTAATAGCAGTGGAAGAGATTAAAACAATCCAATGTTTGATCAAGTATTGTTTCTTCCATAACAAATCACAACATATTTACAACACAAGAAAGTGAGGTGTAATATAACTATGGGTAGTGTTACATGTTCAAGTGTAAAGATGTATAGAATGTAACAGAGAGGATATCAAAAGTTTGTACAAACTTGAATGGTTTATTGATCTTTTTAAAAACGTATGTTGTATATAATAACAGGATAAGAACAGTTTTCAAACTGCTGATAGTTACAAATTAATTTATGTAAACTTCTTTAAAGTTTTAACAACTTATGTAAATAACTCATTAATTTTTAAACACCTTGAAAACGTAAGGGCTGTAACCTTTGAAACCTCTGAACCCCTCACTGAGTCCCTCATCTGTGCAACAGGCAGAACTGGAGCTCAATTACATCCAATCACCTCACCGTAGGCTACTGCAGTTTCTAGGTGCGCTCGATTTGCTTACCCAGCTGTCCAGGAATAATTAATATTATGATTAAGTATGTCGTGCGCACGTTATACCTATTTCGTGGCCACAAGTAAGTACTTCGTGCGCACGTTATATTTATTTCGAGGGAACGAATTAGTATTTCGAGGGAACTATTTCGAGGGAAATTAGTATTTCGAGGGAACAATTAGTATTAGTATTTCGAGGGAACAAATTAGTATTTCGAGGGAACAAATTAGTATTTCGAGGGAACAAATTAGTATTTCGAGGGAACAAATTGGTATTTCGTGCGCACGTTTTATATTTTTTCCCCCCCATGTCATGTCTCGGGCTCCGTAGAACTGAGGTCTGATATGAAGGATATGGAATAAATGCTAAAACGGCTAGCCATATGCTACTGCTCTGCGGACACGAAGTTACCGCCACACATCTTGACTAATCACCTGTGAATTTCCTCAAAACAAGCGGAGGAAAAGAAAAAGAAAAAAGAAAAAGAAAAGCCAAATCGGCACCCAATGAGGAGCCGATTTCCGTCTTTCACTTCAAAGAGCCGGCTCTTAAAACCGGATCGCTCGCGACCGACAGCGTCAACCACCTGAAAAGGATAACCTGTCACTTATCTGAAGTCCTGATCATAATTAATGCGCATTATGGCCAACATTTAGCTAAATTACCGTTAAAATAGTCCCTTTGGTCGCATATCCTGTCAAAACCCATTCAAACGGTCGGACTGCATTTCTTAGCGGGCATCTCTGCGGGTCCGGACGAAGCTGAGTTCACCTCATCAGGACGCAAACGCCAGTTACAACCAGAGCCGGTCCGTCGGTTCAAAAAGAAGCAAATCGATAATGATACGAACATAATTATTAATTTATGTAACTTCACACTTATCGATTTATATCAGCCAGAAATGACGCCGACGCAACATACAGACGTCTTGCGTCGACGTCTGTAGGCGGGGCCGAGAATTTCGTCATGCGATGTGAATGACGTCACACAGGCACAGCGGTAGTTACGTGTTTCCATGTTATCGCAGAATATACAGCGGTAAGGAAGAAATTCTGTGTTTTGCCCAAGACCAGTTTACTTCTGATAAACAAATCAACATGAAAAAAAGCGCTGGCAAACAAAAACACCCCCCACAGAAAAAAACAAGACGTAAAGGAATCATGAAGAAAATAAGTAACTTCTTTGATAAATGCTTTGGAAGAACATCTAAAACAGTTTCAGAAGTGACATCCACTTCTGAAACTGAAAAAGAATTTAACAACATGAAAGACATCATTGGCAAAAAACTACAAACACCCCCCAAAGAAAAAACTAGAAGTAAAGGAATCCTGAAGAAAATAAGTAACTTCTTTAGTAAATGCTTTGGAAGAACATCTAAAACAGTTTCAGAAGTGACATCCACTTCTGAAACTGAAAAAGAATTTAACAACATGAAAGACATCATTGGCAAAAAACTACAAACACCCCCCAAAGAAAAAACTAGAAGTAAAGGAATCCTGAAGAAAATAAGTAACTTCTTTAGTAAATGCTTTGGAAGAACATCTAAAACAGTTTCAGAAGTGACATCCACTTCTGAAACTGAAAAAGAATTTAACAACATGAAAGACATCATTGGCAAAAAACTACAAACACCCCCCAAAGAAAAAAAAAACTAGAAGTAAAGGAATCCTGAAGAAAATAAGTAACTTCTTTAGTAAATGCTTTGGAAGAACATCTAAAACAGTTTCAGAAGTGACATCCACTTCTGAAACTGAAAAAGAATTTAACAACATGAAAGACATCATTGGCAAAAAACTACAAACACCCCCCAAAGAAAAAACTAGAAGAAGTAAAGGAATCCTGAAGAAAATAAGTAACTTCTTTAGTAAATGCTTTGGAAGAACATCTAAAACAGTTTCAGAAGTGACATCCACTTCTGAAACTGAAAAAGAATTTAACAACATGAAAAGACATCATTGGCAAAAAAAACTACAAACACCCCCCAAAGAAAAAACTAGAAGTAAAGGAATCCTGAAGAAAATAAGTAACTTCTTTAGTAAATGCTTTGGAAGAACATCTAAAACAGTTTCAGAAGTGACATCCACTTCTGAGACCACATCTCAGCAGCAATCATCAAAGGTCGCCACTGAAAAGGCAAATGGTTTAAGTGGTTTAAATGGTTCCAAATGTTCAGAAAACCACAAACAGGTGATATATAAAAATGAAGAGAAATGGAAAGAGTCTGTTCTTCTTCTTCTTCATACGTTGATCGTCGCAGCCTGTGCAAAGGCAGAGTTTAGGTTCACTAAAGAAAACCATGATGACCTTCACAACTTCTTCTTTCAGAAAATCTGGGAAAAAAAAAAAATAAAAGACGAAACTTTATATGTTCCTCCAAGAACCATGAGATACCTGCACAGAGACATTTTAAAGAGCTTTTGCAGAGAGTTTTGTTGTAAACAAAGAAAGGTGTTATGTTACATGATTTCTGGATTTGAACCTATAGATTCTGCAGTTGTCCGCATTTTTGTAGAAACATCTCAGGAAGGCTTCCAGGGATTATTCTAACATGAAAAAGGTTTTGTTATTTGTAAATAAAATCTTAGGCAGAAGCTATAGGTCCACTTCAGACGATGAATCCACTGATAAGGTCTCAGAGTGTGGACCACATGATAAATTATCCCCATTGTTGCAGCAGAAACCTACCACGACTCTGCAAGAAGAAGAAGATATGTCCGATGACACAAGCGAGTAAGATTTTGTACATGAATTCTATCACATCGTCACATCAGCAGAAGAAGATATGTCCGAGGACACATCTGTAAAAGATGTCCAACCAGAACAACAAATGTCCAATGTCACAAGCGAGGAAGATTCTGTACCTAATGTGGATTTGATAGATGTCACATCAGAAGAAGATATGTTCGAGGAACAATCTGTAAAAGATGTCCAACCAGAACAACAAATGTCCAATGTCACAAGCGAGGAAGATTCTGTACCTAATGTGGATTTGATAGATGTCACATCAGCAGAAGAAGATATGTTCGAGGACACATCTGTAAAAGATGTCCAACCAGAACAACAAATGTCCAAAGTCACAAGTGAGGAATATTCTGTACATGAATTCTATTCGTTAGATATCACATCAGCAGAAGAAGATATGTTCGAGGACACATCTGTGGAAGCCTTATCAGAAGACAATATGTTCAAAATCACAAGCGAGGAAGTTTCTGAACCTGAGTAACAAAGCTCATCAGTTGTACCTGTGGAAGTTTCTGAAGCTGAGGAACTGAAGCTGAGGAACAAAGCTCAGCAGTCATGCCAGTGGAAGATAATCTATCAGAATTTGCACGTGAAGCATATAGGTTAGCGTACTTGGGTTTAAACACTCCAAGTCTCCGGGTGCTCCGGTTTTCTCCATTTAAAAAGTATTAATTTCAAATTGATTGGTGATTCTAAATTGTCCATAGGACTAAGTGTGGTGGTCTGCAATCCAAAACAGGATAGAACAGGTACACTCAAAAAAAATACTTAGAGTCCATACGAGAGGAATCAGAACAGAATCAGGAAGTTGTTGAGTTAGAGCAATTTTCTATAGCAGATTTGGAAGCTCAAGAACAAAGCTCAGCAGTTGTACCTGTGGAAGTTTCTGAAGCTGAGGAACAAAGCTCAGCAGTCATACCAGTGGAAGATAATCTATCAGAATTAACACATGAAGCATATAGGTTGGCTCTAGCCACTCCAATTCAAAGCGACATACAAGAGTCCGTAGAAGAGAGGAATCAGAATCATCAGAGGAAGTTCATGTAATAGAGCTATTTTCCATAGAATATTTTGAATCTGAAGAACAAAGGTCAGAGGACAATGCCTTTATTTAATTTAAAAAGGCAGTGTGTAGAAGACATACTTGTTTCCTGTGTTATAAAGCACCTCAGGAAATCCGCCAAGAAAACATTCTTAACTCTGCAGACCCTGAAATCAAAGCTTTTTACAATCGGACAATTTTTATTTTGTTGTGGCTGTTAACACGGTCACGTCACAGGAAAGGTTTTGCAGTTTGAATACCAGCCAGGTTCTTTCTGTTAGGTCTTTCCGGTTTTCTCCGGGTGCTCCGGTTTTCTCCATTTAAAAAGCATTCATTTCAAATTGATTGGTGATTCTGAAAAAAAAAAATAATTTTTGTTGGATGAACACAATTTAATCACAGCACCTATTTCCACGTAATTAAATCAAGTACAATAACCCATTCTTGATAACATCAAACTAACACATTTGGGATTTGGTGGTTGAATTTAATGAGATTACATTGGATCAACATATTATCTTTCTTTTATCATTGACTTAAATGAAACATTTTAAGTATATAGAGTCAAAATTGTTTTTCAATTACCTCCGCCAAGGAGGTAATTTATCTGCCGGCATTTATCTGTCTGTTAACAAGTTATGAATGGATTTTGATGAAATTTTCAGGAGTTGTCGGAAATGTGAAAAGGAAGAACTGATTTCATTTTGGCTGTGATCCGGAAGAAATCCTGGATTTTGGCTCACTTTCAAATTTTCGATAACATTGCGGTCAATGGGGCCGAAACTTTTGTTTCTCAATATCTCCGTTAATTATTGTCCAAAACTCATGAAACTTGACTCAGGGATTGACAATGGGAACCTCTATCAAATTTCAAAGGCTGATGCGGATCTGATCCAGAACGAGGACAATAAAAATTACAATCAGGTTGCACCTTATGAGTTCACTGAGTCCTTTTTACATGCCATGAGAGATGGAAAAATAAAGGACGATAAAGATAAAGAAACATGGTGTGTTAATTTCCCCTCCGAAGATGGCTGAAGAGACAGAAAGGCCAACAAATATGCAACGGTTGGCAGAGCAGCCAGTGCAGCGGCTACTGGTGTGCACCGACTAGCACCGAAACAAAGATGGAGGAAGAACACAAATGACACACTTCTTGCTGCCGTGGCACTCAGCACGCAGCTGAACCAACTTAATCCAGCTCCGGGAGGACCGCTTTATTCCAAAACCACGCCCACCAGACAGGTGGCTTCACTTTGAATCACGATCAACAGTCAAATCATAATTACCACTGTCTTTCACTGTTTAAACAAATAAATCAACAAACAAACAATATGTAATTGAGAGCACTCACAACACCCCCGCTTGCTCCCACATTAACCAGGAACCTTCTAGCTGTGAGGCAACGGTGCTGACCAACAATCAATCATGTTTATTCTAATCAACGGGATAATTACCTAGATAAGCCAGTATAGTCCAACAATAGTTATCAATTGACCCTTAAATACTTTTGTCCTAAAGGCTTAATATTAGGGCTGGGCAATGATTAAAAATTTTAATCGCGATTAATCACATAATTTCCCTGATTAATCACGATTAATTGCATTGTAAACACAAAATCAAATAATGAATTCACAAGTATTGTAAAGGTCACTTTTATTGAAATGTTCTGCTGCCATATGAACTAAAGTGCCATAACATTTGTTGTTCAAACACTTTTAACATCAGCACTTGTCAGTAACACATACTTAGTATAAATCTCATCTTAAAAAAATAAAAAATAAAATAAAGCTTATTGCCACTGCCAGGACATTAATGTCATCCTGTTTTTATGAAAAGTTAAAAAAAAAAAGTCTACTAACAAAATCCAACAAAATGATTGTGTCTCAGCGCAATCAGAACATTAAAACAGGTAATTTCTGAGGTAACAGCAGAAACTTTTAACGGGGAGTTCAACTTGTCAGTTGTTACAAATAACCTTGTTTCTGTTGAATCCTCCGTCTGGGAGAACTTTAAAATGAAAATGTCCATGTTCAAGTTCAGTAACTTTACAAATCTGTGTATCAATCATTCTTTCCATTTTCAATTGTCAATCAAAAAAAAAAAAAAAAAAAAAAGTGACATTTTATCATGTTTTTTTTAATCTAACACAAAAAATGAAAAAAAAAAAAAAAAAAAAGCCAGATTTTTTTTATATTTCAATTTTAGACTTGGATCAAAAATACGAAATGAAAGACAGCCCACAGAACTGAATTAGTTTTATAATGGAGGACTGGACTTTCTGTTGTCATTACACATCTGTACCACTAGATGGAGCCGCACTGAAGTACAGTGATCCCTTGCCACTTTGCGGTATGATTTCCACGGTTTTAGTTATTTGTAGGGCTGTCAATTTCTCAAAATAAATAATCAGATTAATCGTATGACTGTCAATAGTTAATCATGATTAATCGCAAATTAATCGCATATTTTTATCTGTTCTAAATCTACCTTATACAGATCTTTTTCAAGTTGTATTACTCTTATTAAGTCGAGTCCTGACTAAAACCAGGAAATACGACCATATTAGTCCAGTCCTGAGGTCTCTGGCTTCCTGTCACTCAGAGAATAGACTTTAAAACAGCTCTACTTGTGTTCAAGTCTCTTCATGGCCCCAAAGTTCATCTCTGACATGTTAGATCCATATGAACCAACCTGGACTCTGAGAACCTCAGGTAGTGGTCTCCTGCTGGTGTCCAGAGTCAGGACTAAACAAGGTGAAGCTGCATTTCAGTTTTATGCTCCTAAAATCTGGACCAGTCTTCTAGAATATGTGAGACAGACCTGAACTCTGACAATGTTCAGATCCAGACTGAAAACTGTTCAGATGTGAAGATGATGACTGTAAGGATTTTATCTGCACTCTTCATTTTTAATTTAATTAATTAATTTTTTTATCAATTAATTTTATTTATTATTGATTATTTTTATGCTTGTATGGAATGATTCTATTTGCCTTCTTGTGATTTTATCCATCTGTAAAGCACTTTGAATTGCCTTGTGTACGAACTGTGCTCTACAAATAAAGTTGCCTTGCCTAATATGAGAGTACACAAATGCTTGCCTTATGCAAAACAAATGCATGTTTATTTATTGCTACAATGCCAAGTCCATTATATATATTATATATATAATCAATATTTTCTCTTATGTTCTTCATACAAAATATTTTCGTGGTTTGCTTCAAACGAGGGGGGGGGGGGGCTCTCTGCATCCGCGCTCTGATTAGCCGACAAGTGATATTTGAGAGTGGTCGGACTCCGGTGGTAACTAAATTCACATCGACAGTAAACACAAACAACATTTATCTTGTGGAGTTAGCCATCAGGCAAGGTTTTGAAGCTGAACTTACCATTCAAAATAGTATCTTTTGTATCCATTTTCTCAACTCCTTTTAACAGAGGTTTGTTTACGTCTGTCTGTCTGCGGCATGGCCGTCCACGTCAGTGCATGACTTCCTGTTTTGACAGGACTACGGAGGACTACAGGACTACAACTACGGCGGGGCCCGAGGCTCATTAAACCTACTCTACTCTCTACTATTGTACATCAAGGGCCAGGCTATGTCTCGCATTAATCTCGCGTTAAAAAAATTAGTTGCGTTAAAATGATTTTGCGTTAATCACGCGTTAACGCGTTAACTTTGACAGCCCTAGTTATTTGCAGATTTTTTTCAGAAATATATTGTTAAATTTCACTTCTGGGATGAATAAAGTATTTTTCATTTCATTTCATTTCATTAGAATTAAAAAAAATTAAGAAATAATCGCTGAAATTCTGCGAAAATCCATCCCACAGTGGACGAGAGGCTGCAGCTTCCAACGAAACATCAAACGATGACTCACAGCCTCCTGTAAGCAACGTGAGAGAAACGCAGACACTGGGATCACTGTAACCAGTAAGAGAATAGTATGACAGTGAACACATGGAGCAGATCTGATGTAACATGGAGGAATGACGCGAAAGTTTAGTTGCAGTCCAGAATTTTTATTTTCAGACAGAATTGTTAATATTGCTACCTGAGTTGCTACCTGAACTGTAAAGTTCACAGATTTTTACAGTTCTCTATGTCTGTTTTAGCTTTTCTGCATGTTTACCTGCTAATTCTCTTCCGGTTCCGCAGCAGTAAGGCATTTGCCGATTGTGCTAGTAAAAGTGGCATATTATGCTAGTGGCAGTGATCGTTTTTTTTGCCCAAATTATGCTCAAATTATGCTCGCTTTTCAAAAATTATGCTACTTTTTAAGAAAATGATTCTGTGCACTAACTTCACAACTCACAAGACAAGCTTAAAAAATGTATTTTCATTAACCCTGGCCTGACGTTCTGGGCCCGGTTGTTCAAAACCTGGGTAACTTTTTCTGGTGGTTAGGCCTATACGGCGGATAAATCTGCTATCCAGTAAACAAAAATAGGTTGCACAAAGCCTGGATAGTGTGGTGGATAACTATCCGCGGATAGCTTGCTAACCATCGCGTATAGCAGAGCGTGACACAGTTTGCGCAAGGTTTTGCACTCAAATGGCCTCCAGTTACCATGGTAAAGTATGCAAATTTCGAGTAAACAACGAACTGTGCGCGTGCTAGCAGCGCGCACTGGGTTTCAAAACAAATGAAAACAAATACAGTGAAAACTAAACCATGCAGTTTCTGACAAAGCCCTGGATAACAAATTTAACAT